>JAHTLZ010000237.1:40091741-40150095 GCA_023846285.1 Phrynocephalus versicolor | reverse complement strand
AAGAAGAAGAAGAAGAAGAAGAAGAAGAAGAAGAAGAAGAAGAAGAAGAAGAAGAAGAAGAAGAAGAAGAAGAAGAAGAAGAAGAAGAAGAAGAAGAAGACACAGCTCCTTCCCTCCTGATACCTTCCACAATAAGTGACAACACCATAACAAAAGAGAATAGTGGAATAAATATTAGATGCAAAGAAAGGGAAAACACTTTTATTTCTGACCAGAGTATGCATATAATGGCAAAACAAACATGAATAATATAAATGATCCAGTATGACTGCATTTCTTCTAAAGGACTTTCTTGGTTGCTTTAGAAGAAAGAGAAGATGTACTAACTTTTCTGAGAATAACAGCATTCTCTGATGGCTGCTCAAAATCCTTAAACACTTTCAGAGAAGGCCAAACATTGATGAGAAGGTCTGAGAGTTTTCCAGAATGCAGAAAATAATGCTGGTAAAGAGCAATGGGGCACAGATCAGTATCCCAGCAGTGCCTCTGCTAGAGCACAAATAGGCCAGTAGTGTCTGAATAGGAAACCATAGGGAAGAGTGACTAGTAGGTCAGGCTAAAAGACTACACTACAGTATGTAGCCAGATACAGACAATGAAGCACAAGTTCCTCATTTCTGGTTTGTAGGACTGAAGCTTTAAGAATGTCCCTTTCATTTTTTTTATAAAAGCAGACTATCAGCTTCATAAATCCAAATTGTCAGTTTGATCCTGTGTTTTCCAAATCTTTACAGCCTCCACATGATCTAGATTTCACATATTAAATTTGTTTTATCAAGTACTATTATTCTAATTTGATTTCATTTATCCTTGATTATCTATTTAAACTGCATACCACAAAAATAATCATCCTGATTTTAACCTACTTTTAATGACAGTCTATAAATAGTTTTGCATATGCATGTTAAATTTATTCTAGACAGCATTTTCAGTGATTTGGGTATATATATAAGTTGTAGAACTGTATCAATTAAATGTCCTTTCTCATCCTAGATGCCCTAAGCACATCCGATCTCATCTGATTTTGGAAGCTAAGTAGGGTCGGCCCTGGTTAGTACTTGGATGGGAGACCACCAGGGAATACCAGGTGCTGTAGGCGCCTGGAGTAGGAACTGGCAAACCACTCCAGTATTTCTGCCAAGAAAACTCCATGGACATGGGGTCATGAAGAGTCGGTCACGACTGTAATGACACAACACACACACACACACACTCATCCAAATACTGTTTTAATTACTGGATAGGCAAATCATTTTGAAATAGTAGTCTAGGAAGCTTTTTCATGAGTAGGTTTTTAGATGTGAGAATAAACCTTAACTGTTTTGCTAAATATTAACCACTATATTAGTGATATATTAACTCTTCTCATTTCATGCTACTTGCACTGTATATGTATGAGAAGTACATGGGAACAAGTTACAAAAGTTCACTGTTCTCCTCAAGTAATCCTAGAATTCATTAGATTTTTTTAAATTGTCCTTTCTTCTTAAATACTATTAAACAGTGCATTTAATTCCCCCTATAAGACACAATTAGATTGAAGACTGTGAGATACAGTACAATGGTAACATTGTAAATAAATGGTAAAAAACTAGTGCTCTACTTTAATAACAGCAATTTGTTTTTGATCCCTTAAGTTCTGCTTGGATCAGTGATTACTACTATAAATTTATCATGTTCAAGGCTCTTAGCAACATTCTGTGAAACCATTCAATGTTTAATGATTTTTCAAAATCTTTCTGACGAGTTATAGTATGTTTTTACAATGAACATGAGCAATCATAAGCTACTACAACAAGAAGTATCAAACAACACTATGAGGAGACTGATCCCTGCAAATGAACATGAATAGGAAAAGATAGTCTGGAAGTTGCACTCTGGCTTTGAGAAAAGAGAAAAAAAACCTGTGAACAATTGCATGTATTGTATTGTTGTGCCGTTATAGTCGTAACTGACTCTTCGTGACCCCATGTCAATGGAGTTTTCTTGCCAGGAATACTGGAGTGGCTTGCCAGTTCCTACTCCAGGGTACAATTGTATAGCCACATACAAATGAGTGCATGCCTGTACACATACACATTTATTTATAAATAAATCAACCAGCTGGCTCTGGTAAAGTTAGAACAGTTTAACTAGACAAATATATTAAACATGAACCAACTGTTTACACAGGTATGCCTGTTGGTGAGCTAGTCTCTACAACTCCTTTTTTCTTCCCAGTTATCACACACAAATGACTAGGGATATGCCATTCATTGAAATGCACACCAAAATATCTTATTTTGTCAAGCAAATTTACTTCAATAGTTTAAAAACATGTTAGCACTCTTTTAAATCCCAACACTCTGTATGAGCTGAGAAAATCTGAACTGGATCTTCCAAAACAAGACATTCTTTCTTTTAAATCAGTATTCCTGAGAAGAAGGATACAATGCAATATCACGGTCTCTAGTGTTTAGGTAGTCTTCACTTGAGAATTACAACAAGAAACAAAAATGCAACAAAGAAAATCGTTGTGGCACCTTTCTGCTATCCTTAGTTTAATGTAAGCTTTTGTGGATCATGTTCACATCATCAAATGCAAAGTGTCAAAATTCAGAGATTACATGGTAGACCATTCTGACTCTTACTGTCTGATGGAAGTGGATGTGTTCTACAAAAGTTTACATTAAAACAGAATGTCTTTTGTTTATTGTCTTTCATTATGTTTTGTATTTTTATTGCTGAAATACCTACACAGATTAACATGGCTACTACTTTGAAAACTACACTTGGGAATATTCTCATGCTTCACTCAAACTGCAACTACAGTATGCTCCAGTTCTCAATTTCTCCTTGTTCCTGATGATATTAGCATGTTGTTGTTGTTGTTGTGTCATTACAGTTGTGACTAACTCTTTCGGACCCAATGTCCATGGAGTTTTTCTTGGCAGGAATACTGGAGGGTACAAGGCAGCTAAAGACTACAGTAAAAAGAATAGTAATTATATATTATTATTTTTTAAATTTTCCTAGCACCCAATACCATTAACAACCCAAATAGAAAAGTTTCTGAGTTTCCAGAGAAGTGTTCTCTACTGCTTTATTTTCTCTCATCAGAAATGTTCTCAAACTTTTGCTGTGCAAGATTCTGCCAAGTCCTGTACAACCCCAATTCTTTTCTGAAACATCTCCACTGAGCCCACTCCAAAATGCTGTTTCCATTCTAATCCACATACTTTCAAGATCTAAAATTATCACTTTGATCCTGTCCCACCGCCAAATTAACAACTCACATACAGTACTTTGTTTCAGTGTCTTGAGCTGACATTGCCAATATCAGCTAACACTCTTCCTCGTCATAAGCATTTCTCTGTATTTTGCAATGTGTGTGTTGTGTCGTTACAGTCGTGACCGACTGTAATTGAATAGCCAGATCAAAACGCACGCACGCACACATGTCCTTCTCCTCATCCATCCATATACCCACTCATCCAGACAGATTGTTTTTCAGTTGGTGACTTTTATATTAATAGATTTACTGGAAGCCAGCTTAAGCCTAAGGCAAAAATAAAAACTAAACCAAATAAGCACCTAGCTGAATAAACAAACCACCACACTCATTTGTTTACATGCATTCCTAAAGAAACACTACCTATGGTAGACTGAACATTTTAAAAAGCAACTGCTGCCAGATCCTGCTGCTAGGATGTTTCATACACCACAAAAACACTGAAGGGCAACTTTCACAAGTTGATATATTTAAAAAAAACCCAAGAATTTTATTTTCAACATATGCTATAAAGGAAACACGCAGAACAACAGATAATTTTAAGTCTTTGAGAATATAGTTTTATATTATTTTTCAAAGGCAAAAGTGACCTGATCTATGCAGAGCCAAAATTTACATGACTTCAAGTGTGTATTTCTGCCCACAAACTGATAACACAGGAGCTCCAATCCATCCTTTGTCCTCCTCTGTAGTCTCAAACCAGATCATCTCTCCCAAATTTTGCAATTTGCAGTTCAGGAGTCTTGTGGTGCAATAATTAAAAATTGCTGTACTGCAGCTATAGCTGTGCTCATGACCTGGGGTTCAACTCCAGGTTGACTCAGCTTTCCATCCTTCCAAGGCTAGTAAAATGAGTACCTAGCTTGCTGGGGGAACAATGTGTAGCCTACATAATTACTTGTAAACTGCCTAGTTAGTGCTTTAAACACTGTGGGATGGCACAGAAGCAACACACTTTTCTCTTTTTTAGAAAAATGTCCCAGGAAAACTGGATCCTTTTTTTGCAATCTGATTTGGCTCAGATGACAAGAGGTGAAAACAATGGATTAAAGGCCCTCGACTCTCACATCTGGTCCCTGATCTACACTGAAGCCCCATGCTGACATCTGTTGAAAAAATATCTGCACTTAAGGGCAGAATAATAAAGTACTGTAATTCATTTCCCTGATAACTAAGTGGGAGAAAAGATGAACATTGTTCCTACACAGACCTTATGTCTGCTCAGAAACTACTAAACATATCAGTTTCTTCCCTGTTAATTATTATTATTTATTATTATTTTGAATATTTTTACCCCACCTTTCTCCTTGGAAAAGATGGTTTACTTTTGGTCCATTCATAGACAGTTGTAATAATTTTGCACGTACTAAGATGTGCCTTTTTGAAACTTCAGAAAAAGATCTTCAGCAACAGCAGTATGAAAAAAATTTCTGGTTAGATAATGGGAACTTCATGATAGATAGTATTAATCCCCCAAACAAATACTAAAGCCACCTTTCCTTTCAGAATCACCATATTCAAAGCTGTCAAAACAGATATTTTGCAATGTTGCAGGTGTTTGAGTAAAAGACCAGAGAAGCCTAGTGCCAAGCCAAAAGCAACACTACACATTGCTTTTATTTTTCTGAGATGAAATTGTTGGACTATTCTGCTCTCTGGGAGCATCTGCTTAAATAATTGATGTTGTTACAAGAGTTAAATGACTTTTTCAACACTGCTGTCCTAACATGTTCCTTGATTACATAGGCAGTCATATTGGTTTGGGTGGCACATCGTTCACTGTTGTTTTATCACCCCAGGCATGTTTTCCAGTATTTGCAGGCGGTGTCTCTTCATACTGTCTGCTCCCAGTACTTGAATTTGTACTTGAATTTAAAAGTAAACATATTACGATACAATAGACTGTTAACTTGGTTTAATTTTCAGGCTCATCTGATGTAATGGTTGTTTGGTATGACATTCCACAGTTCTTATCCCCATATTACTTAATTCAAAAGTTTTACAGAACATTTTACAGTAATCTTTGAACAGGAGATAGCAACGGAACAAAGTCAGTATGAACTTGAAGTTTGATACCCAGCCACTGCATATTAAAAGCTGCCCTCTTAAATCTCACATTCAAAATGTATATAGCCTTACACAGAATAATCTGTCTTGACACCAATATACAATGGTTAACGAGCACAATTAGTTCAAGAAACATGCCTGTAAACCAAAACTCTCTTATATCAAAGCAAATTTCCCCAAAGGAAATAATGAAAAATCAGATGATTCGTTCTGGGGTCCTTAGACCACATACTATACACAAAAAATGCCAAAACTCGCAAAAGAAGTTGGCTAGAAGTCCACATCCACACCATGGTTTATGTACCTGGCTGCGGAATCTGCTCTGCTTGGGATTAACAACTGGATTTTACTCTGTGCTTTTAATGAGACAATAATAAAGTGTAATTTGTAGCCCTATACACACTTGACTACCTGCCCCATGACTATTAAGTTGGAAAAATAAGAAAGCTTAAAACAAAATAAAGAAAAACAAAATAAAGAAAAATATAAAGAAAAATAAAACCCTAACCTGCACTCCACTTTGAAAGTGTTCATGGCTGGTGCAAGGGAGGCCTCTACTCCCTCCCACCCCCAACCTCTGCTTTGGAGGCTGCCTGAAATGGAATGTTCCAGAAAATCACCAGCAATCCAGAAGGGAGAAGAAAGGAGGGAGAGCCACCACTGGCTCACTTGTGATCATGAGTCCTGCTCCAGTGCTTGTATATCAAGACATTGCTTTTTGATCAAGACAAAAACTAGAAGAAACACTCTTAAACCAAGTTACTCTTAAACCAAGGTATTGCTGTATAATCAATTTGTTTGTCCTGCAAGCACAAGCTTTCTGAAGATTCGTTCCAGAAAGTGTAATCAACAGATCAGCAACATGAAAGAAGTAGAGTTTAAACATCTACATTTTACAAGTTTTGTACTTTGCAAAGGCCTTATCCAGGCCATAGAAAGTGGGGAACAAAAGACAGTGAAAGCATTTTTTAAAAGAAAGATTAAAAATAGACTATGAATTGCAGACATGGTTTTTTTAAAAGCTTGTTTAGGCTTAACCAGAAATAGGCTAACTACAGGGAAAAGGTAAGACTAAATAATTATTTACATAAGATATGGTAGTACAGCCTGTGGATGACTGTGGAGGGGCTGCTTTCTGAAGTAGTCAAACTGGAACTGAGAGATAACTGTTGGGTGGAGGTGTATGTGCATGTGCTATATGTGATAGTGGAGCTAGCAGCTTTTTAAGCTGGAAGATTTCAAGGCTATCTGTGCAGACATAGAACAATTCATTACTGTGAATCAGAGAGACCACAAGGAAGAACTTGCATGAACAACTAAAACACTAACAAAATATGTAAGGAATTATGATGAAATTACACAAAATTATACAGAATAATATTTAAAAGATTTTAGGATCCACCCAGATATAATAATTAAGCCTTTATTAATTAACTGGCATTGTTACTGCATCTTAAAATGCTGAGCCAACCAGATGGGATATGAATTTGAAAAACAGATGAAAGTGAACTGTCAATGTTCCAAAACATTTCAACAATACTTTAAAAGTTGCTTACCTCTAATGTCAATGTGTCTTAGGCTCAAATAAATTTATTTGGATTTTTTCCTTCCTTTCCCTTGTGGTACCTCGTGGCACAGTGGCTGCTGTACTGCAGCCAAAACTGTGCCCACAACCCAGGATTCAATCTCAGGTAGCAGGCTTGAGGTTGACTCAGCCTTCTATCCTTCTGAGGTTGGTAAAATGAGTACTCAGCTCATTGGGGGGGGGGATGTGTATTCTGCCTAATTAAATAGTAAACCGCCAAGAGAATACATTAAGCACTATGGGACAGTATATAAGCAGAACACTTTGCTTTGCTTTCCTACCTGCAGTCCTAAATAAAATCCACTTCTTTAGACACAGGGAGTGCAAAGAAAATGTGTCTGAAAAGTGGATTTTGATCCACAAAATATCATACTGAGATATATGTTATAGTTTGAAGTTCTACAATATTCTTTTTCCTTTTTCTTTTTTACCTTTTTCTTTTCGTCTTACATTAGTCAACATGCTGAGACAGACTAATACAGCTACTTCTTTGGAACAGTTATCTGAGAAGAAATCCCACTGATAATAGCCCAAGTAAGCAAGCATTAATCTGAGGATGGTCAGACATAAGCTGTACCATCAATTTGTGGTTTGAGCAATGTGACTAATCTATTACAAACCACAAGCAAATGTACTGTTGTTAAAAAGTATTCCTCTTCCCTTTTTCACATTCTCTTTCAGTTTCCTGATAGCTGAAATAGCTTTATTTTGTTTTGCCGATTTATCAACTGCTGAACCTTTAGACCAGTGTTGGCAAACCTATGGCAGTGGTGCCAAAGGTGGCAGGCACTCAGATCCCTTTCTGTGGGCACCCGACATCACCCCTTCACAGCCACCTGTATTCAGGTTAAATTGCTGCATTGGCACTTTGTGAAAAATTACTGGGTTTTGAATCACAGTTTAGGCACTCGGTCTCTAAAAGGTTCGCCATCACTGTTCTAACAACTGCAATTTTATAGTAAGCATGTACCTACCTTATTTTCCCATCTATAAAACGCTACCGTAAATTAGACACCCCCATTTTTAAGACTGATCCCAAAATGAAATGCATGGGTTTCCTGCAACCCCCCCCTTTGCTGGCAAGGCAGGGGTCATTGGACTCTATGAGTCACACTGAGACCAGGTGTGAATGTGTGTATGTGAGCCGTGACATGTCTTTGGAAGTACTCCCTCCCTTCATTTCGGATGCAGCCTAAGAACATCCAAGCTCCGAGCCTCGACTAAGAAACTGCCCAGCTTTTTTTCCATCTTGCCAAGGACAAGAAATAATTCATCTTTTGGCAAATCCATCTTTTGCCATGTTATAACCTACTGGTACTGCTCTGAGGAAGGGGATTTTGCCCTCGAAATATTAGCAAAATTTTCTAGTAGCCTAAAGGTATCACATGTTCCATTTTTGTATCATACAGTAAGTACATGGTTCTGAAAAGGTTCAATCGCCTAGTTCAGGCATGTTCAAACTTCAGCCCTCCTTATGTTTTGGACCACAACTCTCAGAATTCCAAGCCTGTATTTCCAATGGCAAAGGACTGTGGGACTTGTGGTCCAAAACATCTGGAGGGCCGAAGTTTGGACATGCCTGACCTAATTCCATTATATGCATGTTTCTTCTATTGTTCTGAAGTAACAACTAGTGCATAGTCTTCCCCATCATAGTTTGTCAAGTTCAAAATGTAAATTAAGCCAGACAGAAGATAAATGGGACTGCAGCTTTACCAGACGATAAAGTTATCACTAACTGCTATATTACATTTGATGAGGAGGAGGCAGAGAGTAATATCCACAAAACAAAATAAATGTCAGGAAATCAAATAAACTCTAAAATCACCTTACAAGCAAACAAGATATGTCTACAGTTTTTCTAAATCCAATATCTGAAGCATTACCATGGGTAAATTACTTTAAATTATAGTAGTAAAACAGGCTACCAAGTCATGTGGCAATGGGTCTGTCCCAACTTTAATAGAACTCAAAAAGATAAATAACAGGTTGGATGAGGAAACAGAAGTGGCAGGCATGTTCATAAAATGGGGAAATAAAAGTAATAACAAAACCCTACTGTGCACTACATACCAAACATTGCATCTGCTGGATGACATGTTCTAATGATTCCTTTTACTCCCTAAAGAGCAAAATCAGATAAGCTAATCACCACAAATAAGGTAACTGTTTGATAAGGAACACCTCAAAATGAGAGCCCACAGTGGCCACATTTTTTGCTTACAATACTAATTCATAAAACAAAGTTTCCTTTTATTTATCACTCATTACACATCCACTAACTATACACACTCACACATACACACATACATAGGCAAGCATTTTAAAAGATGCAGAAGGACTTTTCCCTTCATGTCTACCTTTTCCACAAGGCTGTTCTTGGGGATTGGTTTACATCACCCAATTATCAGAGTGATGATAAACCATGTATTATGTGGAGACGGACTTCCATTTCATCAGTGTGGCTTCCAACCATGTTTGACTTTTATAGTTCACTTTAAATTAGATTAAACATGAGCATACGCGTAGCCCACTTGTTTTAATCATGAAGAGATGTTTATTCTGACACCTTTTTCAATCTATCATTCCGGTTGTGATACACACACCATTACTAGCATTAAATGGATTAAAATAAAAAACATTTGGAGGACTTTGTTTGCTACAAATACATTATGACCTTATATGCAAAGTATTAGTATCTTTCATGCAAATTTTCAAACTAATAACATAGACAGTACTAACTAGAACACAGGCTGGACATACTAAAGGAACAGTATGATTTATTATATAGTGTTCAAAACTTGAAATATAGATATAACTCCTCTATTTACTCTATTGCAACTTTCATTTAAGACTGAATAAGCACATACTGTACTAACAACCTAGCTCTGCTGTATTCTCCATTCTGAGATTTGCTATAGCAGTGTCATAAGTACATGCAACATTCAGCCATCCTATGCATAGGTAAAAGCTGGAATAATCACCCCACTAGAAAAAATACATAGATTTAGAACAGAGAATGTAAAAAAATACTGTGATGTGCTGAGTTTCTGCTCCAAGAAGGTTAAATTCAGAAAAATCAACACAGCTCAACACACCTTGATCAATACTATGTGAAAGAAAGCAATGGCGTTTTTCTATTATCATTACTGTCCCATACACATCTATGCTATGTACTGTAAATTTCCTCTGGACTTACTTCAAGGCAATAGACTACAAACAGTAATTCTAGTTAATATGAATAGCCCAATGGTTCTTATAATTTAATCTATTACTGGTCCTCTAAAAATAGATCATCAAATGTCAAAACAAAAAACAAACAAACAAAATAAAAATAAGAAAAACACTATGAATTTGCTCATTCCCTCTGTACTCAAACACTGTAACATAGTTATTGTTTAATCAAGGCAGTGATTTTAAGTTCAAGTATCTTTTAGGAGAGGACATTGTCCGGCTTCCAGAAACTGGAACCACCAAATAGGAAAAGTTTTAACCACTTTGTAAAATAAATGTTAGGGATGTGACAGCCAGTATTTTTGGACTGGAATTCTCCAAGAACTCTGAGGACTTCAAGAACAGAAGTCCCATAGCCCTACATGTTAGAGACATCTATATTTTGCTCATCTGGATCCAGTCTTATGGTGGAGGCTGTATAGTTATCTTGGGCCAACTTTCCACTGTTAATGCACAAAAAGAAGCTGCTGCAGTGTCTCCAGGGCATTGTAGTGCATGGGAGGGGGTCTATAGAGCCTGAAACACATTGGGGCTACAACTACCAGGAACTAGCTCAGCATTCTGGAATTCTGATTGGAAACTTTTGGAAAACTCTGGGAGTTCCAGTCAGTAAATCTGATTAGCACATCTCTGATATATATCCGTTAGTTTAGAATACTGAAAGTTACACAAGACTTGATAAACTGCAATAACAGAAATAGTTCTAGGATACATGGAGTCACGAACAGTCGGTCACGACTGTAACAACACAACACACACACAACACATATGGAACACTAATACAACTTTTCCTTTCTTTACAACTTGCTTCACATTTATTTACACAATAGTTTTATTGAGTCTACAATATCAGGACTGAGCTGTGAATCACTGTGGGATACTGTACCAAGAATCATATCAAGAATGATTAGCCCAATCGTCACATGTTTAATCAGAACTAGGTCATGGCTTGCTGAGAAGGACTTGTTTGAAAATGCTGTGGGCTCTACAACCCGCTAAAGTTGTTGGGAAAAGACTTCCCTTATGCACAGATCCACTCTTTAAAAATCCCATTCTAATCAAGATAGACTACCACCAGTTACCTTCTTGCAAGCCTTGCCTCCCTAACTCCTTGGGAGAATTTCAATTTTTTTCTGCCCCAAACCCTTGCCTTCAGCCATGGCCTTTGAAAAAAATAAAAAATTTTCATATTTTGTTTGACACATTTTAAAATATAACGTAAATACTGAGAGTGTACAACAGGTAACTTAGCAACCATGCAGTCTCATACACGGGAAGATTTTAGTAAGAAATTCCTTTTAAAAAAACGCAGCCAAATTCAAGGTATAAAATATGTTTATTCAAGGAAGTAAAAAAAGGAAGAAAAAGATGTGAACTTACAGGAGCAGACTTATAAATAAAATACAAACCAAATCCAACTAGTTGCATGTGAGGAAAATACTAGACATTACAGAGAACATGGTTTTAAAGGACAATTGATTTGGCAATGTCCAAGCGGACTTAATAATGATGCGATACATCAAGTTGTGGGGCTTAAGACCAGTAAAGCTGATGATAGGCTGTTACTTTGAACAACTACACCAAGCATTATATTTACCAGTCCCTGAAATCTCTTTAAACAGAGAATGAAAATAGCATGAGAAGAGCAAGACAGTGTAATAAGAGATGGACCAATTAAATGGCAGCAATGCACAAGTCCCACAGACCTCATAGGAATTTGTGATGATAGTTGTTGGAACACTATCAATCAACAATGTGTATAAACTTTTCTGCTGCTGTCTCCATTTAGTTTAAAAAAAGGACGTTACCATGAAAGTATCTCAAATATTTTTCCAACACCAAAAAGTAGAGGAAATGAAATATTTAATTAAAGCAAATACAATTTTCTAGCCTTTGGGAGTTTATATAGCTAAATGTTTCCTCCAACATGTCTGTTTCTTTCCCAGACTTTGCCTATCCTTAGGAACCAAAAGCCTTTATCTCCTCAATAGGAATAGCTTTTCCCCCTCAACAGTGAATATGAGGACTATTTATGCTACTCAGCTGATCTGCACGAAATCAGCTGAGATAGAGGGAGGAAAAGTGTGGAGGCATGTAGGAACAGCATGTATCACATGTGTATGTGGTGCAGGATTAAGAATGGTACACGTGCATTCCTGAATGAAAAAGCTGGGCGGGCTACTTCAAACGGCGCCGCGGTCGACGTGTTGGGCTGCCCTGGTTTAGAGAAACAGGTTGGATCCTAAAGCATGGTTGAAACTTGCTTGTTTTACTAAATCACTTAGTGAGATGAACCCCTTTGCCTTGGGCACAATGCTAAACTGCTGTTAGCTAAAAACCAAGATGAAAGAAAATAGTTTTCTCCTTTCCTCATCACAGACACAGCATAGGAAGTAATCAGAGGAAGAAACATATTTCATACATCAACAAGGATGGTTTCAGGTTATAGAGTTACATTCCAAAAGACAACCACTGTCAAAGGAACAGAAAGTTATCGAGACTGCTGAACAGTTGAGACAATCTACTTTTGGGATGAACTCAAGGTTCCTTCTAAGGTGTGTGCATGAGCGTGCATGATGAGTCTCACTGGTGCTGCACAGCAACAGCCGATACCAATACCTATTGCAGTATTGGCAAATCTATGGCATGGGTGCCAAAGATGGCACACTGAGCCCTTTCTCTGGGCACCTGATATCGCTGCATCACAGCCACAGCATTTCCCCCTCCACTCAGAGCACACCACTGTGCTCTGTGTAGAGAGCTGGGCGAAGGGGAGGCAGCGGTTTGTGGGCTCCTTCATAGCCCCCGTTACTCTCCAGCCATGCAGCTTTGGGCATCCCAAAAGCAGCGTGTATGGAGAGTAAACTGGGGCTACAAAGGAACCCACAAACCAGTGACCCCTTTGCCCGTCTCTCTTCATGGAGCCATTTTGGCAGTCTCGAAACTGCTCCATGCAGAGATTGATGTGAAGAGGAGGCAGTGGTTTGTGGCCCACAAGCCGCCGCCATTCTCCCTGGCTTTCCCAATGGCATAGCACCCCATCCACCTCTCTGTCCAGGTGGATGGGGTGCTACTCTTCAGAAAAGCGAGGATCCAAGAGCAGGTTTTTTTAATGTCCTGTGCCCACAGCGAGGATGCTGTGGCTGCGGGAAATTCAAAAGGCTGCTCTTCGAGTCTTGTTTCCCCAAAGGGCAGCACTCGAAGCATTTGTAACCTGGAGTACCACTGTATTCAGGTTAAATTGTCATATTGGCACTTTGCCAAAAATAAGCAGGTTCTGAACGGTAATTTGGGCACTTGGTCTCTAAAAGTTTCGCCATCACTGGCCTACTGAGTTCCAGGTTTCAAATGAAACCCACTTCCTGTTTGCAGACAGATGAGGCTATTGCACAGCAGAGATAGAAATTAGAGGGAACATTGAATAAAGTTCTACTAGGCCTAGGCTACCGAGATGCAAAGAGTCTTGTGTGAAACATTCATTTTTACAGGTGTCTTCAAGCAGGCTAAACTGTTTTTGTAAGTATTGAGCTGTGTGCCTGCAATTTCTTTAGGTATTTAACTCAAAAATAAGCACCTACTTCAAACATGATCTTATTTCATAAGCCTCTTATGTACCATTTATTGTACAGCAACACAAAGAGCTAACAGTCAGCTGAAAGGTGCATTGCTACAAGTGTTTATTTCACTGGAGTTGAAAATTCCACAAGTACATTTAATATGAAACATACCAAAAGAGGAATCAAATAGTTCTAATTCCGAAGTGTTTGGTCTATAAGATAACATCAAACTTCTGTGTGTGGACACTGGAACTCAAATACACAAGTACAATTCAGTGAAAGATAAAAATTGTAAGTGCTATCAATTTCAGCAGGACATTTCAATGGAACAAACAGGACAAATACCTTAGCTTTGTTTGACTAAAGATTAACATAAAGTTTTAAAGGTGTTAATTTAATTGATGACTTTATAAATAACAAAATAAAATATAATTTATTTAAAAGTATCTCATACAATTATTAAAAGCATTTTAATTAACTCAACTGCACTTGGTAAAGTACCACAGTACTACATTCCAACTCAAGATTGTCATAAGCAGAGCAAACAACACACCCCTTACTTTTCTCTGAAGAAGGCAAATACTTTCTCCCTATTTTTTGAAATTTTAGTTTGTCCTATAATGCTTTCTACAGTGGATTTCATATTTTAAACCAGCTGCTGTACAGAACATGAGTATTACTGTAAAATCTGAAATATAATTTTGGATAGAAAGTGCAAGCAACTTAAAGAAAATTGACACACTACCCAGCATACACAAAAATCTTAAATAAGTTTCATACTTCCTGAATATGTGAATACTTAGGCTGCCATTCCTCCTTAATGAAGTTCTAACTTACTATTTGTGTTAATTTGTCAAAATATGTCATCCAGTCATCCCCTAAGCCTAAGGGATACCAGAGGCACTTAGTTGGAGACACTTTAATTGCTATTTTTAGTATACAGTATTAAACAGGAAGCATGGAATATCAGTTTTTTTATAATTAACTAGAGATGGGCAATGGAGAATTTCCCTATAAATTTCAAAAAAGTATTTGGGAGAAACAAGTGATTAGATTGAAAGATTGGATAGGCAAGGTGAGAGAGAAAGTACAAATGAAGGAAATTCTTCAATGTAGGGATAATTTTATACAATTAGAGAAATGGACTGATGCTTGGATAAAGAAAAATAATAAATATAGAGAGTACACAAAATACGAACAATTCATATTGTTGTATGAGGATACCCAGAAGAATATAGTAAAATGTAATGTCAGCAAACAATATAAAATTATTTTGGATTTAGATGAAAATATGGAAGGATCTGGATCGAAATTTTTGTGGGAACAAGATTTCAAAAAAGAAATAAGAGAGGAAGATTGGGCTAAAATGTGGAGAATGAGAATACTTAGATCTATGTCTGTTAAAATAAAGGAAAATTTCTTTAACATAAGTTTAAGATGGTATTTGACGCCATGCAACGAGACATTGCATAACAAAATAGCTATACTTTGTTAGAAAACAAGGACAGATGATACCATTCATTTGACAGCTAAAATCTAATTAAGAAGCACATGTTTTCAGGTCCCCCAGGATTTCACATAAGGTCTGGCATTAGAAAACTGGAATGTACAGAAGAAAAATAAAAGTTTCCCCAAATTATGGATGTAGCAGTCAGGCTCATGAATGTGAAGATTCTCAGTCATCCAAGTGAGTTTATCTGGAAGCTGAGTGATGGCAACTGGACTTCTTTTCTTGATCAATCTCTCAAGAAAAGAAGTCCATTTGCCATGACTCAACTTCCAGACATCCCGGCTGTTGTTTCATTTACATTCCAAAATAGAAGCTACACTATTGTAAAGTCAGTCTGGGATGCTATCTCTCATTTATCACCCCAAAATGAAGTAGATTTCATTTCCCTTTCCAATCGTGGTAAATAAAGAGCTGCCAGTCATCCAGCATCCCTCACCCCATGGAGAAATACATTTTTTTTCAGTGGCAGTACCATAATGGAAAGCTCAACATTATCCTAAATAAGCTTTCATGCTTCTGAGGTTAGCAGTTTTATAAACATTCTTAACAACTGCTGTTCATATGTCATGTGCCCACATAAGGGCTGCCAATCATGGCTGATACTTTAATAGCAATGCTACAACAGCTGTATTCATTAGGTAACAGTGTCAGCCTGGCTACATTAAAAAAACAACAACCAGGAGAACACATTTTAATAAATCCAGAATACTGTGTATGATATTATAGTGCCAGATTAAAATCCACACTTCTTAGATATACAGTCAAAGGATACTAATGGCAGGAAAACAGAAAATATTTCCCAGAAAAGAAGCTAATGAGTATAAAAAGTATGTTACTTACTGTTACAAAGTCATAAGTACTGATTTCCATTCAATATAGCTATACCGTTTCACATTTCAAAAAAAAAATAAGAAAATGCCGTATCTCTTATCTCATCAGAATAAATTTACACACCTTAATGTTTTTAAACAGTTTTAATATAGCAAAACACATACATCAATATCATCACAATCATACCCCCCTTGTCTTCAAAAATAATCCTAAAGCAACAAGCACTGGATCTATAACACAAAGCCTTACAAAACCTTACAAAACCAAGCAAATCCAAAGAAACAAAACAAGACAAAAACATGTAACATCTTAAACATGATTATATTTTCATGTGAGCTTTCATGGATAAGTCCTAATAAGGAGAAGATATGTCAGTTCTGTTGATCTGAAGGTAGGTTTTGTTACCAAAGGTGAAATAGTTTTGTGTAAGTACAAAGTCTCATGGGGCAGTGATTATGTAGACTTCTTTCTTGTTTTGAATGCTGTTTGTGATATCTTATAGTCTGTCTTTGTATGTGGTGATAGTATAGAGTGCCTCTGCATCCATGGTAGGATGGTGTTGTCATGAAGGTTGTGTGTGCACTGAAGTTTCCTGAGGAAGCATGTGGTATCTCTTACATAGCAAGGTGCACTGGTGCCATAAGGTTTGAGGATGGAGCCAATGGTCTCCCCCCATCTATTTTGCTCTGCTTGGTTATGTTTTCTGTCTTTCACATGCCATAAATTACTGCATGTGAGATGTAACCATACACACAAGACTCTCAGAACCAATGAATGTTTAACTTGTGATTTGGTATTTCATCCAGCATTTCATTCTCCCCATATCTCTGATGAAGTGGAAATCCACAAAAGTTGACATTAAACTATAGTAATCTTTAAAGTGCCACACATCTTTGTCTTGCTTGGTTTTGTTTGTCTGGATCTTGCCTGGTACGCTTGCACATAAAACTAAGTATACATAAAACTGAAGAGAACGAAGGGGAAGGAAGGAATCAGGGAATGTATTTTTAGTTCTCACACGTTTTCCCTAATTAGATTTGAACAGCACTTCTGCTCTGTTTGCACCACCACATCTCCTAACTTAAGGAACCACCCGGAGTTCCATTGGAAGAGAGGCGATATAGAAATATAAAAATAAATACATAAATAAATTAATGCAATGAAATGTTCAAAGCTCAGCACAATCTCTTGAGTCTATGCATTTTGAAGACATTAGTCTACAGCAGGGATGTCCAAACTTTTTGCAAGGAGGGCCAGATTTGGTGAAATGAAAATGTGTGAGAGCTGACCATTCAGCCACATTTGGCCCCCGAGCCGGACTTTGGACAAGTCTCTATAACATGCAAGGAGGATGCTGCAGCAATGGAATGCGTCCATCTGGTATGGGAAGGGGCCAGCTGGTGGGGATGCGTGACGGGCTGAGGCGGTGAGGAGAAGACGATGCGGGCCGCTCAGAATTTGAAAACGGGCTGCACTTGGCCCCTGGGCCTAACTTTGGACATGTCTGGTCTACAGGGAATATGAATGAAGGTGACTGGCCTACAAGCTGCTGACTGGCCAAGCAGTCTACCAAATTATAACATCAATGTGATTCTATTACCAAACTGTTTGGTATTAGAGAGATCTCCCCCACTTTCACTAGAAATGTAAGCTGGAGAAAATTAATTAGGGGTGGATGGGATATGTGCAGTTTCAATTTAGGATATGTTTTACCCAGGAAAGCCAGCCTCCATAGTTTTGGGCCAACTGCATATTCTAAAGTGCCACATGAATGTTAAACCACCTCAAAGTACATGTTGGAAATATTTGTAAGGATCACCATAAGTCACAATCAACTTGACAACACAGATTATATGGTATAACAACAAACTGTATTCAAAGCATTTATTTGCCATTATGATCCTTGACAAAATGAGACTTTGGCTTCGTATTTGTTATTTTGAGGTACTGTTTTTTTGTCAGCTTCGCAGAGCTTTTACAAAACTTTGATTTCAACAGATGGCCTCAAAATATCTTGAAGGGACATGCATGCGTGTGCGTGTGCGTGTGGGGGTAAAGCATTTCCGCGATATTGAGGGGCCACATTGCTTGAACCGCGATATGACGGGGGAATACTGTACCACATTGTCAAAAATCATCAGTATGGTACAAGAGGTGTGACACATTCCCTTCCTGGATCTCCCGGCTGACTTTCCTACTCACTAGCCAGCATGTGCTGATTGGTTCCTTCTTGTGACAGTCCAGTTCCAGCAGAAGCACAGAGGCAGGGCAGGGATTCCTGCAGCACAGCCTTTTAGTGGGCGGCTGCTGGAGGAGAAGAGAGAGGATGGAAGAAGGTGCTCCAGCTGAGACTGGACAACCATTTGAGGAGGAGCCAAACAGCTCCTGTTGGATAGTGACTGGGGAAGCCAGCAAGGAGGTGGGGGGGGGAGAGGAATATGTGGTACCACTGATGATTTCTGATTATTCAGCATAAAGTGATTCATGCCTTTCTCTACTAGCTAGATAAACATCTAATAATTTAACTAAGAAGAGAGTAGAAACAGCAGTGGGTTTTTTTGTCTACAACATCCTGTATATAGAAACAGAGAAAAGGACCATAACCCTGTTACACGTTGTTTATGCCCTGTCAACATATCTGAGAAAGAAAGGAATATTATCATCCACTAAAGTTCAACTCAGAACAGGAAATGTACTTCCTTCTAGAGAAATGCATCTACATGATGCATTCTGTGATTGTACCGTTCATTTTGTCTAATTAGACCCATAGTCTTATAGTATAGCTCACGCTTTCAAGGAATCTGCATTTCATGTTATTACCTACATGTAAGTTGAGTTTAACGTTCATGGCATTCTATGAACAAAATGACATATTTAAGCAAAACTGCCTTTGATGTTTTTATAAAATTAAGCCACCTTTATAAAGATTAATGAGTTTCATCAAAAGCAATAAAAGTCTGACAAGAGCACAGCACTGTGGCAACCACCAAACAAAGTCCGTAGAACAACAACGTACAATAAAGGAACTGCAAAATGGTGTATTTAAAATGCACAGTCACACTTCTTGTAACCACAAGGAAACAAAGGGGGAGGAGAAATGAATGCCTGCATCTATTTCATAACAATTTCCAGAAAAAATGAAACTTGCATTTGCTTTGGCCTTATGAAATTGCATGGTGAGCTGATTGCTTATATAGCTTCTGAAAATAAGCAATAATCTTACTTTAAGTGTGATATTTCAATGCAGAAAATGTACCAAGGAAATATTTTACAATACAATCTCAAAAAGATTATGGAAAAGTCTCCTTTAGTTTTAATGCACTTTACTACAAAGACATCTACTTTATGACTTAATATTGTTATGGATACTAATATATCTGCAATTAAATTTCATTACTGCAGTTCTATATGGCAGGCCTGTTGTTACATGTAATTTCCACTGCAGTACTGGCAATTACCTAGTTTTCTGTGAGTCACTAATTTAGTCTGGGTCAGTATACTTGGTTCTTGCTCACAGTGTTGTGGGTTTAATTTTCATAATCACTTTCACTGCAAATACATACTTCACACCATTTGCAATCAACAATTCCTCTAATTTTCAACCCTGCTTATTTGGGTTTTGTTCCTTGCGTGTGCAACCCTGGCCCCTGCAAGGGTTCTGAAGTTACCTGAACCAAACTAGCTGGAAGACCTCACTGTAGGGCAGGGGTGTCCAAACTTTTTGCAAGGACGGCCAGATTTGGTGAGGCGAAAATGTGTAGGGGCCGATCATTCAGCTGCATTTGGCCCCTGGGGCCGGACTTTGGACAACACTCTATAACATGGAAGGAGGCTGCAGCAAGGGAGCCAGGGGTGGGTAGGTTGGGCAGGTGGCTGGGGGGAGGTGCGGGATGGACACCAGCAGGGAGGGCAGGCAAACTGTAAAATTTCAAGCTGACATCTCCATCCAGTATGGGGAGGGGCCAGCTGGCGGGAATGCATGACAGGCTGAGCCAGCAGGGAGAAGAGGCCGCGAGCCGCTCAAAATTTGAAAACAGGCCACATTTGGCCCCCGGGCCTGACTTTGGACATGCCTGCTTAGGTGCATGGTGGAGTCCTGTGCAGAGAGGGACAGAGTCGCATGCACTCACACACCTAGACTGTATCTTGTTTGCAACTTGAAGGGCTGTGAAAGAGCTAAACAAAACTTGTGAATTCTGCTGCTGGTCATAATAAGCAACATTGGACTAGATGGATCAATGATCAGACTCAGTATAAGACAACATCATTAGTTCATAATTAAATGCCCCTCAGCCAGGTTTCTAAAATGGTAGTTATTATGACCCATACACATTAGCACCCAGGACTGAATTTAACAGGACCTGCTAATCTAATTTGCATATGTTACAATATTTCCCCCTGAATGAAATACTTGTATTTCGCACCATTACCACTTCTACAGTAAAGCAACAGAAAAATATTACTCCCACTAGATTTTGATAAAGAAAAATCTATTGTTTACTGCAAATATTAGAGCGCTTTCAGTCTACCCATTGGCTGAAATTCCTGTTGCAGCTGTTATTGCTGTGCATAGTAAGTTGCACTACAGTAACTAAGTGGGGAGCAGTTAAGTCAACTTCTCTGTGAGTTCCACTGATTCAAACAGGCCTAATCTGGTTATATACTATGCTGAAGCAAGTTGCAACTAGAGTATGCCCATTTGAATCAAGAGAACTCGGGAGATGAGTTGAATCATCAAATCCCCACTAATTCAATGAGAATGCTTTAGTGTAACTTATTACGCTAAGCAACAGGACTCCAGCCATTAATTGTATTATTTTAGCAATACAACCCCCCCCATACACAAACACCAAATAACCTTCAAGTCTTAAAACTATTAAAACTTTCTAACATGATAGAAGCAGTTTGAAGTAGTGGCCAGAATTGTGAATTGGAAGATCTGGGATCTAGTCCCCAGTGAGATATGAAACTCACTGGATGATCTTGGGCCAGTTAATCTCTCTCAACCTGACCTGTATCACACAAACTGTTGTAATGATTAAAAGGAGAGGAGAGACTTAGAAAATGCACCTTGGGCCCATAAGATAAAAGGTGAGATACAAATACAGTGGTACCTTGTATAAAGAAATTAATTTGTTCCAAATGAAATTATGTTACGCAAATTTTCCTTAATATAAATTTCCCATAGGAATGCATTGAAAACAGAGTAATCCCTAATCGTGACCATTTTTATGTTGTACGGATTCACCCCATAGGCGATTCTGTTAAGCAAATTTCCCCTATCTCCAGAATTTTTTATGCTGTACAGATTTTATGTTATACTACTCATATGTTATATGAGGGTCCACTGTAGAATTATATTCTTGTCTCTTCTATTACCCACAACTATGTTTTAAGACTGTTTGCTATTTTGGTTTTACTCACAACAAATAGTATACGTTCACCAATTAATTCTGATCCATGTTCTAGACTTCAAATGGTTCTTTGTCACCACTTGTATTTCTTAAAAATCAACATTGTGTCTACAATCATCATCGTGTGCCATCAGGTCGATTTAGGTTTTTCCAGGTAGAGAATACTCAGACGTTATTTACCATTCCCTTCTTCTGGGGGCACCCTGTGACTATGCAGCTTGCCCAAGGCCACACACATACTGGCTCTACTCCTAGATGACACAATGGGGAACTGAACTCTCAAACTCTGGCTCCACCACCAGATATTTAAACCACCAAGTTATCCAACCGTATATACAAATGAAACTGCTGACATTTCAGAAGTATTTAATATCATTGAAAATAAAAGCCAGAAAATCAGATTTGTTTTGTACAGAATATTCCATGATACAGTATATCAATAGCAAAAATAAATTCAAGAACTACTTAATGGAAATAGCACAAAATTCAAACTGAAACCACCACTACTGAGTTATTTGAACCCAGAATTAAATCCACAATCATAGTTAAACGAAGAGTCTCTAGCCAACTGCTAGGAATCTGTTCACATACTGTACTACTTTTCATTATGATCTGCCATGATGGCAAATTTTGGTTAATACTAATTTCCAAACCAGATCATCATCTTAACTTTCTTCCTAATGTTCTTGCGATGGCAAATAAGAATGCTAAAACACTTAGTACACAAGAGAATAATACAGGCATAAGCAAAAACTTCAACCAAATTTTAAAATCAGCAAATCTGAAATATAAAAATCAAATTGCTATAAACAAACATACTGCACATTATAAAGCACACACTTAATTTAGCAATTAAGCTAAGAGATTTAAAACCAAACACAAACTGTAATCTCTGATCAATGGTCTGGGTTTTCGGTCCCAAAGCTGTGACATGGACAAGCTTATACTGTATTCAACTAACAAGCTTTATGAAGGCTGTGTTAAACCTACACTGCTTAATGACTATAAATCTCTTGATCTGACATTAGGTTGCTAGAGAATAATTTAACTTGAAACCCTGAAAGAGACTGATCTTCATAAAACTGAAAACAAATACAACAAAATATTCAGATGTCCTTATTTTTGCAAACAACCTACAGATGCGTAGATTATTAATGTTATGCATCTTTTAATATTTCTCCACATACAGTAATAATATGGTACTGTTATGATTAGAAGTCAGCATAGAAACAAAAATCACCCACCCATTTTATTATCAGTTTTTCACAGGATAAAATATGTGTACAATGTGAACTATAATTTCCTCAGCTCACTAATCTTGCAGTTTCCTAAAGCAACATATTGCATTAGCTATAACTAACTCTCCTAAGGCAGTATGATCTGACTGTACAATTATGCACAGAAACACTTGTTTCTGGGGACCATGCAAGTCCCCAGCATTAATTGTAGCAGGCTGTAAAGGATCACAGTATGCAACCTCATACGCTATGTACTAGCAACTCACTGGAATGAGCTAATACAAAATGTGTTTACACCTCAATCCAACACATTCTGTTCCCCACACTCCATTTTCACTCCAGCTGCGATCTCCCCCGTGCTATATAGGGTTTGTTATTGTCCCAGCTGGCTTTAATGCACACAGCACTCACGCAGCATCATCTTCTTTCAACAAGTACTATACCTGCCAAGTTCCTCTCCAATCTCATAGTGATCGTCCAGATTCTCTTGCCTGAAGACAGTCATCATAGCTGCCCCTCCTCAGGAAACAAAAACCCAAAACGGAGTTCACCGCCCTTGCTTTTTTTTTCTCAGCTCATCGCCACATTATTGGTATGGTCCTCCAACGCCGCGCGCATGGCTGCCAGCCCTGAAGGGGAAAAAGGCAAGGAGAGGAGGAACGGATCGGGATTATGAAAAATATACCTCTATTTGCAAGAGGGGTGTGGTTCGGCCACTGCCTGCACGCGCCAAGCCCGCGAGTAACCCAGCCGGTGTCGTGATGATGAACCGACAGTGTTCAGGGAACAGGGTCCAAAACGGCTTTGGCTCCTGGGTGGCTAACTTTGCTCTCCAAGAACTGCTGGGGCTGAGCTTCCAACCTGAGGCGTTGTTAGTAAACGGTAGCCGGCGCTCTCCGCTTGCTTGCTTGCCGACCTCCACGTACGTACCTGCCTCGCTCCTCAAAAGCTCCCGGGAGAAACGCGCCCCCCTGCCCTAAAATGCCTCCGCAAGGGCGACAAGGAAGGACGGGGGTGGGTGGGGACGAGGAAAAAAATTAGAAAAAATAAAAAGGCACCCGCCCGCTCGGACCACGCCAAGAGCCGCTTTCCCGAAAGACACGCCGGGCTCACCTTTTCTTTCCTCCCCGCCGTCCCCGCGGCGAAAGCAGAGCAGGAACAACACCCGCCACCATTTCACCTCAGGAAAGGCGCCTCCGAGCCGCGCGGGCGCCACATTCCTCAGCGGCGGCTTCTCCCCCCGCGCTACGCACACACACAACCACAACCACACGCACACACCCCGTTACCCGGTCAACTAGGACCTACTACCAGGAGGAGACGCCGTTTCCACTCCTGTTGCTACCCAGCGTAGCCGGTAAGGCAGCCTCACCAACCGGCTTGCTCGCCCGGCGGCTGCGCGCGCGGGACGGAGGCGGGGGGCGGCGGCAAACCGCCTCACGAGGAAAAGGAGGGAGCAAAGGGCCGGCATTCCCCCCGCCTTCCCTCAGGCGGCCGACCTGAGGGGGAAAGGGGCGCCGGGGTGGGGGTAGAGGGTCCCCCCTTCCTTCTCTCCCTCCCTCTCTCTCTCTCTCTCTCTCTCTCTCTCACACACACACACACACACCCCTCTCAGGCAAGGCCTTTTCTGCCTCGAAGAACGCCAGGGAAAGAGGGAAGTTCGCAGCTAATAAGAAGCGCCGGCTTCCTAAAACCAGGGAGAGAAAGGGAAGGAATACCCGCCTCCGCCTCCTCCTCCTCCTGCTGCTGCTGTTGCAAGGGAGGGGGGAGGGGGCGTCGCGCGCCCAAGAGTTCTTTGCGCAGCAAACCTCCCCCGGCTGGGGGGCAGCAGGGAGGAAGGGAGGGAGGGAGGGAGGAGAAAGAGTCCTCCCCCTTTACTCCTCCTTTCTTCCTCCTCCTCCTCCGCCTCCAACCGCCTTGGCAGAGCGCGCGCCCCCTTGCCCGCTCTGTCTCTATTCCCTCCCGCCCCGCCAAGCCAAAGCACTCGCTCACCCTCGGCTCGGCTCGCAACTCCTCCTCACGATCCTCCTCATCTCCTCGTCCAGGCGGTCTCCTCCGGAACCGAGCAAGAGTGGGGCGGGGGGGGGAGAGGGAGCGCGGACGGCGGTAGGGAGAGAGAGAGAGACTCGCGCCAGCGCGACCAATGAGGGAGGAGTTGCCGCACTCGCAGCCCTCCTCTCTCTCTCTCTCCCTCTCTCTCTCTCCCTCTCTCCCAGGACTTGCCCACGACTTGGCAGGGTGGGTCGAGTTGGTCGGTGTAGCGCGGGCGCGCGCCCGAACATGCCCGCGCATCCAGGTGCAGCAGAGGGGCGCTCCGTGGCCCACGGACCATCCCCCCTCCCCCCCGCCCCGCCCTTCTCTCCCATACAGTGTTGGGGTTTGTTTTGGTCTCTCTCTCTCTCTCTCTCTGTGTATGGATTTTTTTTAGAAGGGATTATAGAACATATCACCTCAGGTTGCTTTTGACAGACCACGACCCAGCTAGTCTATCAGGTATTTAAATAAGAGATGCACTGAATATGCTCTATTTTTATCCAGATGCATTTATATTGCAGCTTCACGTTAAGACCTTACTTTTGAATGCAGTGCCCCCCGACTTAAGAGCAATTCGACTTAAGGGTGCAAAACAGTTGCCGTTTTAACTGCTGCCTTACAAATTTTAGATATGATCTGCTGGACTTACATTTTTTTCATTTTTTGATTTTTTAAACTTATTTTTTCAATTTTTTAGATAGGTACCCTGACGTAAGAATATTTCGACTTAAGAGCATGCATTCGGATTGGACTAAATTCGTAAGTTGAGGTACCACTGTATAGGCTCTGAATGTTAGCCCTGTGGAGCCACAATTTTTGAAGAAATTTCCTGTTGAAGGAAGATGATCTTGGGCTGAGATCAGCTGCTGCTTATGCAGAGGCTCAGTGCAGTAGCGGAGTATATTTGACAGTGGAAGTGTTGGTTGCAACAACCCCCATGGCCCCTCTGCCCCATAAGGAGAATCGAAAATTGCAAACAGCTGGATGGGTGTATAACAGTTGTACCCCCATCTTCTTCTAGGGGAAGAAATGTTTGTCTTTTAGCTGCTGAGGGGACTGCAGGTACTGTATTTCTCTCCCCCGTCTGTAAGACACACCCATGTATAAGATGACCCCCACTTTTCCAACTCAAAATTACAGTTTCACAACCATGAGGTTCTCTCCTCAGCTTACTGCCATGTATAAGATGAACTTCAATTTTTAGCCTTAACAGCTTTAGACAAAAATATAGTCTTATACACAGAAAAGTACTGTAACCTCAGGGGAAACAAGGAGGCCTGGGCAGGTGGAGGTTGATATTATTATATAGTCCCTGCTAATGAGAAAGTTACTGAGATACAGTATTGCCCTTCTGAACTTTAGCCCCGCTGTGCCACTGGTAACATTCCCTCTGTAATGTTGAGGGTGTAGTTTTAAACATAAGCACACATGAATTAAGTGACAAGTAGGACTCTGGAATCCAGGGTTGGAATCTTCACTTGACCTGACCATAGAAACTCACTGTGGGAGAGGAACTGGTAAAGCCATTCCTTCCTTGCTTTGAAATTCCTATTATAATCAGTATAAATTGGTTCCAACTTTAGAATTCCCGCAGTCATATTTCACCTCCCTCCCACTAACTAGCATATGAAAAAGAACATTGTTTAAATATTCATATTAATATACGGTGTTCCTCTTTATTTATGGCCTTTTAAAAATAATGTATCCACAGAAGAATCTTAGCATAGCTTTAGAGTTGTTTTCACTAAGGGGAAACCATTTCTGGTATGCCGGAAAAAAGAAGGCTTTTAGTTTTTCAAATGGGTTGGATTGCAGATGAGATGTTCTAACAGTGCCATTGAAGTTTGGAAAGCTGTCAAGTTTTGAAATTTTGTATGTATAGAGTGATAAAATAGCTAAGGGGCGCATTAAAAAATTCCCACCCTGAACCCTTGTGGTTTACTTTTGAATTTTATGTGTATGAAACATAGACGCAACATAGATGAAGAAAACTCACAGAAATTAGCAAACTAGTATTGCCTGAAATAATTTCAACAGTAAAACAACTTCTAACTTAAGAGCCAGATGAATATTGATATGATTGAAAAAGGGCATCTGATTTCATATTGGAATTAACCCTGATTTTTGCAAGAGGTGTATAAAGGTCAGTAGGCCTATGCTGGTTGGTTAGCTCAGTGAGTTGGGTTGGGAGTTCAGTTTCCACTCTGCCTCCTGGGAGCAGAGGCAGCATGTGTTGCTTTGGGCAAATTGCACTGTGTTGCTTTGGGCAAATTGCTCCAGGAAGAAGGGAATGGTAAACGATTTCTGAGTGCTCTCTGCTTGGAAACTCCTGAAAAGGATTACCATAAGTCAGATATGACTTCACAGACTTTAAGACCGGACAGAGTCGGTATTCTAAAAGGACTGATTGAAAGGCAGCAACCAGAATCATAGGACTGTGTGGACCAAGGCTGCTAATAGAAGATGTTATGTAGCAATGTATTTGGGAGGTATCTGAATTTTGAACAATTTTAAAAACCCATTAAAATAAAATACAATGAAATCTTTATACTTCTGCTAGTTTATTCATAAATCTTAAAAGTCATTCCAAGTAAATTTTACAAAATTTGTATTACAAAAATGCTCAGATTTCTTTATTTCTTTATTTATTTGAGTATTTTTACCCCGCCTTTTTCCTTGGAAAAGGACTCGAGGCGGCTTACAGTGATGAAGAACTATATACAGTCCAGTACAATTAAGACATATTTAAGTATTGAGAACAGGGAATTGAGGGACATCTTACAACATTAAAAGACAACATTAAAGCTACAAGGAAATGTGATCAGTTTAAAGAGAGAGTAAAAATTCCATTTAAAAGTTATAAGGGATGAAAAATAACATTGAAAACATAGTGTCAGTGCAATCACACAAGGTTATAAGTGATTATAAACACAAATATGTGATCATATATGTGATCATGATACAGCATGCAGAACATCCGCCACCTCCTCCATATTTGGGGTGGAGAAATGTCAATAGATGAGCGGCTGTTTGGATCCCGGCTCCAGGGATTCCTGGGGCAGATTTCCATCTGCCATAAAGGGCATCTGTGGTGGATAAAGTGAGCTCTAGTCCTTTGAGCTGGCCTTTTGCAGAATTCAGAAATGGATCCTAGGATCGCCTTTGCGTTTGTGATTTGTAGCTATTTGTTCCCTTAGAACAGAGATTGGCCTCAAGAGTGTGGAAGTTCCCGACCCCACCCTGCCATGGCTGTTGCTTAGCATAAGCCTGTTGAATCAGTGGATGTAAGGGAAGAGTTGACTCACGAAATCCCCAAGGACCCAATGAGCCTACTGCAACTTAGTATGCAAAGTGACAGGAGTTCCACCCATGAATCTCAGACTCCTCAGCCAGTAGTGGTAGGAGAATGGAAGCTGTAGTACACACAGTCACTTGCCCAAGCAAAAGCCTACTTTATAGCACACATAAAACTTCTCCCCTGCAAAGGAGGCCCATGGCTGACGGGCAGACCAGTTGCAGTTGCCCAGTGTCCTCCAATCAGCAAGGCTGGAGAGGGTGTTCTGGGGGAGTTTCTATTCAGTCTAGTTATGTTTCCCATTTCTCCTGTAACCCCCTTGAGAACAGCTGCTTCGCCTTCCTTGCAAGGTACCTCTGGCAACACTGAGGCTCCTTGTCCAGAGTTTTGGAACAGAGGGACAAGAGGAAGTGACTACAACCTGTTAGGAACAATTGGCCAGCCCAGAGGGGGTCAGAGAGGAAGTGTCGGCCATGTTGAGGTGAGAAGCAGCTAGTAGTTTGCTGGGCAGCCAGTGAGCAAGTGACTTGTCCTTTGGGGACTGCCTCTTGATGTCCTCTTTCCCTTCTTCAGGTTTGCATCTACCAGGGTTATTATCGGTGGCTTCAGCTTCTAGATCCCCAGCATTGCCCATCAGGACCTCTGCATTTTGGTCTATGGCAAGTCATCAGAGCTCCGTGACATCACAGTGACCCTCTACACCAGTGGTTCTCAGCCTGTGGGTCTCCAGATGTTCCTGGACTACAACTCCCAGAAATCTTCATCACTAGTTGAGCTGGCTAGGATTTCTGGGAGTTGCAGTCCATGAACATCTGGGGACCCACTGGCTGAGAACCAATGCTGTACACCAAGGGAAGCAGTATGGGAGAGCATTGGGAGAGGGAAAGCAGCAACACTTCTTATGTTGGTTGGTTGGTTGGTTTCATATACTCTCCATCACCCAAAGGCCACACTGGCCAGCTGACCACAGAACCTTTTCTGAACAACCACACTTATTTGGTGCTTATGAAGCTTGTATCCCAAGAGAGAAGCATGGTGATCAGTCTCTGCTTACTGCAGTTGGCTTTGGGCTGACCTTTTTATCCATTGTAGGGTGGTGAGACCTCCTGAATTGGAACCCAGAAGGAAAGTCTCCAGGGGGCCTATCTCCCCCCACAGAGGGACCTCAGGATATGGTCATCTCGCCAAAGAACATCAGATTTAGGTCAAGCAGAGCATGTTTTATATTGATACTAACAAGTCGAACAGGACGCACATGGAAGTGCAGATGACTTTTACTGGGAATTGTATTTTCTTGAGCAGCACTTCCAGTCTGCTTCCGGTCCAGTTTTGAATGAATTTCACTCTCTTCTCTGCACCTCCTTGTTCACAGGGTGAACCAGATGATCAATGTTGGGTGTTACTCCCTGGACGATGACATGCACAAAGTGAGGAAGCAGACCCTCCAGGAGATCTCCTCATTCATCTTCAAGACTGACCAGATCAACGACATCCCCCTTAAGAACATAAGAACAACCTTGCTGGAACAGGCCAAAGCCCAGTGGTGTCCAAACTTAGGCCCTCCACTCATGCAGTGGATCTGCCAGAGGAGGCCTTCCCCAAGGATTTCATGGAGGATGGGCCAAATTACATCCTGGTTCTGGCACACATGTACGGTGCCCAGGCAGGCCATGTGAGTTTCTCCTGTTTGCTTTGGACATTGTGGGTGGTGGGTCCTTTCTGCCTTCATTGGGAGATGCAAGGGATTTGAATGGCAAAATGAGTCAGATTTGTTCCTTGTTCCTTTATTTCAAAGGTTCCTGGTCCCCTAACAGCAGAGCAGAGAACTGGCCAGCTGTATTTCTTTCCTCTTCGCAGCCAGAAGCAACCATTCTACCACCACCCCAGCAGAAGCCATGGTTGACTTGGGCAAATTCCTCCTTCTTTTGGATTTATGACATCAGTAATCTGGAAGTCACTGTCATGGCAGATTGGAAAAACTGTGCTCTCTTTCTCCAGTCCCTGGAGGAGGCTGGAGAGTTATTTCAGTCCTATGGACTGGATCTTCTCCTCTGGGGTCAAGAGGGACTTCAGGATGGGAGACAGCAGGTCCTTCAGAAGTTCCTTCAACAGCTGCTTTCCAATGCCCACCACTAGCTAGAGGCTCTGATTCTCCGTCTCCCTCCACATAGGCTGGCATGCTGGCTGTCTGCTCTGGGGCCAAGGGGGACCTCCTGAAGTCCGCCCTCAGGTCTTCTACAATGGTTGCTAAATCAGAAGTGTTGGGGGCTCCTGTTCTTCTTTAGAACAGTACACATGTAAATATGAGAACCATTTCCTTTGTGTATTGTCTTCTGACATTTTCTCTGTAATGCCAAGGAACTGATAAACTGTTCCAGGGTTCAGGATGCCTTTCATTTCAATTAATGGGAGCTCTTCAAAGAAATAGTGTGGAAGTGTTGACTTTGCATAGGTGATGATGGCATCACAAGTCACCAGCCCTAGACAGCACATCATCATCTGAACAGCAAGGTTGGCTTCTGGCCAATTACTGTGTATTCATGTATTACACAATGACCAACTACTTCACAAAAAACTGGTCCAGTAGAATTACCAAGTTGGAAGAAATTGCCAAATAATCAGCATTGGAAAGATTTGGAAAGAACACTCAAAGGTCATCCCCTCAACCCTATGTCGATAACAGGAAACCCGACCACCTACAGAGTTTATGGTATGACCCAGGTACAACTTCTATTTTGACCAGATATTCAACTGGTAGATTCCAGATATCACTATGGAGCATAAGGGGAGGGAGGATCTTTAAGATTTGTTGTTGTTGTTAAGCCTTTAAAATACATGTTAGTTAAAGGTTTGCATTTCTCTTAGAAGCAGTGTATATTTTTCACAAAATGCTGGCAATCTTCATGTCAGAAGTAATTCAATGGCAGTAATTATCAATTGATGTTAGAGTGTGGGGTCATCCAAAAGAAATCTGACTGTCCCATTCTCACATTGAGGACTGATAAAAACAAGAAATAGCAGCTATATTTGAATGAATTTCCAGAGTGTTACTTTGTTAATGTACTAATTCAATAAAAAGTCTTGTAATACCGTTAAGACTGATGTATTTGGTTTGAGACATTTATTTAACAACTATGAGATTTTTAATGTTAAAAATAAGAAAAACTACATACTACATATACTTATTTGCCAATTTATTAGTGAAACTGTGCTATATTTAATTGAGGAAAACAAATCCAGCATGCTTATCCTGTTTCATATTGACAGTAGTGAAATTTAATTTGCCAAAACAGAACTAAGAGAACTGTCTAGAATTATATGTAGCTTGGTGTACCAGCTGTCTTGTATAATAAGCTGAAACCCTTGCCAGGGCTCAGGGCTGAGGAAGGAAAACTAAAATTAAGCATCTTGAGAAACAAAATATATTCCTAATTATGAAGAAATATTATAACATTGATTGTGTTTCATATCATATTACAGTAATTATCAAATCAAAATCCCCCTTTACTCATTAATTAATACTTATGCATAATAAACCTTAGATGGGGATTTTGTGATATCAGTAAATGCTTTCCTATCCATGCCTATGTTGGATTTTGCATATGAAAAAGATTTGTGGATTGTATGCATCACAGCAGACATGAAGCTTTTAACTTCTGCATGAACTCTATTCTGTCCTCGGAAAGAATGCATTATTAAAGGTGAAGTCAAGTTCAGCCACTGCATATGTTTATATATGTATACCCCCAAAGATTCCCAGTTCTGTATTTGTATATATATATATATATATTTCTGTATGGTAATTGATTTGGTCTGTACTGATAATTTGACTAGGGAATTATTGATCTTGGATGTCGCATGCATGGCAGAGGAGATATGTTTAAGAACTATGTCATTATCTCTTTTTAAGGAATGTGGTATCCCTGTTGTGGCTATCATTGTTCCTCCATGACTTGACCATGAAAAACAAGACTGATTTGGTGCATATTACTGTGGAGACTTACATGGATTGGAAGGCTTCTCTGCTCTAGTGCCATCTTCCTAACCCCAAGAAATACATGAAAGCCAGGAATGACATACAGGGGAACGAAGGAGCAGAGAAGAATGTTGGAGAGGACACAAGCGGGACCCAGTCTAAGGAACAGGAATTAGAGCAACAGCTCAGGAAAGTAGAGATAGAAATGAAAGGGGTTGGCTCAGAGGTTATGATGGGAAATAAATCATCAGAAATGCAAGGCCGGAGGATATAAAGAGGTGTCAGAGGCAGGGGAAGGAATGGATAGAGGGAGACTGAGGATCCTATTGCCAGGCTGAGAGCGGATCTGGGGCAAAAATCCATGGACACACAAATGGGAGTGATTAATGGTGCCTAGTAGAGATGGGCATGGAACGAACATTTTTTCGTTTCCGTTACCGTTTGTCATTTCCATTCCGTAACGAAACGACAAACAAAAATTGTGATGAAAATGAAACGAAATGAACAGAACCACGAAAATTGTGGTCGTTACGTTTTGTTTCCGTTAATGGCGACACGCAATGAAATGAGTTGTTTTAAATGTTAAAAAATGCCCTGGACATCCGTAAAAATGCAGCGATAATTATTTATTAGAGATGGGCACGAAACAGAAAAATGATGTTTCGGTTTTTCGTTTGTCGTTGAGAGGTCTGTTTCGGTTCGTTTCCGTTTGTCGTGAATTTCATTACCATTTTTCGTTTTGTCGTTTGTCATTTCTACCCACTTTTTACGTGATTTTTAAAGCATTTCCGTGCGCAGGCATCCCCCAACACCCCAGACCAGAGGGAAAACACTAAAAAAAATGGATGCTGGCAGAGACACAGTATAGACTAGGTACGCAGGGAGGCTGCAAAGGCAGCAGCGGGCGTTGCCCAGGGTGCAAAGCAGCTGCAGAGTGACTGCACTGTGGGGCAAGGGAGGGTACTCACCAAGAGGTACGCAGCACGCACGCACACAGGGAGGTTGCAGGACTGAAGCTAGAGTCGCAGAGACAGCAATCCCACCCTAACTCCCACCAGAGACTGCAAGGAGGATGGGGGCTGCCAGAGCTTTTTATGCCCTCTGTGGCTGCCAGACCTGCCCACCCAGTCTGCAACCTGGGCATGCTATTGGTTGAACATGATCCCATCACATGGCTTGCCTCCATTTTGTGGCTGGTGGCGACATCCATTTTAAAGGGAAAAGAAAAATACATCGCGATGGGAGAAGACAAAAACAAAAATTTCAAGGACCCTACCCCCCCCCTGGTAGGTATTATCAGACAATATACATAATTATCACTGCGTTTTTACAGATTTCCAGGGCATTTTTTAACATTTAAAACAGCTCATTTCATTGCGCATCGCCATTAACGGAAACGAAATGTAACGACCACAATTTTTGTGGTTCTGTTCGCTTCGTTTCATTTTCATCACAATTTTCGTTTGTCGTTTCGTTACGTAACGGAAATGACAAACGGTAATGGAAACGAAAAAATGTTCGTTCCATGCCCATCTCATTTATATTGTCTGATAATACCTACCAGGGGGTTTGGGGTCCTTAAAGCGGATGACGGGGGACGGTGACGGGTGTGGGGGCGGACGGCAGTGGGCACAGGTGTGGGCGGCGATGGGTGCAGGGGGCAGGGGGCGGACGGCGGCGGTGGCCAGCAGCGGGGGGGCAGGGGGCAGCAGGCTGGCCAGCGCCCCCTCTCCATTTTGGCGCCCTAGGCAACTGCCTAGTTCGCCTTAATGGACACGCCGGCCCTGGTGGCACCCAGGATTCAAACCGCCGAGCTGCCGACTTTGCAGCTGACAGTTTTTGGAAGCCTTAGTCCACTGAGTCACCACACCCTCTTAGTTTTTGGTAGTACTGTACTAATATAAATACTTTAGTGCAGTGGACTAATCAAGGCATGTGTAGTTTTGGCAGAGGAATTCCATGGCACTGGGATTTCTGGATAATTTTCACCTTCTGGTGGGTTTGGTTGTCTAGAAAGACAGGCCTTATCTGCTCCCCACAGCCATAACATGTGAGTCATAGAAAAAGTTCTTATGCACTTAGAGCTATCAGTATGGAGAGACCTGAACTTTCTCCCTGTCTAGGCGATTCCAGTGTGTGGTGGGACCAAAAGCAAATTTCATCCCTACTCCCATCCGTTAAATGTGTTCTGATAGAAATATTTTGATGTTGTCCCGTAGAGCTCAGTGAGAAACGCTGAGAATGGAGCCAGTTAATATCTGTGTTGCCCTTTCTAGGGTACCATAGTTTAGTCATAAATTGTTGTTGTTGTTGTTGTTGTTGTTGTTGTTGTTGTTCAGTCGTTCAGTCGTGTCCGACTCTTCATGACCCCATGGACCAGAGCTCGCCTTCCTATCTTCCACTGCCTCCCGGAGTTTTGGCAAATCCATATTGGTTGCATCGATGATACCATCCAACCATCTCATTCTCTGCTGTCCTCTTTTCCTTTTGCCTTCAATCTTTCCCAACATCAGGGACTTTCCCAAGGAGTCCTCTCTCCTCATGAGGTGGCCAAAGTACTGGAGCCTCAGCTTCAAAATCTGTCCTTCCAGTGAACATTCGGGGTTGATTTCTTTCAGGATGGATAGGTTTGATCTCCTTGCAGTCCAGGGGACTCTCAAGACTCTCCTCCAGCACCACAGCTCAAAAGCATCAATTCTGCAGCGATCAGCCTTCTTTATAGTCCCGCTTTCATTTCCATACATCACTACTGGAAAAACCATAGCTTTGACTATCCTGACCTTAGTTGGCAAAGTGATGTCTCTGCTCTTTAGGATGCTATCTAGGTTTGCCATTGCTTTCCTCCCAAGAAGCAGGCGTGTTTTTATTTTGTTGCTGCAGTCGCCATCTGCAGTGATCAAGGAGCCCAAGAAAATAGACTCTGTCATTTCTTCCCCTTCTATTTGCCAGGAGGTGATGAATAAATTAACAATAAATTAATCATAATCATAAATTAACAATACATAAATGAAAATAATAGTATCTGGGATGGCTCTGTTTAGGTTTACTGCAGATTTTACACAAGTATGCAAACAATTCTTCTAGTGCCCAAACACACATAACACACATATGTTCCCAAGTGAATGAACTATGTTAATGTACTGTAGCCATCTTCCATTCCTCAATTTTGAAAATTGTGTGGTTCATTACAATGGCTTTTATTAATTACGGAGAATTCAATCTAGTTGAAAGCCTTTATATTTCTTGGCACAGTTCATAGAAATAAAGATTCCATTATCTCAACAAGGCAAATGATTTATTGCCTTCTTCGATATCACTTATGCACAATTTACACAGCCATCTTTACATAGAAATAATAGACAGACACATGCATTTGGGCTTTTTGAAGTGCTTTTGTGATTTGGTAGCCAGCCAAATAAGCAAAACAATTGTATCCTCTTTGGGGTTTTACTACTGTATTACAATGTTAAACCAGTTTAATTACCAACAACTGGAGTAACGTTATTTGAAAGCCTATATGATATAAGTGAATCAGTCGATATGGGTTCAAATCCCTTCTTGGCCATGGAAACTCAACACAATGAATAGTTTTAATATGCCTTATACCTTTTTTTATCAGGACACTATAGGTCAAGTAGAAAAAAAGGCAGAGTAAAATATGTCACATACAGGCCCCCATGTTCTTTGCCATATAAATTTCCCTCCTTGCTAAATGTTGTTGCTATGTACCTTCAAGTCTAACTGGGGTTTTCAAGACTGGTGAGAAGTTCAAGGAGTGATATACTCTACTGTGAAAATATTTTGATCTTTTACCGTGTGCCTAGTGTGTCCTGTTTACCACACCTCTTTGCATTTACGTATCAGTTGCAAATTGTGCCATCGCTGAAGCTGGTAAAGTTCTTTCAGGGACATTGTTTTCTATCTTGGGGACAAAATAATGCATTAATATTTTATTTAGTTCTTTTCATTTCAATACCATTGCCTTAAAGACCATATACTTATCTATTCCAGGGATAGTCACCATTTCCTCCTCTTTGTCCCTTGTAAAGCTTTGTCTCCCATGTTGTCATTTGGGAGACATGCAACACTTGTTGTTATATTTTGGAGTTGATTTGGATTGCTTTTCTGCTTTCCCTCCCACTTATGACTGCAAAGAGATTCTAGATTTTTCCTGGCTCTGCTTCTTAATTCTAAGATGTCTTTTTCTTAAACAATAGTTGGCAGGCAGAAATCTTCTCATAACATGTGTGTTTCATTGAAAATTAGAATGGCCACAGAAGACACTGTTGACAAATGATGTTGTTTTGTCCCCCTCTCTGTGTGTGCAATTCATTCTTTTCACAAGTAGTTTGCAGAGTTTTGTTTTGGACTACAACTCTGCTGCCTGGGAAACTCTGGAAGCTGTAGTCCAAATCCGCACACTTTTTTTTTACCCATTCTCTTACAACTGCTCCATCAAATAGTATATGCTCAGGAGCAGATGTGCCATGGAGCAATTCTGTAAAATAAATCAGAGCAGATCATATTTATGATTATGCATTCCACCCCAAGTAAATGTTTATGGTATTGAAGGAATACCATTTTAAGATGCACTCAACACCATTCAACTAAAAATAAAAGAATGCATTTTCTTTGCCAAGTATTGTTCTTTGCATACATACCTAAGTGTATAAAATTGAGTCGCCAATAAATCCTGAAATGATAAACGGACTAGAATGGCTCCAAGCAGAACACAGCCCTTCTTCATAATCTCTATTTCAGCAGGATTTGTTGGGAAGTCCTGAGAAAGCCCAGTAGACTTAAATAGAAGTTGCACAGCAACAAAGTTTAGTGCTCTGTCAGCTGATTATGGATTAAATTGCTCTAGATATCATTACAGTACTTTGGACTCCAGCTGAGCTTTCTTTTGTATAGTGAGTCCAACAGTTGCTTCAGCAAAAAAACAACAACCCACCACAATGATAGTATTTTTAAAGTTTATCAACAGAAAGATCAGAAAGCTTTTGACAAGCAAGGGAGAGCAAGTGCATCTGCTGTAGAATAATTTCACTAGCTGATCTTGCCTAAGAGTTCATAGGATTTTTCCACTGGTAAAGGTACCTGTATCATTGAGAGGAGAGCTATATAGAAAACAGTAATTATTTAGAGATGCAGGTAGGATGTGTATCAAAGGAACAACTTACATGACCTGTAAAGAGATGGCAGTCTGTAGCTCCGACTTAATAAATGAGTATCCAAAGAACCACACCCCCGGTTCCATTCATTTCCAAGTCAACAGCAAAGGCAGCCTTATTTTAAATATGGCTCATAGCTATTGCTTGTTTTCAGTTATATAAGGATAACCTACCCAGTCCTAATTAACATAATCAATAGTGAGGGATTAGGGAAGCTGCATGAAAAAAAATGTTATCTAGAAGGCCGTACTGTTCACCCCAGCTTCAAATAAATAAATAAATAAATAAATAAATAAATAAATAAATAAAAGCATTCCCTACAGTATATGGAGTGGTGGGATGAGAGAGCTTTGAGGAAGGATGTACACCAGTGCTGCTACTGCTTCTTTTTTTTTAGGCTGTCCACTTTAAGGTTGATTTGTAGATATCTCTTTGCAGTGCTTGATCCTTTTTCAGCCAGTTACATAAGGATGTGCATCACGATTCAGTCAAGGGGATATGATTAATGAGCCAAACAGAGCGTACCTTGCTCAAAATTAATGTGTCGATTACATCCAGGAAGAGACAGGAACAGTTCTGAAGACTTTCTGGAATCCTCAACTTCCTTATATAAAAATGACAACACAGACCTGTTCAGAACCTATTACATACTTATGGTTCTGCTGATGCTCATTTTATATTAGACACATTATCTCACCTCACAAGGAAAAGGTGTTGCCTTATGTCAGGGGTGTCCAAACTTTTTGCAAGGAGGGCCAGATTTGGCAAGGTGAAAATGTGTGGGGGCCGATCATCCAGCCCCACTTGGGCGCCGAGCCAAACTTAGGACAAGCCTCTAAGACATGCAAGGAGGAAGGGCGGATGCTGCAGCAAGCGAGCCGGGGGCGGGTAGGCTGGGCGGGTGGCTGGGGTGGGGTGGGGGGTGGTGGAAAGAGGCAGGGAGAGCAGGCAAAACATCAAACTGCAAGCTGATGCCTCCATCCGGTATGGGGAGGGGCCAACTGCTGGGGATGCATGACAGGCTGAGTTGGCGGGGAGAAGAGTCCATGGGCCACTCAAAATTTGTAAACTGGCCGCATTTGGCCCCTGGGCCTGACTTTGAACATGCCTGCCTTATGTGATTCTGAAGGATCGCTGCAACACAACTCAGACAATCTGCACCTCAGTGATTCAGGGAATAAATAATTTCTGACAGTTTTAAACTTAGTTCCAAATTGTCGGCAAACTTTAGATTTCTTACAGCTGAAGTGTAGACAATGCTATATAGTACCCTATTCTGCCAGAAGGATATTTTCTGGAAACATAGTCCTTACATATGATTGTGATTGTTGTTGATACCATGTCTGTCTGTCTGTCTGTCTGTCTGTAAAGTTTAATATATTCAAGTCTAAAGATATAAAATTTCCAGAAACAATGGGGGGTTGAGGTGGAAAAACAACTGTGGCTTCAACATTTCTGGATATTTTATATCTCTAAGTAGGACCTAAGGCTGCAGAAAACATTATTCAAAATACTAGAGCTAAACACTATAGCATCAACTGGAATCCTATTTGGATTTTACTTCCACAGTAACGTCATTATAGAAAACTGCAGAGAAATTACAAGATGATGGGTGCATGCGTATGTCCAGAACATTATTAATTACCTGAACTTTGCTGCCTTGTCTTACATGATTTCACTTACTCTAGAGCAAACTTCCTCCCTAGACAGCTAAAATGATTTATCCCTTTAATATTTTATTTAGAACAGTAAAAAGGTCTTTCCTTGTGAGCAGGAGGAATAAGGGCAGTCTGTCCTAGTCCCTCCCTTGGAAGAGAGTTATCAGCGCCCTACCGTAAACAAGTCAATCCAGGAGATGACATAGATTTCAAAGCCATTCTGATTCAAGCAGTTTCTTTCCCTTACTAATCAGCACTGAAGAATTCCATGGATAGCTATTACTGTTGTACAGGAAAATATAATAAGAATGAAAGCAAGGTCATGAACAAGTGTTCACACTACCATCCCATCTGCTAGATTCTGAAATGTAGGAAAAGACAAGCCTTGGGATGGAACTGAGCCATACTTTGATGAGTTGAAGAAAGAAGACAGGTCAGTAGACATTTAGAATCAGAGGCTTCATCTTAAGGGGGGGGGTGTTGGAGGATACTGTTTAATGGTACAATTTACTGTGTTTTTCACATGCATCTATTTTAAATGCAAATTTGTAAATCACCTTGGATCTTAAGGGAAAAGGCAAGATATAAACTAATTAAATAAACTTAGAATTGATAAATGTGTGCCTGGATGGATGGATGGATGGATGGATGGATGGTTACTTATTTGAGTTGTTTCTTGGACTTGCTCTCTAACTTTCACTTTTCCAGTTACATGAACAGCCCTGGTTGAGGGAAGGGGAAGGCTGCCCAAAATGTATGTCAATAAAAAGATACCCAGGTGGAAATATTCTGTCACTCTTCTTAGTTTTTGCATTTCTGGTTGTGTTCTAACCTTTTCTTCAAAGCCTCCTCAGCAAATTGATGGATGTGTGAGACATAGAGCACCAGACCCACAGAGGAACATTTACAAGGGAGACCTGTGATTCATCAGTGAATAACTGGGTCATATTAATAGGGACCTTAATGTGGTTTGAAACTTCCATTCCACTGGAGTCACAGCAGATTAGCTCACCCATCAAATCTGGACCTGAGTGGAATTAGACAGAGTATTTAAAAGATGCAGTGGTATGAAGGTCGGAAAGAAAAAAATGTTTATATGCATGTGCATGTAACCTTGCATTGCTTTATTTCAGTAGAAGTATCTGAAAGATGGGTCTTCCTCTCCTCCCAACATGACAGTAGCTAAACACAGCATTTTGGAAACCAAAATGTACGATAACTGTGTCTTGTCCACTCTGATTTACAATCCCCCAGTTTTCTAAAGCTGTATACTGTGCAGTTGTTAGTTAAATACTTTGTGTACTTTTTGAATAGTTTATCAGTAAAATCCTTGAGTATTTTCTAAACTAAACATTTGAGCATGTGACATGGTGAGAATCCCATCTATGCAAACAGTGGCACTGAAATGTTTCAGTGATGTTCTAATTATGCATGGCATGTTTCGTGGACATGTATTTCACCTGTCCATCTTGTACAAAATTCTACAGACCAGATTAAAACATCTGGAGCATGAGATGTACACAGAGAGCTGTTGCACTCCTTTCTAGCAACCACAACAGAACTCTAAATTGGACACATCTTTGAAAACAAATACTATTTGGATCAATCATTGCACCAACTGATATGACACTGATGTGGGTGAAACGTTTGTAGAGTTTGGTGAAGATTTCTGGAGGCTGCATTCAAAAAAGGAACTTTTCAAAGCTCAGAAATTATGTTTTTTTAAAAAAAATACAGTTTATTGACATACAACATTTGTATGTGGGCGGAAGCAAATTTAAGCAATTATCATTTGATGATATTGGTTCCTCCACTTCCTTGGATCAGAGTGTTTCCAGGGGTTTTCAGATGTTTAGCTACCCTAGCTTTTCATGAAATTGGGCTTTAGCAGTGTTTCTGCTCACCCTTATCCATCAAACTTTGCTGCCTCTACATGTCCTGGGGGCCTGTCACCTGCATTTACAGCATGTGTGGCAAGTGGCCTTCCTTCTGTCATTTACCATCACACGCAATAACTTTCAAAACTTGCTCACTGGAGTGGAAAATAAGGATTCTCTGTTCTGTGCTCCCAAAAATGCCTTCCTTTACTTGACAGAGATTTTAAAATATAGGCCACCCACATTTAAACTTCTTTACTTAGAAATAAAAATAAAGTAAAACATTTTGCAAGGAACTATTCCTTTGGACTGCTAAAGTAGGAGTTAAAAATACTGCACACCTTTCATTATTGCAAAGGTGCAAATCATTGTATAAGAAACGCCTTGTTGTGGGTTTGGGACTCATTGAAGAACTCTGTCTATATAGCAATGCTACTCTGGGTCTCCCCACAACTGGCACATAAAAACCCATAACAGAGGAAGAAAAAACCCTGAGATATAAAGACTTGTTAACAGAAAAAATACAACTAAAATCAAAAGAAGAATTACAGCTACAAGGAATTAGAATAGATTGGTGGTTGGAAATGCAAATGAAATCTTGGTTTAGGAACGATAAAAAGCAATATAGCTTCTCAAATCCAGAAGTTGACTTGGATAAAATCATTTTTTATTCTAATGGAAAGTTAATTTAAAAATTTATAGTTTATTAGCTAGACAGGTAGAAGATGAGATAATAAAAGAATGTATGATAATATGGGGACAGAAATTCAGTTGGTTGAATGGGAAAAATTATGGAAGTTATTAAAATTACCAAGTCAACAACATTTAAAGAAGATCTTTATAAAATGTTCTATAGGTGGTATTTAACACCTGATAAGCTGGCTAAAATGTATAAAATATCTGATGCTTGTTGGAAATGTAATAAAGGGCAGGGATCTTTTCTCCATATGTGGTGGGTGTGTAAGAGAGCTAAAAAAATAGTATATGGTACAAAAATTTATTTTACAAACTATCTTAATTAATTTTTAGCTAAAACCAGAGAATTTTTTTATTGTCTATGATACAGCAAAATATTGGTGATGGTAAAATTTTTGTAATAATCCATATTGTCATAACAGCTAGAATATTGTATGTACAACTATGGAAGACAAACCAGATTCCTGTCAAAAACCAGTTAATTATGAAGGTGTTAAACTGTGCAGAAATGGCCAAGATCTCAGCATTACTGAAACCTGATGGACATTGCAAAGATTTTGAAGAAAGATGGCATGATTTCTACAAATTTTTAGATCAATATTGTAAGTCAAACTAAGTTCCCTGTTTAATTTATGAGTAATTGAGATAGATAATGATCATATATACATGAGAGAGAGAGAGAGTTATGATGGGATGCAAATTTTGTTTGAGAAGATTAGAATCGTTAAATTTTTCTTTATTTGTACAGCGATTTTGTTTGAAAACTATAAATAGGTTGCAAAGAAGAAGAAGAAGAAGAAGAAGTCCAGTTGCCACAACTCAACCTCCAGATAGATATCATCCGGTTTACACAGTCTAAGATTTTACTATCTGGATTCCAATCAAGGTAACATTTATCTTTTGTACTATAAGTTGTCTCAGGTTCACCCAGACCTAGCCAATGACTGTGCCAAAACAGAGCCAAAACAAGAATAGCAGACCCCACCACCAAGTGGGACAAATGCGAAGAAGAAGTTTCAGAGAAGGTAGCTGTGTTAATCTTTTCAAGAATTTCAGGCAAAAATAAAAGAAAAACAAAACAAAACAAAACAAAAGAGGAGGAGGAGGAGGAGGAGGAGAAAAGAAGAAGACAACAACAACTATGCTGGTATATATTTTCTTGATTTTATTCCAGGAAACTGGTTGTAAGTAGGGTTATAACCAGGAAGAACAACTAGGACTAAGCCAAAGGGCACCAGATCTGTAGAGGGCAGAGGAGTGACATTTGCTCTGCCATTGGCTGATCCTCCTTGGCAGCAATGAGGTAATGGTGAGCAGCCAGTCCGCCCAAGCTCACCCATCTGCAGAGTGATGGAAAGTATAATGTGGTGCCCGCTCATTAAACCATGCCTAGCCATTCCTATTACAGCATCTCAAGAACAAAATAAAAAGAAATCTCCAGTGGCATATGCCAAAAGAACAAGGAGAAAAGGAAGCCACTGCACATCCTTGCTTTTTTTTACTAGTGTACTGTATCTGTTTAACAAATGTCCTTTAATACCTGCATTTTAAATATGATCTTAAAGAACCGCTTGATAATTTTGTTTTATTGATTTTATCTTTGCTTTAAACCCTGATTTATGATGTTTATTTCATCAAACAATGTGAAGAGCCCAGTTTACATCCTATATGCCCAGCTGAGCACAGTAAGATTTCTGATGAAACATGCTTAGCATTGCCCTGTTAATCCAGAGGAAAATGCACACTCCTAAATATACAGAGATAGCAATCATAAGCCCAGTTAAATATCCTACAGTTCATAGGCATTCAAGCTGTGTGACTGGAACGTGGGATTCCCTGGAAGCTTTCCAGGAATTCCTCTCCAGCAAAAAAAAAAAAAAAAAAAGTTAGTAATGCTTGACAAGTTTCTCTCGAAGGGAATTTCCTTTCATGACTGATCTCCCACCATGTGCAGATGCAAGAGATAAATACTATGCTGGGCATGCATTTTGACTCATATTGCTAACTCTAAGCAGAACAGTACAGATAGCTAACAGGCATTTTGTCAAGTAAGCTAAGCATCTGCCCTAGAACAGGTATGGGAAGAAGTTCGATGACAAATGTATAGACTGATTGCTAAGACAATGGTTCCTAGCTAGTAGTAGTAAGTCGAATGACAAGAAAATAAAGTTTAGTAAATTTGATCGGGTTAATTGCTATTCAGCCTTTGTGTTTCACACCTAAAACTGGGAATAAACTGGTTACTTTTGTCCATATTTTGGGTATCTCCTATTGTTCTTTTCAGCATTACAACCCCTGGTCAGTAATTCAGATACAGTGGTACCTCGGATAACGACTTTAATTCGTTCTTCGAGGTTAGTTGTTATCCGAAACATGTCGTTATCCGAAACGTGGTTTCCCATAGGAATGAATGGGAAACCAATTAATCCGTTCTGGAGCCTAGGAAAAAGGCACAGACACCTGTTTTTTTTTTTTTTTGCTCAAAACTCTTTATAAAGTGCACTTTAAAGGTACAGATGCAATGCCACCCAGGTTAACTCTTTTTTACTGATGCATGCTGGAAATTCATTATCCGAGGCAGTCCATAGGGAAAATTTGTTATCCAAGGCAGCCCATAGGAAAATTGTTATCCAAGGCAGCCCATAGAGAAAATTCATTATCCGAGGCAGACCTATACCTAGAAATTGTGATTCTTTATCCGAGGCAGCCCGTAGGGAAAATTCGTTATCAGAAGCAGTCCTATACCTGGAAATTTGCAGTCGTTATCCGAAAAATTCGTTATCCAGGGCAATCGTTATCCATGGTACCACTGTACTGTACAGGTTTATCTTCAAAGCTTGGAAATGTTGCGTTTAAATCGTTTTGAAAAAGTAATCAAAATTGATTCATTATTAAGAATACTGAACATCACTTAAATTACTAAAACCCTGCAATCTCTCCCAAAGTTACACATTAAGTTAGTGCAAAATGCTGACTGTTATTAAGCAAAGTTAATAATTTGTGTTTTAAAATGACATTTTAGATAATTTTGATGCGTAAAGATTACTGTACCCTTTGCCATCACTTTGTCTCTTGAGGTTTAATTTGTTAGTTTGGTGAATTATATTTGAGGTATGGTGGGAGGGGGTTAGGGTTTATAAATATTGCAAATCCCACCCCCTGGAGGAGTAGTCCCACTGAGGCCAGCAAGATATTAATGCTGCAAATAAATAAATGATTACATAAATAGAGAAGTCAACAAATGATGACACCGTCTTTTAATTAAGCAATGCCTTAAAATTGATCTTGTTGGATGTGATGAAGCTGCCCTTGTCACATAAATAAAAGGAAAATTATAAAATAATAAAGTGCTGATCTTTCACTGGACCAATCAATATACCGCAAATATATATGGCATGTTTTGGATACCATGTATCTATTGGGAAGACTAATTGTGATCATGAATCTTTGCACAAATTTTAGTGACGTTTCTGTTTGGTCTTCCTCAAGTATTACTGAGGTATAGATTATGGCGATTGTTCTACAGCCAACACAGCTTGTTCTTCATTTTACAAAACTAGCAAAGGACTCTGAGCAATTTACTTTGTTCTGGTTCACACGTGTAGTTGCATTTTCCACCCAAGGTCAGGTCGGACAGAGTCTTATACTGTGTAGATAGAACTGTATGCCCTTTGTTTATAGCAGGGACCCACTTCTTAGTAAACAGTCATTGATCATGATGCATAAATGGAAAATGCACCCTCTGCTTTCTCATAAAAAGAGATTAGTGCCTTTTAAGCTCTTAGGGTAAAGGGGGGGGGTCAATCAAATATGCTGAATATTATTTAATTAGATTCTACCTCATCCATAAAGAAACTTCTCAGTGTTCATTGAAGGGGCCAGTTAGCTTGGAAAAAATGCTGCCAGGTTATAAAAAGACATGCATTATTATTGATTTGCTTTGTACCCAAATCTCTATTTTATGGTTGATTTAAATGGAGAAGCAATAGGAACATGGTATATTATCTTGTCCCTTTTTATTTTGTTAGACGCCAACTGTGAATGATTGGGAAAGATCTATTATAAATTAATGTGCACAACAGACATGCATAATGCGGCATACCGTATTACATTTAAGCCAAAGAAGGCATATTTTATATTAGATGAGTGATTATAATATGCAAAAATGAACTTGTTTAACTAGGTTATATCGCTGACCATTCTGAACATGTCCCTGTACAGAGCCCTTGAAAGTGTTCCCATACTTGCTTTTACTTAATTGCTTAGAAGAGCTGTATCACATAACTGCATGTAAAATACTAAACACAACCTTGTTAAACAACTGTATGCTTCCATCTATAAGATAACCCCATCTATAAGTCGACCCCCACTTTTTCAATCCAAAATTAGTCTTTGCAACCATGCATTTCTCTCCTTGGCTTACTTCCGTGTATAAGACGACCTTAAAATTTTAGGCTAAAAATTATAGGTAAAAATAAAGTCTTATATATGGAAAAATACTGTAAATAAAGACACTTTTGAAAATGGCATACAGTAAGGCACAGTTGGTGCCCCAAGTGAATAATTTAAAACTCTCAAAATTTGTAGGGAAGTAGCCGTGTTAGTTTGTTGCAGCACAAACAACAAAGCCTCCTGCGATATTTTAAGGACTAAGAGGTTTTATGTGGCATGAACTTCCCTGAATTACTTTCCACCGTATGAAATGCATGTTGTGAGTAGGCTGATGGAGTGGGCTGCAGGGCAGTAGACTGCCATGAAAGCTCATGCCAAATAAAATCTGTTAGTCTCCAAAATCTCCAAGCTTGATTTGTTGATAGCAAGACTTGTATGATTCCATTATGGCAAAGTCGTCACGATTTATATACATGGCCAGAATCCTGTTAGTGTAAGTGTAAGGTTTGCATATCATTCCGCAACTAATTGTAACTAATTGTAACTAACTGAGGAGGTGATGGGGAACATATTGATTATGTAGTCTGACATGTGATCAGGCTGTCATCAAAGACACGCCTCTTATATTCACCCACTTCTCATTATTTATTTCCTCTCTGCTTCTATTTAATTTATGAAAGAAATGGGGAACTTCATGAGTTCTGAACTAGTTTTTAAGCCATCTCTACTGGTCAAATCCAAAGAGTACAGTTATTTGTGATATATAGATGGCCAGATTTTACCTGCCTTCCATGCAGAATAAAAAGAGGTAGCAATTGTACCACAAGCAGCGTTTAATATACAGGAATGCAAAACCAGACTTTCAAGGCCAAAGCATGCAGATTTTTCTGTTTCATATTCTCACTTTTGGAAATTTAAGCTCAAAATTAGTAAATTTTAGAAAGTTTGTGTCAATATCAAGCCAAACTAAATCTTCGCCCATTCCTAATCATCGTATGCATCTGGAGGCCTTAAACTGAGCCATCACACCCTTTGTGTGTCAAGAGACTAATTTGAGCAATCACAGATGGGAGAAATGGTCCTCCCCCTTTTTTATGCACTGCAGAGCCCAGAATTCCTGGCCAACATAGCCATGGTTATCTCAAAACAATCAGTACCTGAAATAATAAGTTTGTTCCTAAGATGTATTCAGTTGTATGGTTAAGAGTCAGAGTATGTGCTGTAATAATAATGGAGGACACCTTATAGCATGTATGTATTGGCCTTTGGTTAAAGCATGTTCAGTGGAAACAGATATCTATGCGACAGGTCACAGATTAAAGGGAGAATCCAGAGCTCTAGCACTTTAATTTTGGAATTAATTGCTGTCAATGCCTGTCTAAGTCAAATGGAGGAAGGGAAAACTTCATACTGATTGGTAGAGGGAGAAGAGGATTCATGGAAGAGATTTGTAGCTGCATAAGATTTAACACAATACAGAACTAATGAAGACAGGGACATTGTTTTGAAACCATCCATCAGGTTACAAACAGGCATGCTGCCTACCTGCAGTTAAGTGAAGGATAGTGACTCTTTGTGGGGACAGTGAATTTGCTCTGGATTTTAGTCTGAACTTTACATAAGGTAGCTAAAGAGCTTAAATCTATCTCAGAATACGTTCAGAACCTCAGAACCTTAAACATCTGGTATTCACCATAAAGCACTTCTACATTCACATCAATAGCAGCAAATATAAAACTTTTGCTGTAGTGTTAACCATCCTGTTTGTCTTTCAATTATTAAGATATTTATGACCACCACACATACTAAATATTGGTCACAGCAATTATACCGTATAATACCTGCCTTAAGATTTTTAATGAAAGAAACAAGCCACACATTATTTCGTTTGGTTGTATCTAAGATAATTTAGGCAAATTTTGCACATTGTTGGCTCCCTTTTTTTCACCTGAATTTGACAATGGAGACCAAAGTAGCAAACACATCTGTTTTACTTTCCCATCTGAAGAGGAAGAACAATCAGTAGTACTTCCAATATTGAGCGTAAGGCAGTGCAGCTATCATTAAAGCTATGATGTATTTTTCTGGGGGTGGGAAGGCTTTGCGTACCTACCACATGCATCAATTTTTTTCTCTGTTCCTGTGCGCTCATAATGAAACACTCATTTCAGCAGCAATAGCTCCATTAAAAATAAAGGGTCATGGAATCACAGGGGACCAGAGAACAAATTGGCTTTTGCTGTATATTGTGGGATGCTGAGCCAGGGAGGAGGTTCAAAAGGTAGGCAGGTGGGTAAGTACTTGTGCTAGATTCATTGTTCAGATTGAAATGCTGTACACGCTGAAATACAAACTCCAAATCATTCAAACAAAAACCAAGATATAGGTTATAATTTTTCCTTGGAACAAATGCTGTTCTTATTCGTTCCAAGTCCATGGGGGATTCCACCCCCCCCACAACCTTGATAAGCTTCTAAAGATGTTAAATGTGCAGCAATTATGAAATCACGCAGATGCAAGGGGAAGGCGGTGGCACAAAACTCAGCTTTTGTATGTGGACTTTCCCTGGCAGCATCCCTCTAATAGAGACCCTGGCTCCTCCCATCAGGAAAGGGTGGTTTCTGCCACAGGACCTTGAGGCATCCTTGGGGGAAGCTGTGCAATTAAAGGTAAAAGGGGAGTGAGAAGAATTCCCAGGGACTTCTCTCCGGCATTGGATTGCTGAAGTGCCATCCCTGCCTTTGTAGTATCGTTGAAACCCCCTTGCCTTCCCTGCTAGCCTACTGTAGAGCTGCCCCTGATGAGCCTCTTCCCCCCCCCCCCCCCAATTCTAAGCCTAGTTAAATAGTTGGCTTCTGGGGAATATGGTGGCAGGAACATTAGTGACAGACTGAAGGAGGTGTGGGAGTTGATTGCACATTGCGGAAAACCTGAAAGAAAGCCAGTATGATATAATGTCACTCTGGGAAACCTATCGCTATGGCAACAAAGAACAGGCCCTTTAAGCAGAAAGGGGGGGGGAGGTTCCAAATTGAACGTATTACAAAAGCACATTTAAATTCTCTTTTTAAAGTTTTTGCTTTATATCTTATTCATTTATGTATCTTGGAGGGAGGGGAAACAAACCGCTTAATGATTCCAGGCACCCAAGTTATAAAGGCTTTGCCAAAACCTACTCGTGGTTTAATGACATTTAAATGGGGGCCAGACACAGCGTGGAAGTGATTCAGCGTCCATCGCCAACTTATGTTCTGCAAGGCAACAGCTTCTCTTTTGGCATGACTAAGGTGTTTAACAACCCAAGTACTAAAACATATGCAAGCAAATGAACCTAATCAGATGTTACTCTGTCTGTCCAGATCTCTCTTGCCTGAGCATAGAGAGGTCTTATCCTGAACTTGTTTCTGGGCGAAGAGATCACCTCTAGGACCACCTTGTCATTATGAAGAAGAAAGAGCTGCCAAACAATAAAATGGTAGGTATCACAGACAACATGCCATTTCGGTTGCAATCATTTTAGTGTTCCAGAGACATGACTCTGCAGGCTTTCATGACTCAGAAATCAAACTTGCGAATGAAACCTAGGTACGAGTGCAGAAAAACTATAACATGATAAATCGAGCTGATTTTTAAACCATGCAAGGTATGCAAAACTCTTAGCGTGGTATTAAAATATTTTCAGCTCTTAAGGATTTCCTCTGATGGAACAATATTTTTGTAATGTATAGTTCGATACAGAGATGATTGTCCAATCGCTGTGCTATCACAGAATCACAGAATAGTGGAATTGGAAGGAGCCTATAAGGCCATCGAGTCCAACTCCCTGCACCATGCAGGAAATATCAACAGATATCTGCCAGGTGTCTGTCCAAGGGCACTCACCACCTATTGAGCTAATTGGTTCCACTGACATACTGCTCTTACATTTAGGACGTTTTTCCTGATATTCAGCTGAAAGCTGGGTTCTCTTAACTTGAGCCCATTGTTGTGTGTTATGCACTCTGGGATGACTGATTGAAATAACTAGGCATGTTTAGCCTAGGGAAAAGAAAGCTGAGGGGTAATAGGCATGGACTTTCCGTTTCGGAATGGGTCCGCTTCTGAAACAAATCATGGAAGCACAGGTGTCATTCGGAACCAGGATCCAGCCTCCGGAATGAAATCACCCATTGATTTACCTTGCCCTACCTCGCTCTGGGCGCAACTCCAATCAGGAAGAAGCCTCCGACACATCATTGTTCCTGTTCCCTGGCGCTGGCCAACCAAGGGATGATGTGTCAGAGGCTTCTTCCTGATTGGATTTGCACCCTGTACAAGGAAAGGAAAGGTAAATCAATGAGTGATTTCATTCCAGAAGCTGGTTCCCAGTTTCAAAAGGCACATGTGCTGCTGTGATTAATTTCAGAACCAATCCCATTCCAAAATGAAAGGCCCATGCCTAGACAGTATTTTTGAGGGGGTGCAGGATCTGTTCTTGATCTGTTCCCTTCTTCCTAGGTGAAGAAACCAAATTGAGTGGGGGGGGGCGACACCTGGCTCAGCAGTACGGCATGTGAGAAGGATCTTGGAATTCTTGTAAGCTGAATATGGTGTGGCCACAAAAAAAGCAAAAGCTATTTTAGGCGACATTAACAGAAGTATAATTTACAGATCCTGTGAGGTTCTAGTCCCCCTCTAGTCAGTCAGCACTGTTTCGGCCTCATCTTGAGTATTGTGTCCACTTCAAGAAAGATGCTGACAAATTGAAACAAGTTCAGAAAAGAGCGGCTCTAGTGAGGAAAGACCAAAAGAATCGGGCATGTTTTGCCTTATGGTCTCTCTGGTGGCAGAGAAAGACTCTTCTAAGAATCCCCCCAGACATGTTTGGTTACTTTTAAAAGCGCCATTCTTGTTTGTTGCCACTAGTTTTACTTTTGGTTTTACATTATGTGCTTTTTACCGCCAAGAGTGCTTTAGAGTTCCTGAGACAATCCCTTCTTTCCTCTTGCTCACGTTGTTAGTCATTTTCCATCTTAGCTCCATTTTCTGCTTTCTGTGGATAGAAGTGTGGAGATGTAGCTCTACAGTATGTATGTACCTAAAAGAAGAAAGCCAAAAATGGCAAGTAAAAGTTCTCTGTTTCTCTTAACTATGAAGCAGCAGCAAGGCAGGTCTTTTTTTTTCTTTTTCTTTTCATGGGAAGGGATATAACTAGAAATAAGGTGAGATGGAGGAAGTAGGTTCTATAGTTTATATAGTGAGTGAAAAGGGACATGACCCAGAAATACCAGCCACATGGCACTGCTCAATATAATTTGTATGTAAAATTGGATCACTGTTTTTTAAAGTGAAGAGTCTGTCCCAGAGCACAGGAGGGTGTTTTAAAACAGTACAGGAGAAATGCCCTCTCTTATTTTGTTTTTTGAAAGGTACTCTTGATTCAAAATTATTCTATGACTTGAAAGAGGTCCCTCCACTCACAGAAGAGCATCTTTGGATTCAGTCTGGTGCACCTAGTATTTGGCTACGATTCATGACTCAGCAAAGAGAAAATAATAATGTATTCGACTGCATATTTGGAAGATAAAATTTACCAATGGAGAGTGGAATGAAAAGTATACAAGCTGCCAGTGGTTTGTTTTTTTCTTTTTGCTTTCACCAAAACTAGGGTTTTTAAAAGAAAACCTAACAGGCTTCCATTGATGAGAACTGTGAGTTAACAGTAAATTCTACACGTTGGATGTAAGAAATAGATGGAGAAAGGTGCCTTTCCTCATTGGAATATGCTGCCACTAGAATGAAGGCCTGTACCAAAGATTGTAAGTTTCACGGGACCTTGTCAAAAGCCTTCTGAACTTCCAGATAAACAATGTCAACTGGATCTCCCTTATCCACATGCTTGTTGACACACCAAAGAATTCCAACAGTGAGGCATGATTTGCCCTTGAAGAAGCCATGTTGGCTCTCCTTCAGCAGCACCTTCTCTTCTATGTGCCTATTAATTTTATCTTTTAGGATGGTTTCCATCACTTTAGCTGGGACATATGTCAAACTGACCAGTTGGTAATTTCCTGGATCACCTCTGGATCCTTTTTTGAAGACTGGTGTTACATTTGCTACCTTCCAGTCATCAGGCACAATGCCTGATTTGAGGGAAAGATGATATATTTTGGCTAGGACCTCAGCAATTTCATCTTTAAGTTCCTTGAGAGCTCATGGATGGATGCCACCAACTGCGGTGTCCTGACTTGGCTACGCTTATGCCATCTTTTCCTCTACTACTTGGTATCCTTTGCCCCTCCCATTTCTCTTCTGTCCTGTCCTCTTCTCTTCTCACAGAGGGTAGAAAGCATCTGCCCCCTCCCCCAGGTGTTTTTGAATGTAGATGCTGGGTCGTTTGGGGGAGAAAGGTGGGATAGAATTGTTTTAAATAAATAAAATTGATAAAGAAAATTTTTAAAAAAGACAAGCTTTGTGCTAGGGAAAGGAAGTGCCACAAAGAGGCACAACATAAACCAAAGGGTTTGGTAGGAAGAAAAAGGTACAGCAATTAATGAGAAAGGCCTACTCATGATTGTACATACTGAGATAAGAGGAATGTCACATGGGTGTTGGTGGGAGGCTTCCTTAGGCCAGTGGCTCAATGAGGGACTCAAAGGAGTACAAGACAGATACCCCTCCTGTAAGAGTCCTATAAAGGTAAAGGTAAAGGTTCCCCTCCTGCACATGGGTGCAAGTTGTGTGCGACTCTAGGGGCGGTGCTCATCTCTGTATTCAAGCCGAAGAGCCAATATTGTGCAATTCCGTGGCCATGTGGCTGGCATGGCTGCAAGGAAACACTGTTTTTACCTTCCCGATTTTGACGGTGGTACCTATTTATCTACTTGCATTTACATGCTTTCAGACTGCTAGGTTGGCAGGAGCTGGGGTTAACGGCAGGAGCTCACTCTGCTGCGTGGCACCTGGGATTTGAACCGCTGAGCTGCCGACCTTGAAGGTTGGGGCACCTTCACATATGTCTCTGCACAAAAGTTCCAATGAAACCGTACCTCAGGTCTTTTCAACTGAAAGGCCTTTTTAATTACCAAGGTCTCCCTGCATGTGGCCAAGGATGGTTTCAAACAGATCTTTTACCACAATGGTAGTACTATTATTCATTTTCCCTGTCTCTTTTGAGATCATTTAAAACACAATTTTGCATTATTTTGCAATTGTTGGGAGCTGTCAGAGGTTTTAATGACATGAAAAGTCACACACACAAACACACACACACATGACATGAATAAACAAGCAAACAAACAGAATAACCACTCATATCCCCATAACAACTGCAGAATCAGCAGTGCAATTGCAATGGAGGTCCCAGCTGGAGGGATAACTGCTTCTAATCCATCACCTTTAATTGCAGCAAGAGTGCTGGCAAATTTGGATGGCAATAGTTTGCATTTGTATTTATTTATTTATTTATTTATTTTGCTCCTAAGGTATCCTTGTTTCTGGAATAAATATATTTTGTGGATGCAGCCTAATAGTGCAGTTCTATGGTTCTTGAAAAAAGATCAACAGAGGAAGCCCAACTTAGATTAAAAAGAGTAGTTTAGACCTTGGCTCACTTCCCTTGCAAAGAGGGATACAAATATCATCTCCTCTCTTCCCACAGGTTCTTTGACGGTTTTTAAAGTGTCTATATAATCACAAAGTGGTCCTAGGCTTCAGAAAATGGCTTTTAAGTTGCTGAAAAGGTGAGCATTCTACATCTTGGAAAGCACAGCTGAAGGATATAGAAAAAGAGTCATTATGTCTTTTGCTTGACCAAAGGGAACCCTCTTTATTGCAATGGCTCTGTGGCAGTGAAGACCCCATATTGATGGATTAGAGCAACTGACACATTGTCACAACCACTCTCTCTGCTGAAGGGGTTTAAATGTAAAGAAAAAGGGTAGGAATGTCTATGACAGTGATGGCGAACCTATGGCACGGGTGCCAAAGGTGGCACTCGGAGCCCTTTCTGTGGGCACCCGACATCCTCTCTTCATAGCCACCTGTATATAGGTTAAATTACTGTATTGGCACTTTGCAAAAAAAATTGAATTGCAGTTTGGGCACTCGGTCTCTAAAAGGTTCACCATCACTGGTCTATGAGATCGAGATCGAGATCAAGATTGAGAGAGAGAGAGAGAGAGAGAGAGAGAGAGAGAGAGAGAGAGAGATCGGGGCAGTTTATTAAAAATCTCACCAGAGCACTAGCCACATTAATAGCTTCACTGGCAGTTGACAAACTGAAGGAGGTCCGAAAAGACAAGGAAGATAAAAAGCAGAGAGCTTAGAGTGAAGTTGTGAAGGGAGGAATTTGCAGGCAAAGGGAGGAGGAAAAGGGTGGGGTGAAGGCAGGGCAAGACCAACTCAGGGCAGAGGAGTGAGTTAATTCCATAGATTGAATTAGCTATTCCACATGAAGTCAGTCCCTTAGCTGTAAACAAAATAAATTCTACTTGCTCCATATGTAATCCATGGAAAATTTGCCTCCTTTGAACCTGGTTATACTTTGCTTCAAAAGGTGGCAGATTTCCAGGGACCCCACCCCCCACCCTCCTCCCTGCAAGCTTCTTGCTTTCATTAAATTATAATTTTGTCTTCTGGAGGCAGCAGCCACTGTGTTCAGCCAACATGACCTTCACCCTTCATGAGATATTTACTAGTAATTCCATAGGCAAAATCAGTTTACAGCTCTTGTAAAGCTATTTTCTCTTTGTAAATGTCCTTGATTGCTAACTGAGGACATGGTGCATCAGCTGTTCTTGTTCTGAAGCCAGGGTGCAGTTATCACAGTTCTACAGGCAACTGGACAGCTGGCTGGCTGCTTCTACCATTTGATGTACAGTATAATACTGTGTTGTGCAAAATAAGGTACTTGACCCACAGTGCTTTGTGACCTCACCCATGTCCAAACTATCGGCTCCAAATGGATTCTAGCCCTTACAGTCCAGTAGTAGTAGCATCCGGAGGTACACAAGAAATACTGCACTTCTCCTTTGTTCTTTGTGCAAATTGTGACTTCTCTGGCAGTGGAATAATTGCAAGATTCTCCAGGTGCCCACCATGTTTGCATCTGAAGGTAGCCCATCAGTGATGAAGAAGTGAGCTCTCATGATCCTGATGCTTCCATAAATAAAGGGGTAAAATAGTTGCTCTACATATTAAAGAAGATGCAGTAAAATGAGGATATGAAACTGGGAGTTTGTATTTGTACTTGCTGAGGTAGGTTGAGAAACTAATGATGGAAAGTCTGCTGTGCTAAAGTCTTTGACATACCCAAGAGTCAAATTACATGTCCCAGGAATCTCCTGTCAGAATATTTGCCCTGCAAACATGCAATTCCTTCATGGCTGAGTAATCAGGCTTGCAAATGAAGCATGTGTCTACCAGAGTGGGGAACAGCAGCCAACAGAGGCTGAATACAAAACCATGCCCACAGAGGGCAGGGGGACAGGAAAAACCAAACAGTTAGTCACCAAACAAAACAAGCTATTTTGCAAACTGCAAAACTGAAAAAAACTCACGGTAGGATAAGCGGCTGCCTTTTACCTAAAAAGAACACTTCTAATAACTGATTAACTGTGTACCCTCTAGTGATCACATTCACAACACATGAATCTTCATCCTAGATTACTCTGAGTGCTTCAAGTACTCAAGTGAAACATCCTAGCTCTATCTGCCATGTCTTTCAGGGGTTCTTTCAGACAGAAGTAACACCACCCCCTCATACAAATGATATGCAAAGCTTCCACAGATTAGAACTATTACCTGCAAGTAGAGAAATATTTATTGAATTGTTTATTGGCCATTTGCACAGTAGGCTCTTTTAGCAGCAACCAGGGCCGGCACGTCCATTAAGGTGAACTAGGCATTTGCATAGGGCACCAAAATGGAGAGAGGGCGCTGGCCAGCCTGCTGCCTCCCGCTGCCCCTCCCCCGCCGCTGGCCACCACTGTCTGTCCCCCCACTGCCGCCCCCGCCGCCCGCCCGCCGCCCCCCACCCCCGCTGCCGTCCCCCTCCATCCGCCGCCCCGCCGCCCCCTGCCCCACCACCCGCTGCCCACCGCACCCCCCACCCCTCACCTAGGGCACAAAAAAAACCTAGCGGCGGCCCTGGCAGCGACCTTTGGTTGACAATAAGATAAACGGAGCAGTGGGAAGAAGAGGTGTGCAAGAATGATAGACCAGCTATCTTAAGTCACCAAAAGTCCTGCTTCTTTTTTACTTCCTCTTTGTGTGTGTAAGGATTACATTTCCTCTTGCCTTTGTTGCTTTCGGTTTGAAGACAGCAAGCCTGTTTCTGACATGAGACTCTAGGCATTTATTTTGTTTCAACAAGGGAAGATGACAAACAAAAAGAATTCTAGAAACAGTGGGAACTCCCTGATGGGTGCGTGGTGCATTTCCCCCTCCCCCACTTCCTTGACTGCTGAGTAAATCTTTAAGTTTACCCATCTGTGAAAGCTAGTATCCTTATCAAAACATGCAGCTGACAAATGCTGCTAAGCAACTAGGGCTCACAAAGTGCTAAATTTTAATTTGCTGAGAAATTCTTATAGGATATTTTATTGTGATAATGCTTTGACTGTTAATAGCTAATAAATATTATATTATGTTTGGTCAGATTTCCTGCCAGGACGCAGCTCTTTGAAAATTCGCTGTCTATGATCAAGTTTATGCAGAGGTTAAATTTCTGGTAAAATTCATTTTGCTACACGGTAGAAGTACAGACACATACAGAGAAGGATAGCTACAAGTTCCCTAGAGTGCACCCTTTTCTCCTTAACTGGCACTTAATGTCTCAATAATTCACTTTTGAGAGATTTGCAGGAGAAAGGATAAAAAACATTTCTTTACTTGTAGGTCCTTGAAATTACAGGCTTGTGAATGCTGCTTTCTTTACTGCACACAAATTGATAAATCAATCAAACAGATCAACAGCACACAAATAATGTCCACCAACATGTTAAAGAGAAGGAAAAGAACAGTTAGCAAAGAGGTGTGGTTCTCTTTGAATTCAAAGGCTAAATAAAGGAATGATTGGTTAATATTGGACAGATAGACAATCACCCCAGAAAAAGCCCTTCCTGTCACACAAACTGCAGACACATGAATCTTCATCCTATTTTGACTATGATGTTTATTGTTTATCCATTATTCTATTAAGTTTATTATTTTTATATTATGTTGTTTATTTAATCTTACCTTACCTTTGTTGTCTTGATTATTGTATACCATCCAGAGTAGCCCAGTAGTTAGATGAGTGATATATAAATTCAATAAATAAATAAATAAATAAATAAATAAATAAATAAATAAATAAATATGGACAACCAATTGAACAGATCAACAGCAAACAAAGAGGGAAAGGAACAATCAGCAAAAAGGCAGGGCTGACTTTGAATTTTAAAAATGCAAGAAACTATTGGTTAGTGCTGGATTGAGAGACAATCAGCCCAGCCCAGAAAAGTCCCTCCCAATAAACAAATTCACAGGCAGCATGTGACACTGCAAACAAATCTCCAGCACAAGCATGGTTGTTACATAGAATGCCCAAAGGAAATTTGACATGTCGAAAAAAAGAAGACACAAGGAACAACAAATGAGAGCAGGTAGAAAAACAGGCAAATCCACAGTTGCACAATACTGTAAATGTTGCAGTGGGGAGGGAAGCATTTTCTAGCTATTTTGCTGCTTATATACTTCAAACCAATATTCTGTTGGAGTAAAAAAAGTTCATGTTATATTTCAGTTAGTTTACAACACTTACTGTACATAGCAAGGATTATAAATAGGAAAGGGACAGGAATCTTTCTGCAGCAGATGGGCTTTTCCTGTCTAATGTGGAAGTCATCTTCTGTATTGCTCTCACACACACCCTGTCAAAAAAAAAAAAAACAAACAACCCACCCTCTTTGTTGTGTGTTTGCTTTTGCTGTTCAGATCTGGTAGGTCCTTAAAAACTAGCAGGGGAAATGTTCTATCTAGTTCTACATCTTCACATTCTTCTATTTCACTAACACAGCACAATCACTTTTAAAAAATGTATCAGCTTTTGAAAGGTGACATTTTCAAATCTTAAATTCTTTTGTTTTGAAATTCTCTCTTTAATTAAAAATGCTCTTAGAGGTTTGGTATTTTTAAATTGCGTAACCAGAAAAGTTGAAATCTCTCCAGAATTTGAAGATTATATCAGTGCTTGGGAAATATGAATGAATGTAAATAAATTCTATTGGGCATTTGTGGCTCTCCCTATGTCATAGCTCCCACTATCATTATCTGTACGGATCATAAAAGTGATGGGACTTGCAAAGTAACAGCATTTGAAGGACTACAGGCAGCCTTCCACGGAACGTGTGTCTTCTCAATCATTCCAAAGGTTTTCCAAAAACCTTAATGGGAGTGGTGAAAGGCATGCGACTAAAGAGATCCCTGTTTATGCCAGGTTTTGTGGTTTGAGGTTGCTGAAATCACCAATTGTCAGAAAGAAGTAAACTATCAAGCTTTGTATATGCATGTTCTCTGTTCTC
>JAHTLZ010000237.1:40074645-40091731 GCA_023846285.1 Phrynocephalus versicolor | reverse complement strand
TATCTATCTATCTATCTATCTATCTATCTATCTATCTATCTATCATCATTTGTATTTATATACCACCCAACTTTCCCAAAGGAACTCTGGGTGGTGGACAATGTAAAGTAAACAGGAGTGACAAAATATATCTATATTAATAAAATATATAAAAACATTAAGAGACAGAATCCAATAAAATACAGACATACAAGAATGCAAGATGGCGGCAAATAAACTAGATGAGCAAACAGACGACATAAAACAGATCAACCTCCTTCATTGCCAAAGGCAGCTTTAAAAAGCTGAGTGTTTAACTGCTTCTTAAAGTCCAAGAAGAGCTCCGCAGTCCTAAGTTTGCTAGGAAGGTGGTTCCACCACATTGGGCCAGCCAAATAAAAAGCACGCTTCCGGGTAGAGGCCTTACAGGTCTCCTGGGTGGTGGTGACCTGAAGTGAAAGGGACTGTGATCTTCTGGTGGGCCAGGCCGACGCTGACCTTAGGATGACATGCCCCTCCAGATATTCTGGCCCCAAGCTATTGAGGGTTTTGTAAATCAAAACCAATATTTGAACCTTATTCGAGAGGCAACAGGTAGCCAATGCAGAAGAGCCAGAATAGGGGTGGTGCAGTTGTATCTTCCTACACCAACCACCAGTCTGGCCACTGCATTCAGCACCCACTGGAGTCACCGAATAAGGGTCAAGGGGAGCACCATGTAAAGAGCATTACAATAGTCTAACCTTTGGATAACCAGTGCTTGCACAACTTTCCTCAGCGAGTCGCTGTCAAGGTAAGGGCGAATCTGAGCAATTAGCCTAAGGTGCCTTTTACTAACAAGTTGGTAAAAAAAAACTTCCATGGGAGAATCCATGCTTTGCATGTAGACGGTCACAGCTTCAATTCCTGGCATCTCTAGAGCTAGGAAAGAATCCTACCTAAAACCAGTGACAGCTGCTGTCAGTCAAAGGTGATACTAGTGGTCTGAAAGCGATTGAAGACACACACTTGTGCAGCTTATATAGGCACAGGTGATTCCGATGATTCCAAATGTGTTCACTCTCATAGCAAACAATGGAAGATGGCTGAAGGATGAATTGGAGCCGCCTTCTGTCCTCAGATCATGGATCTTTTGTACCAAGACTGAAGGGAAAAGAGGGAGGGGGATTTTCAGGCAGGGAATGTTCTCTCAGGCCAGATGCACAAAAACTGTATGAGAATGGGTTGACTGCTGCCAAGCAGAATTGCGAAAGACATGCACAATACTGTGTGTAATCCAAAACTGTCTGATGTGCTTGCAAATGGAACAGTCTGTTCAGACTAGGGTGAAGGATTAAAACAGAAAGTTATATGAAATGTTCTTGCTGCAGCACAGAACAGGTTTGCTGTCGCTCTGTATCTCTTGTCTTACTCCCCTGTTTTCCCTCCAACCACAATTGTTCACCATCTACATCAGGGTTACTCAAGCTAAGGCCCCGGGGCAGGATGCAGCCCCCGAAGGTCCTGAATCCGACCCCCGGGACCAATTGCAACCCCCCACCTACCCACAAGCCAGCCTCCACAGCTGCTTCTATTGCTGAAGCAGTTCAAAGCAGTGGGCTATGTCACTTCTCCCACTCCCCCCAACTACCGCCCAGATGATCAGCATGCTGGCTAGTGGGGCATTCAAAGTGGGAGGGCTATGGCCTGAGGGGCCTGAGTTTTCCTGGGCTGCCTCCTCCTTCCCAGAGCAATGAAGGAAGGAAGGAAGGAGAGCCGCTCCAGCCGCTGCCACTGTAGGAGGAGGAGGAAGAGGTGCAGCACAGGGATCGCAGCGCTGTCACCTCAGGGTGGTGATCTAGAGCAGGAGGTATTGCTGGGGCCCTGCAGACACAATTATCATGGGTCAATCATGGGGGGCTCCGTCCACTTGCCCCTCCCTCCCCCCCTTTTTTCCATGTCAGCCTTTTTTTTTAATTTTACTGTGGTTCGGCCCCCAGTGGTGTCTGGGGCGTGGTGGACCGGCCCGCTGTTTGAAAACTTTGAGAACCCCTGATCTACATTATCTATAGATATGTCTATAAATATGGTTATGTATCATAAAGTCATTTCTGACCTATGGTGACCCTTTTCATGGCTTTCTAGGTAGAAAGTACTCAGAGGTGTTTTGGTTTACCTTATATTCTTCTCTGAATGCCACCTTGGGGTCATGGAGACAAAGATGCTGTGATGGATTTCCGGCCTCATGGGAAACCATCATGTTCGCAGTGATGGCATCCGATCTAAATAAGGCATTGCACTAATCGCTGACAAGATGCTTGAAACTGGCTATGATAGTATGGATGTCGGACAATTGATGATGCTCCATATCTTGTTAGATTGCTACCCTAGCCCTAACCACCATGGCAAACGGTCAGGACAATGGGAGTTGCAGGCCAGCAACATTTAGAGGACTCCACATTCCCAAAGATATTACATCTTGGTCAATGACATTCATCAAGGTGATTGTATTCAGTTCTTCATCTTGGGAGGACAACAGAACAGGGGAATAGTTTTTCAGCCAGTGAACCCCAGATGATGGGGCCCTTTTTCAAATGAGGCATCTCCTTCATCTGGCTGGTGGACCCAGATATTTTCTGCATTCATGCACTTAAGAGTTGGAATGCCTTTTCTAATCTGTTCTTTAGATCTCTGAAGCTTGCAGCAGTGAGAACTGATAGGAATGTTTGTCAGTCTTTAATAATATACTTCCTCCTGTGAAACAACAGGATTGTGAGGGGGCGAAAAAGAGAATGATGAAAGAATGCTCCTTTTTTAATGTAGACAGGTAAGTGCTTGTTTGACATTTTCTGCGATCCTGTGTGATATACTATGACAGCTCTTTTAGGAAAAAAATGTTTGTGGGGGTGGAACCTGTGTGGGCAGGTATTTAAATATTTGGCAGCTTGGAACAGAGGACAGTGGGGAAAGAGAGAAGATAAATTTTACAAATTACTACGTAGCTGAGCATTTAGGACATGATTTTGAACTGAATGCCAAGTTTAAATGCTTAACGAGAACTGATGCCTTAATCTTACTGTTCATCATCTTGCTGTGATCCAAACAATTTACTAATTCTCAAAGTCCCACAAATACACCAGGGTTTGAATTCTCTTCTGCTGTTGTCTCCTAGTATTGTTCCATTCTTTGCTTAAGTATTATTTTCAGGAGAAAACAGCTATATTTGATAGCTTATGATAATGATGATGACTTACTGATATTACAATGTGTACAAGGGGAAAGAAGTTCTCTGCAATGCATGACCACAAAAAGAGCCTGACCTGATTGTGCCTCTGCCATCAGGGAAACTTTTATGAACCACTCACAAAAGGGCCAGTGTCTTCCTGTAGAGCTCTGGAGGTGCAGCAGGAGTGATATCATCGGCTGCAACAGACTGTAGTTAATTGAAAAGTTCATTTTTGGCTTTCAAGATGCATGGGACTTATTTGCACACGAGATACGCACATTCTCAAAATGAAAAAGGAACTATTTAATCAGCAGTGGTGATCCGGCACTGCCATTGTGCCAACAAAGCTCAACAAAGGACACTGGCCAATACAAGGATGATGGCATTTTGAAAATTCCAAGGTGCTTTGGGAAAAACAAGGTAATATAATCGCATGCTTTTAATTCACAACTGTTGGATTTCTGAATTGTATTCAGCAACATAATGGCCCAAACCTTGTTGTACAACTCTGTTGTACAATGTTACTGTCGTTAGCAGATTGCTGATAGTTGAAGATTTTCTTTTTTCTGTTTCAGTGTGTTCATGACTTGCACACAGTGAAGTCTCATGTGCACTGAAGTTGAAAAAGGAAACACTTTTTCTTATTGCAGAAATGTTTTATGCAATTATACAATGCTTATGTGTCTCCAATGGTTATGATGTGCTATAGACAGTGTACTTTAAAAAAGAAATTGCTTAGAATTATAGTTCAAGGCACAACCGTATAAAAAAGTATCATTATAGTTACAGTTTTAAAAAAGGTCACTCTTCACTCTCCCATTTTTCAGTGTCAATAATTGTCTTTCTCAGTTACTTTTTTAAAAAGTGGAATGCTGCAAACCACTGCCTTTAGTATAAAGCAGTTTTCTTTCCCCTTCCTCATTCATTGGCACTTCCACATTCACAATAGAACATGAGGTGACAGCATGAGTTAGCACTTGAACCCTTTGAAATTTTATGTCTCCTCCTTTTCCCCCCAGGAAATCATGACTATACATTTAGATGAACAGTACAGATAAACCACAAGATGAATGAAATTCTGCCTCGTTAACTTACATTGCAAGGATGACTATAGGCTGTTACCGCACTTCAAACAGCAACCACTTTTTGTTTTGAATCGCCTTCTGCCCTCCCCTGTCATGTGGTCGCTGAAGCGATTCAGCATTCTGCACTTGGGCATTTCCTCATGAACTGGTTTCCCCGTCCTCACTTTGCTAAACCGCTTTTTATTCTGATTTTGTCCCTCATTTCCCCATCATCTGCTTCTATTTCGGATATTTTTTTTAGGGTAACGTCATGCCGTTGTTCTTCCATTCTAAGTTATGTAGCTAATTTTCTGCTTTTCCAACAGCAGGATAAGGCATACAGAGGGGGAAACCCAGAAAAAAACTGGTGCATGGTGTCTGCAGTTTCAGCCAAATCGCTTCAAAAAGCGGTCTAGAAATCGGTTTTTTAAAAAACACCACCCCTGGTGGCCGTCACAAGAAAAACTGAAACACCGGCCAAAAAGGGGCGCGGCCAAGGGGGCTCCGTGGAAAAATCGATTGGAAATGCGGTAGGTGATTTTTAAGGCAATTTGACTTTAAGCAAAAGGTGATTCCAAACCGAAGTGTGGTAGGGCTAATTACACTTTTACTACTGGAAAAGGGAATGCATTAAAACAACTAGTTATTTATAATTAGTTACATCTAAGCTCTGGAAGTAACTAATTACATTACAAGGCCAAGCTCAACAACAACAACAACAACAACATACACACAAGTACACACTATATATTTCTGAGTATGTGCCCGGACTCTTCCCTTAGGCTTCTTGGGGCTTAAGGAGTAAATTGAATGTCTCTTAATTAGTTGTCAAGGTTTTTTGATTAGTTTTCCAACTGCTAAAGGATTGGAAGATTTGGTGTAAACCTAGCAATTTACTAGGCCTTGCAATCTCCACAGATCCTGGAAAGGTTTTGGAAAAAACTTAGTCATAAGCAGAAATCCATGCCCTATCTGCATAGTATACGAAATAGCAATTGATTGGAGGAAATGATTAGGAAAATAGTTCAACAAGTCTCAGCAGGTTAGTGTGCTTTTTGACTTAAAGAGAGAACTAGGCACTTTTGGAATCTCACCAGATAGTTTGTGGAGAAATCGCTTGACAATCTCACATCCTCAACTGGTAATTTTCAAGTGGAAGGCAGAAGTATAATAACCTTATTTCTTAAGAACTACAACCTCAAAAGCTAAGATGTGCATGATATTCCCACAGCAAAAGAGAAGTGAAATGGAGCCACTGTCTTCAAAGCAAGCCCAGCCTTCCAAACAAAAGCTGGTTTGGAAACCGTAGCTTTGTCGGATATCCTACGATAGAGGAGATGACTGAACCAAAAGTCTACATGCTGTCCAGATCACTTATTTGCCAGAGGATGGGACAAGATACATTTTGAGGCTAAGCCTGCCTCTGCTGATGATCTTACTGAGGCTTGTATTTTCTGGCTCACAAAGGTGACTCATGGCCGGTTATAATGTCCTCTGGAGATACAAGGCTAATCATACAGTCCCTGTTCTCCAGTTTAGACTTTAATCAAAGAAAGGGGGCGTGAGTCTCTTCATCTACAACTTCCTTCACCAGTACTGCAATAATAAGAAATATGAAGGGATAGATGCTTCTCTTTTCTCTCTCCACCTCTCAAGTCTCTGCTATCAGCTACATATCAAGGGTTATGAGCCAAGTCTGAGCAACAATGGGATTTACATTTTTTTTAAATTGAGTTAACATCAGCCCTCCCAGTGCCCACAGCTTGGATATAATGTATTACAACTAACAGCAGAACCTCTAATGTGTTTACTTTATGCAACAAACCCGGGTATAATAAGATTCCCTTTAGAATATCATGAGCCAACATGGAGTTACTTTGTGTGAGTTGAGTAATGAGCAATTGCTTGTCATTCACAAAATGTTGTTTTGGAGGAGTTGGGGGAGATTGCAAGGCCATGTCATATTTTAAGGCATTTTTCTGTTTGAAAATATATGGGGATGAAGGGACCTGTTTTCTAGTTATCCATTCAACAATTGCTGTTGCTCCTGATCCTGCTACTGAAGAAAAAATCCAGGTGAGTGAGCAGGTGGTAAAAAGAAGAGTTAGAAGGGAGGGCAACATACAGCTGGAGAGGATATAAAAGGGATTATTCGTGACATTCCTGTGGAAACAGTGGAGCGTAATGTCACTTGGAACTGGGCTGGGAATAAGTTATTTTTCAAGGTTAGTTGAGATAGCTTAGTTTTCTGTGCCTAACCTATTTCTACTCTGGGGTTAAGTGTGCATGTAATAAAAAAGAGGCACATTCATGGGAACAGGTATATATTTTAAAATGAGATGCATTCAGATGCATAGAAATTGCAGAAGATGTGTAACGCTTCTGGGTTCCTTTTTATGTCCATATAGTTTCAAAAGTAAGTACTGTATTTGACTGTCATGATGAGCCAAGCAGCCAGTTTCTCTCTGAACTTTACCAATGATCAGAGAAACTGCTACAAAAAGAAGAGAGGGCACATCTGCTGAATGGCTCAGTGGTTTGGGTTGGGCCAGAGGTTGGGAGTTGAGTTCCCCACTGGGCCTTCTTGCCTCCAGCTCTGCAGTTCTGAGATCTACGATTCTAAAGCAATCTGTAGCTTTTCATGACCAGAGCAGTGGAAATACAGCAGGATATAGGTTTTTAATAGGAAGAAGAAAACATGATTCATTTTTTCAGAAACTGTATATTAGCAATCTTGTATAAAAGGGAGGACAGGTTCTACCTTTCATAGAATCATAGGCTATTGAAGTTGGGAGGGGCCTACAAGGCCATCAAGACCAGCCCCCTGCTCCGTGCAGGAATACAAATCAAAGGACATCTGCTAGGTGGTTGTCTAAAATTCTCTTGAATGCCCCCAGTGTTGGAACAGTCACCACCCTTGAGGTAATTGGTTCTGCTATCGTACTGCTCTAACAGTTAGGTAGTTTTTTCTTATATGAAAGCTGAGCTCTTTTAACTTGAACCTTTTGTTGCATGTCCTTTGGAAAGAGCCAGGCAAAAGATGCTTGGTTGGTGGGAGAGGCACTGGAGGTCAGAGGCAGGCTGCCCTGCTTCTAGCCTAATGGCTTTAGATAACAGTGGTGAATAGTGCCCCCTCACCAATATCAAAGTACCATCCTTCTGTATATGGATTATCCTTCCGCTGAAGGCAGCCACATGTCTTGGACAAACTCTTGTTGCTTTGATGAGGTTGTGTTATGAGATCCTTGAATAAAACAAAGGGACTCATTTGGCTGGTGGAAATAATATATTCTGTGTTACCCCTTTCCCCATAGGATAAACTGCTTCAAATCATTGTCCATCGGAGAAGAGCACTTTGACGTCACTTTGGTTTCCATCAGCAAAGTGGTACTCCAGCTATTTCCTTCTTCCTTTGCAGCTTTCTGCCCTCATCTGATCTGAAAGGATTTGGGAAAACAGTAGGTCTTCATGGTAGCATACCCTCATATCATTTCATTGACGGGAAGGCATGCTACATCAAATATCATTCCATCAGTGGAAGAGCACCAACTGGATAAAGCCCTGTACATCTTGCCTCAATTCTGGTACAGTGCCAAGTTCCTGGCTTAATAGGTATGAAGCCAGATCCATTTCTTTCAGTTCTTTACAGCACATTTACTGGTATTACTCGGGAGTTTGTGCAATGCTTATTTATTCTGAAGTAAATCCCATTATATTCTATAGTAGACGTACGTAAGGTTACAGGCTTACTCATAAAGAGTGTTAGATGGAATCACTGCATTTGTTATTGTTGTTATGCACGGTCAAGTAGTCCCAGATCTGTGAAGACCCTAACAGGGTTTTCACAATACATGGTATCGTTAAGGAGTAGTTTTACAACTGCCAACCCCCAGTTTGCCCTATGCATATATGCTAGTCCACCCTTGATAGCCAGCAGTCTCAGAGCCAATACTCTTGAAATGTAATATAAAGATCTCCTTGGTGGTACCACATAGTTATGGTTGCTTCTTATAGCCATGTAAAGATGTCTGAATAGTTTTCATATCATTGGGACATTTTGTTTCATAAAATCAACGCTTGGCTCTTTGAAACATCTGTGTCGCCAAAAGGAGGAAGTGAGCAATCTCCACATGTTATATTTGCCCATTGCAGGCACTCCTGTGGCTCCCCAATATATTCCTTTAAAATTATTTTTAAATTAACACTGTTTTCCAGGGACCCATTTAACCCTCTCAGCCTAGAAGCTTGAGGGCACAAATGTGGGGAAATTGTTCATACCACCCCCATGGAACAGCATGAATGACCTTTTTTGTGGATGGGGAACAATAGGTGTTCTGTTGAGGCTTAGGATCTTGGATGCCTGCAGACTGCACTTTGTTGACCACATCTTCATAAAGAAGGAACTAAAAATGAATGTGCTTGTTGAAAGTGATTTTTCTTCTACGTGATCTTGATTTTAACAGGGCCTGGTAGTTTTTTCCCCAAACTTAACACTCAGGAAAAAAGATAATGCTTTCTAAAATCTGAACTTAACAACACATTTTTTTAAAAGTGTGTCATTAATTTATGTGTGCCAGAGTTTCCTTGATATAATGTACCTCTCCCTCTTTCTGGAAACACAATGACACAGTGTGAAAATATAAAGTTACGGCAACAACTGTGTTATAATGCATATTTAAAGGATTGATGAGGAAGGGCAGAAGCGCAATAGAGGCAATTAACCGCAATGAATATTTAAACAGATTATAAGGAAGGGGGGAAGTGAAGCAGAGAAGACAGACAATACCTTTAGTTAGTGTAGACATTAAGGAGAGCTGTGTACAACCCAGCAAATGGTACACAATAATATGGTAGGATTTAAGCAATTGGCTGGCATCTGTGTTAACTCAACTGCCAGGGACAGACCAGTGAGCCTGGGGCAGAGAACTCAGTAAGCAGCATCTTCTCATGCAGCTGAGAACTCCTATCTGGCATGTCAGAACAGAGGTGGGATATGCCAGAATCTCTTGTAGCAAGATTAGAAAGAAATACCAGCAAGAGAAGACAGGCTAATTAAATTGTTACATGCATGATGGACTGTAGCACCAGCAATGGTCAGCTTACGAGTGCCTGTGTTCACCTTCAGCACTAGGGCTCATCAAGATAATCACAGAGACATCAATATTCTTCTGTGTGTTTTCTTCTGAGATTTATGTGTTGATTCCACAAGATACGAACATAAGAACATAAGAAGAGCCATGCTGGATCAGGCCAAAGGCCCATCTAGTCCAGCTTCTTGTACAGTATCTCACAGTAGCCCCACCAAATGTGTCTGGGAGCACATGAGACCAGATACCTGTCTCCTGACACCACTCCCCTGCATCTGGCCCTTGAAGTACCCTGGTTTTAAGCCTGGAGATTACACATCTCCATCATGGTTTGTAACCTGTGATGGACTTTTTCTCCAGGAATCTGTCCATCCCTTTTTGATGGCATCCAGGCCAGATGCCATCACCACATCCCTGGCAGGGAGTTCCACAGACTAACAACACACTGGGTAAAAAAAATATTTTCTTTTGTCTGTTCTTACTCTCCTAGCCTTCAATTTGAGTATATGTCCCCTAGTTCTGGTATTTTGTGAGAGGGAGAAGAACGTCCCTCTATCCACTTTACTCATGCCCTGCATTATTCTGCATTAGGTCTCAATCATATCTCCCCTCAGACGCCTTTTTTCTAGACTAAAGATCCCCAAATGTTTTAGCCTTTCCTCAAATGTTTTAGCCTTTCCTCATAAGGCAGGTCCCCCAGCCCAATAATCATTTTTGTCACTCTCTTCTGAACCTTTTCCAGTTCCACTATATCTTTTTTTGAAATGCAGTGACCAGCACTTTGTTATAAACTGGCCTGCAAAGGTGAAAGCAGGTTTAAAATACAACCAACCAAGTCCATCATCAGAAACTGAAATGAGGCTTTGGGTCTATTATGTTGCGTGGATTGTCCGGTTTTATGTGGAAGTCCCTTACCTACACAGAATGTTTAAAATAATTGTATAGTTTCATATAGAAAACATGCCAAGATCTGGGTTTATATTATGTTTATAGCATTGAGGCTGGCTGCTATGTATTGTTTGTCCAGGAGATAAGCCAGTCTTCTTAATAAGCTGGAAAAAAATCACTGACTTCCCTTGGGCTGCAATGTCTTCTTCTGTTTGGTTTATTACCCAGAGAAATGTCTGGGAGGGTGGAAAGTAAGGGAGAACTGCTGAGGTAACTGCATCAAAGTGTTGGTACCTTAAAAACAACCAACCCCTTAAAAATCAAAAGGTGATTAATATGTGCTATGTTGAGGAGGATTTCCCACTGTGAACGCACTGTAGAAGTAATTGCTTAGCTGAGTCATTTCCTTTCTCTCTCTTGGTATCTGACAAGGTCATAAGATCCAGAATGTTCCCTCAGGCATACATGAAGCACATGGATATGTTCTTTAAAACAAAATCAGCAAATCATCCAGCGAGAGGAAAAGAAAGCCTACACATTGAGGACACTAAAGTAGTGTAGTGAGCCAGAAATGAGAGGACCCAGTTGACATAATGCAGGCATAGCACCCCGTGTTGGCTCCTTACATCGTTGACATTCTAATCTAATCTAATAGGAGCCCTTCACAGGTTCATGAGGTAGAAACCAGGTAGTGACATGGTAGAAATAGGATTGCTAGGAACCTTGGAACTGCTTGGGGTCTCTGATTATTGCTGTGCTTCTCCAGTTCTCCAGTCAGGGAGACAAACCTTAGGAAGGAAGTGTCCTTGTGTGCAAGTTACCTTTAGACCTTGGACATTTAATGGGATCCATTCCTAGCTGGTGTGAGGACTCATGAGCTCAGTGTCCAAGTGTTTTCACATTTTCTGTGCTTGTGCAAAATTGGCCCATGAAAAAGTGAGAAGGGTGAGAGGGATCTGGGGAGAGAACCAGTGGGCACATGCCTTTAAGCCCATTGGCGCATCGAGCAAGGCAGGAGTGGATCATCATGACAACCTGCAAGCCTTGCTTCATAAATCCTGCAGCAGCAGCATGTTCCCAAGGGACCCACCAGCAGGATACAGCCTGGCACTCCCCCCTCCTCCTGCTACCCCTCCCCATCGCATATCTGATGGAAGCCCCAGCCGGAATTGTGAGGACCAGTGCAGCTGCTGGTCACATTTTGCTGCCTAGCTAGATGCTGAAAAATAGCAAGGTCTTTTCCTGGCTCCAGTTTTAATATGTCATCCAGGCAGAACCAACATGCTCCTCATTCATCCTCTTCCATCTCCATATTTACCCAGCTAATGCATTTCAAATCAATACACTCGCCATCAGCACAAAAATAATATATTTAAAAATAACCAGACTTCACATAGATAATCTCCCTTAGAACAATTTTCTTTACTTTATTAATGCTGTTTACTTACTTTCAGTTCCTCCTCCCCTAAATAGCAAGATTTTTTGAAAGTTTTCTGCAGTGATTCTGGAATTGTTGTTTTATGTGATGTCAAGTCATTTCTGACAGCAACCCTATGTGAGTTCCACATGGTCAAGACTTCAACAACCCTGCTCATCTCTTGCAAACTCAAGGGTGTGGTTTCCTTTGTTGTGTTGAGTGTCTGGAAAAAATATCTAATATTTTAACCAAGCCGATAGCCAGTCCAGAACATTTTGCTGCATGTAAAGAAGACACCTGGAATGATAAGTAAATTGGAATTTGACATGGGTGGTAAAACAGTATCTTACACTGCAATTGAAGGCAGGCCAGCCGATTTGGGGTGGGGGAGAGCAGACAATAAGATACACGTAGTGCTAAATTTCAGTGTTAGACCAATCTCCCTCTTCCTCACGATATGGCTGGTTCTACCCAGAATACATCACACAAGGTTCTCTCACAGCCTGATAGCAAGACTTTAGCACAACTAATAATAGCATATATTCCCATGAACACTTTATTCTGCCTTTCCACTGTTGTAAGAAACAGACAACTAACTAAAAACAAAAGCCCTCCTTTAAAGAACTCTCGTGAAATAGCACGTTGGGAAGCTGCTAAATAGGATATACAACAGTATGTATGAATTAACTTATTGCCAGTTATGTTGACAAGTAGAATTTTGGTAGCCTTTTCTACTTGCATCAGGGCTTGGCTATGTTTTCCACAGATACCCACGAGACTCTGTCAAGAAAGGATTTCAGGCAAAAATCAAAGAAAAACAAAACAAAACAAAACAAAACAAAACAAAAGACAAAAAAACAGGTGGCACCTTAAAGACTAACTTTCATATTTTAATGTAACATTTCGTGGACACGTCCACTTCTTCAGACATATAGCAGTAGAATGAGGTGCGCAATATAATATGTGATGGGATATACATTTCATACTAGATATTCATTGGCTGTAGTATATAGATGAGGGAGAGTTGATTAGTAGAAATGGTGGGAACATGAGGCCAGGGTCTATAAAGCTGTAAAAGTAAGGCTACAGTAATGACAGTGCTTTATCTCAGGCAATCTGGAATTCTCCTCTTTAGTCAGCTAGCAAGTACCTCTGGAAATAAAATGGGTTGGTCTGGAGTGCAACAGAGCAGCCTCGAAATACCCAAAGAAGTTCCTTCCGACTTTGTGCAAAACTTTATTTTCAAGTAGTATTTAATATGCCACTGCAAATTTTGAAATTATTTAAGCCAGAAACCAAGAATGCAAGAAGATAAAGTATGAAAAAGAAAGAAGTTGTGCTAGGAAATCATCTTTTCCTCCTGATCCAGAGATGGGGGATGACATTATTGTTTTTAAGTCCTTTTAAACCTCCACAAACTTGCTCACAAATATGTGAGAAATAATTTAAACCGTTAAATAAACTACAATAGGTAAAGCTGGCCTATCATGGCAGAGGTCTTTGTGTGACTCCTTGAAGCCCTTTTATATCCTTCCACACATGTAGGAAGCAATGAATAAAAGTGCTACTTCCTTTACTTCAATCGCAGTTATATTCAAGGCAGGTACAATGTAATGTACAGATCCAACCATGGCTATTCATAACCACTGTACAGCGCATGGCACAGTGCAGGCTCCTGTGTTCTATACACAGCCCACGTTCTTCCCTGTCTAGGCCTCAGTTATTTCAAGATTTTAGATAGTGATTAGAGCAGAGTGATCGTGGAGTATAAGCGGCAGCATCTGTGGCTTGTGCAGAAAGTGTGCTGAGATAAAACAGATTAGAATAATCTGCTTTCCTTTCTATTTTGAAATATGCCTAAGCATGTATAGACTGCAATACGAGAGCCATCATGACAAAGCTCTAAGAAGCCATGATTTGTTCAAATACATATAAAATCAATTGAAAATTAAGTGTTAAGCATGCAGAAATCATACATCCCTGCATCTACACATGCATACATATACGAATGTGTGCATTTGCATCCCCTGTTTTATATAAAATCTCTTAAAGGTTAATTTGTGCATGTGTGATTTATTATTAACCCCTTATTGTTTACATGAAATTTACACACTTAAGAGTACAACACTGCCACTTGTTGAGAGGTTCACAACAGGATCATATGGAGCAATTGAGGAAGGAAATGGTTCTTATTTCTTACATAACAATATGTGTGACTAATAGAACAATGGCACAATAAACAGAAACATCATCAAAACAGAGACAATAAGATAAGAAACAACAACAGAAGCTTTGTATACAGCCTGGAATACTTGGCTAAATGATAAAATCTTGTGAAGTAGGTGCCTACTAGTGCTTTTCCTTGAGCAACATGTCTCAAAACTGGGTGTCACAGCCGAAAAGGCCTTGGTAGTGACACCAGGCACATTATATAAGGACTTGCAGTTTCATTGTGAACAAAGCACTTCTTCCATCATTTTGATTCCTAGACATCTAAAATAACTGATTGTTGCCTAGCTACATATTTCAGCACATCCACAGTGACATCTGTTTATTTTCTTTTTAAATGTACTCATCTAAAGTAAGCTGCAAAACTTATAAGGCACAGGGCATTTCAGCAAATTATTAAATAACTATGTTTCATCTATTCATTTCATGTACTGTATATCCCTTTCCCCCCTGAAGGTGGTTACCTAGTCATATTGCGCATTATAATGATGGTTACCTAGTCACAGTGTGCATTATGATGAGCGGTAATGTATTTCCACTTAAATTATAGTTTGTTGTTGTTAAGTCAGTGTCACCATGTTGCCTTCAATTCATGGTTATCCCACAAATGAGGAAACTCCAAAATGCTGTCTCCTCAGTTGCCCTGCTCAAGTCTTTTATGGAGTTAGAACATCTTGTATTTGATCTTTTTTTTCTTGCTGTCTTCCATCTTCCCAGCATTATTGCTTTTTCTAAAATACCTGCCTCTGCCCCAAGTTGGACAGCCTCCGTTTCTACATTTTTGCCTCTAGAGATAGTTCAGAAGTGACTTCTGTTACTATAAGACAGCTGTCATGCTTCTGTGCTAATAGAAAGAAGTTGATCCAGTTGGATAGTCCTGGCTAGTTAAGGATCAAAGGGCTTTAGATGGCATTTCCTTCTGGGAGGGGTTCACTCCCTGTTATCCAAACATTGTCAGCATAGAATAGTTTTATTCAGTCAAGCTTTTAGCATGTGAACTTGCCTGTGGTTTTTGCTTTAAAATTGGGATGGTTTTAACCATGTTTTATTTTTATTTTTTTATTTTATTTTACTGAAGGAGTTCTGTGCCTGGAGGCGATCCTGAAATGGACCACAGATAACCGGCTCAAGCTGAATCCGGAGAAGACGGAGGTTCTGTTCTTTGGGATGCCCTCGTCTGGGTACAATGCCCCCCTCCCTAAACTGGGGGGTGTTTCCCTCCAGCCTACTGACAAGGTCAGGAATCTGGGCGTGGTCTTGGACTCGGCCCTCTCCCTGGAAGCCCAGGTGATGGCTGCTTCCAGGGCCGCTTTTATCCACCTCCGCAGGATCGCCCAGATCCACCAGTACCTTGATGAGTCCTCCCTGAGGACAGTCGTGCAGGCCCTGGTGATATCAAGGATCGACTATTGCAATGCCCTCTACGTGGGGTTGCCCTTGACCCTGGTCCGGAGGCTACAGTGGCCAGGCTGGTGGTGGGTGCTCGTAGATTCGGGCACATCACCCCAGTCCTGGCTCGCTTGCACTGGTTACCTGTTGTCCTCCGGATTAGGTTCAAGGTCCTGGTTTTGACCTTCAAAGCCCTCCACAGCCTGGGACCAGAGTATCTGGCAGAGTGTAGCTCTCAGAGATCAACTGGGGCCAGACCCACAAGATTGGCGCAGGCGCGCTCACTGAGGGTGGCCACACCCAGAGAGGCACGGAAATCGAGTACGCATGACCGCGCTTTCTCTGTGGTGGGCCCCATGCTTTGGAACCATCTCCCCAGTGAGCTGCGCCTAGCAGAGTCCCTGCCCGCCTTTATAAAGGTGCCGAAGACCCACCTGTTCAGGGAGACGATTGGCGACCTGTCTATTTAGGTTTTTTTTTTTTTTTCCTTTGCCATCTCTGCTTGGACTATGCTACTTTTCGTGTTCTGTTATTATTTTGTTTATTTTATTGCTTTTACTGTAAGCCGCCCAGAGTTCCCTCCTGGGAAGATGGGCGGGATATAAGCCTAACAAATATATATATATATATATATATATTTGTTTTCGTAGATTTTCACGGGTATAGGTATGCATGTTAGGGTGGATTCGGGTTTCTTCCCGTGTAGAAATCTGGTTACTTTGGCGACGTTTCGACGAGGTCTCACTCATCATCTTCAGGCTGGTTTTCTGGCTTCTTTCTTCTTGAAGCAAAGTGTGGTCTCAGTTGAAGTCCTTCTATAAATACTGGTGGGGGGTGTGGTTTGCTTGCTCTGTTGCTGATTGTAGGTTCGTTTGTTCTTTTGTGATCTTCTGGTTGCTAAGGCGATCGTTAAGGGATTAACTGCTGGTGGGTTGGATGGCTGTTTGGAGACATCCTGTGTGTCCATCAGCCTTTTGTTTCTTAACGACCCTGGTGATGGGTGTTCTGGAAGCATCCTGGGCTTTGGTGGAGTGGGGTCCTATGTCTTGTGAATTCATTTTAGTCTGGCTACGTGTCTGTGGTCTCCCAATGTTTTTTTGGTGTGTATAAGTATGCTCCATGTGGTGACTGGAGTGGGGTGCAGCAGTAGATGGTGCAGTCGTGGTCTGGTTCTTGGATGGTGGTTTCATTTCATCTGTGGGAAGGGTCTGGGTTTGTGTTTGGTGTGGTTGGAAGGTGGTGGCATCTTGTGTCCTCTTGGACCTGGTGTCAGTCTTTGTGACAGAGGCTCGTCTGTTGACCAGGGCTAGTTTCCAGATGTCTGGCAAGCGGGAGGTGTCATCACGTTTATTCATGTTGTTTGGGTGTTTCTCTATTTCAATGGCTTCCATGATTATACGACTGTTGAAGTGTTCAGTTTTGGAGATGGGTTTGGTTCTTTCAAAATCAATTTCATGACCTGTTGTTTTTATGTTCTGGAAGAGAGAGGAAGATCTTTCTTCTTTTTTGACTGCGTTCTTGTGTTCTGCGATGCGTGCGCTTATTATCCTGTTTGTCTGTCCGATGTATGTGGCTGGGCAGACTTTGCATGGTATTTCGTAGACTCCTTGGTGTTCTAGCTCAATCTTGTCTTTGGGGTTTCTTAAAATGTTGGCTATTTTTTGGTCGGTGCAAAAGGCTGTCTTGATATTGTGTTTGTGGAGAATTTTGCTGATTTTGTCTGTGGTGCCTTTGATGTAAGGGAGGAGGGCAGTGCCGTTGTTCTCTTCTGTTTCTTGGTTCTTGGGGGGTGTTTCCTTTTGGATTAGTTTGGTGATGGTGTTTTTTT
>JAHTLZ010000237.1:40056001-40069925 GCA_023846285.1 Phrynocephalus versicolor | reverse complement strand
ACACACACACACACACACACACACACACACACACACACACACACACAGACAGACAGACAGACAGACAGACAGACAGACAGACAAGTGTTTCAAGAGTTTTGGACCTGGTGGAGGGATGCACAATCTGGAGTTTCGTACAGACGCCATGAAAAAATTAAGTTTGAAGACATGCATCCAACACTGGTTGTGCGGAATATGAGGGATGCCTGGTGTCCAAAGGGGTACAGCAAGCTACAGACAGATTTTAAATTAAAAATTAAAAATTCAATTACTTATTTTGACTCCAAGCCCTGATTAATCCAGATATACCTACCCCCAGGGCCCCATTAGTGTCCACACCAGAGTGGGTAGTTTTCACCATCTTGGAACTATGCTGCTCTACCCCATCCCTACTGTGCTTTCAAATACATATTTTTAAATATAGATAAGGAGGCTCCAAATTCATATATGCCAGATGTTCTGGGCACACTGACTTAGCTATGCTGTTAATATTTATTTATTTATTTATTTATTTATTTATTTATTTATTTATTTATTTATTTGTATATCAGCCATCTGGCTACCAAGGTCAAAATATTCATCAATACTTATTTATAAAATAAACAAATAAGGTGCCTCCAAAAGAATTCCGATGATTTGCATTTCATTTCACAAGCAACTGCGCTCAGTGAAAATTATTAAACAGAGAATAAAAGCCTTATGTGCCCAATTTTCTAAGATGGGGAAAGCCACAAAACAGGACCAGTAGCCATCAGATGATGAGGGGGATACTGAAATATAGATCTAGAGCACTTTAAATACCAGTGAAATCGTACAATGGGACCCAGGCTTGCCAGGTGACCAGAGTGGCAGCTTGCTACTAGGGCTCCTGGTTGGTGGCTTTTCCCAGCATGGCAGCTCCATGTGTCCATGCTTTGGGGAAGGCTGGGTGCTGTGCTCTGGGTGGATTGTGCTGGTGCAAGGCAATTGGCCAGAGTGATGGGGGGCGGGGGAGGCAGGGAGATGGGTGGTGGCAGGCCCATTCACTCCAGTCTGCCTGCCCAGCCCCAAATACGGAAAAGATACAGGCTGGATCTCAGTGTGATTTTTGGCCACATCCCCCTTCCGCCCACCCATTTCAATGTTTGCACTACTTTGTATTTTCTGCGGGGAGTTTGAGAAATGTGTTCCACAGCAGGGTGGTTTCTGTTGATTATCATTTTTATTTTTATGATCACAATTTTGTCAATAGTTTGGAGCACTGGGGTAGATCCAGGAAATTGGAGGGCAGCAGCAAGAGAACTTCAGGCCCTGGATGATGTGGAATACCCTTGGGGGAGCCATGATATGACCTAGCATGGGGATCAGGAGCCCAGAAATATCCCTGAGTGGTAGGGAGCCACAGAATGGCTTATGCCTGCATGATCTCCAAGGGACTGCTCCTCCAAAGTTGTCTCCCAGCTGGTGTCTGGTTAGAGATGGGATACATCAGATGGCATTTGGGTCTCCTGATCAACTGGATCCAGTCTCAATGTTTGACCAAGGAAACTATGCTGTAATGAGTAAAGTTGTAGTCTTTACTTCCAGGCAGGGGGTATTATTTTTGTGTTTCCCCCCCAGGAATGGGCCTGCTCAGTCACAGGCCAACAAAACAAAGACCCATGGAAATAAGAAAGTAATTTGATATCTCTTTGGATAGATCAGCATATTAATAGCCTCAAATAATACTATAACACATCTTGAATGTAAAAAAAATGTATTATAACTATGTTTGGTAAGCTGTCCATACTTCTCAAATCCATTTGAAGGCCTCTTAATCTCTTACATTTTTAAGATAATCAAAATGGACAGTGAGAGACACTTCCGCAGGAAAATAGCCATGCAGCTTTTTACAGATCTGGTAAGAAGTAGTCATAATTTTTTTGTATTAAAGTTTTTGTGTCCTGTACCTAGGCCATATAAGATTCTTAATCTTGCTTTGTATTGCAAAATGTTTTTAATGGTAAAGAAATGAAGAGAAAACCTGAGCTCAGACTGACACCTAGCTAAACAAACTCTAAATGCTCATGCCCTGGCTAGAGATATCCTGTTCACCTTTATTTTATATATCAGCTACTCAACTTTATCATTGAATATGAAGAAACGGCAAGAGTGCAGATTATAGATGGGCACAAAACACCAAAATGGCATTTTGTTTTTGTTTTTGTTTTGTTTTATTCATTTTATTTGGAATGAAACAATTTTTTAAAAAAAATCATTTCATTTTTCATTTTGTATCATTATTTTATGTTTTTTATAGCCGATCGGCCCTGCCAGTTGGTGCTTATTTTTTTCAGTCTAGTGCCGACCAGATGTCCCACGGGGCCAGCTGGTTGGTGCTTATTTTTATTTTTTAGTCTTTTCAAGAATTCCAGGCAAAAATCAAAGAAAACTCAAACAAAACAAAAGATACAAAATTATCTTTTGTTTTATTTTTCTTTGATTTTTGCCTGAAGATCTTGATAGGGCAGTTTAGGCCAGGACATATTGGAGATAACTCATTTTTAGGGGCACCGTATGTTGGAGGTGGCTTGACAAAGCATAACAGCATATCTATAGTGTGATTTATATCCCATTAAGGCAGTTGGCTTACTAAGGCTGGGCAAAACCAAACCAATAAAAATAACCAAAACTCTGAACTAAGGCATAATTTGTCACACCACACACTGCAATTAACAGAGGCAAGGAAGGAATATAACATGGCAGAATAACTTTTGTGATAGGGGCAGCATAGGTCCCTACACCAACAAGGCTCTGTTGTTGTTGCTTGTCATTTCCCCTTTTACTGCATCCATTGCAAAGGAAGTAAACAACAGCAGCCCACGTTTGGTGTAGATTTTCCATCTCATTCCCAGGGAACCAACCCCTACTTTCATGTGCCCCTGAAATTTCTCCATTCTGTTTTTTGCATCAGCAGAGCAGAGTTCTTGTGCCCATGAAGGAGGAACATGAGCAGATCATGTCAGGCTTCAAATAATTTATTTAATTTTTTGGAACTGCATCCTAGCAACAGGAATGGGCCTTCATTGAATTTGTCTAAGAATAAGCCTTCCAGTTTAGTCTACATGTGATGCTTACCTCTTTTTTTGGAGGGAGGTGGTAAGTTTCCTTCTCTGATTTTAGATACCGCCTCTTTCATATATATCCCATGATAATTTTTGAAGGAATGTAGTTGTGTTAGTCTGTGGTAGCAAAAAATAAATAAATCCTGTGGCATTTTAAATGTGGAAGGAATCTCTCTCTCTCTCTGTCTCTCTCTTTCTAATTGTGGCATGTTATTAAATTCTGGAAGCGAAATGCACTGATAAGTTTCAGCATGCCTCGGTTGTTTGCTTTAAATGCATCATAGCAATTAGCTACACACTTCAGTGGTAGACAGGGAAGACTCCCTTCAAAATCTAAATGGCTTCTAGTGGTTCAGCACAAAATTTCATGTTTGCTTTAAATGAGAAGATGGGGATGCAGCTCAAAGTAGATTCAAGAGGGTAAGATATGTCCTTGAATATCTCTGAGTTGCCTACTCCTGCCTCAAAGACTAGGAAGTTGTATTTATTACAAGTAGAGATGGGCATGAAATAGAAATATAGCATTTCATTTCATTTCATTTCAGTCTTCAGTTTGTTTGGTTTTGTTAATAACGGATTTTTAAAAAGAATTTTTGTCACAAAACAAAATGAAATGAAACACTTCATAAGGCTATAAATAATGGGGAGCTTTCCTTTTTTATTTAACAGGGAGCCCACTGCCCTAAATCAAAGACCCTCAAACCTTCCAATCAATTTGATTTCAAGCAAATAACCCTCTGTAAACAAGCTAGAAACCTAATGGCTAGCTGCTGCACACAGAGATCGATAAACTCAACAGTGTGGTGAGGGAAGGAAGGAAAATATATTAAAAAATAACCTCCACAGTCGTACTTCATCAGGAAAGGTTAGGAAAACAATCAGTTTAAATCAGTTAATCAGATATCCCATCCTATATTATATTGCACACCTCATTCTGCTACTATATGTCTGAAGAAGTGAATGTGTTGTCCATGAAACGTTACATTAAAATATGGAAGTTAGTATTTAAGGTGCCACATGCTTTGTGTCTTTTGTTTTGTTTTTCTTTGATTTTTGCCTGAAAGTAAATGCCTGTGTTTTTAATTCCATGACAGAATATTTGCCAATTAGATCTACCCTAGAATGGCATTTCTTAAGAATTCCTTTAGGGTTGTTAACTACATGTGTGTAGCTCCAGACTATGCTCAGAACTCAGTACAAAGAACAGTGATGAGCTGGATGGGATCAGAGCAAGTGTTGGAACCAGAGTGCATAAACTTCTGCCATGCTTTGCCGACATCTTCGATAATTTGGTGTCGATAATTTGGATAACGGCTTTTAGAATTGCACAGGAAGCACCTAAAGGATGCTAGGATGGGAAAAGCTCACATATAGGAAAGGTTGTCTTTTTAATATTTCAGCTCCCAGAATACTTCAGCCAAGCTAGCCAGCTGAGGTAAAAGCAAAGCAAACTGGTCTACTGTACTTATACACTGCCCCACAGTGCTTAAGGCACCCTCTGGGTGGTTTACAATTTAGTTATTCAGGATACACATGCTCTCCCTTCTCCCCAGCAAGCTGGGTACTCAATTTACTGACCTCAGAAGGATGGAAGGCTGAGTGAACCTTGAGCCTGCTACCTGGGATTGAACCCCAGGTTTTGAGCACAGTTATAGCTGCAGTAGAGCAGTTTAACCACCGTGCCATGAGGTAGCTTGGATGTATAGCTGCAAAAAAAAGGGAGCAATGATCCCCATTTCAAATGCTATTGTATCATTATTGGCACTGTCATCCTGGTCTGGGCCATACACTTCATGACCAATCAGGCTGTAATACATTTTGCTCACCTTCAGTGCAAGGCTTTATGTATTTACTACTCAGAAATGAGTAGTTCTGTGTTCATTGGGTCTTACTATTTGGATTGGAATGTTCAGCGTTGTAGCCTTAAATTAATATAGTCACAAAACCTAACCAAAGAAGACACTTGTGAGAGGAATATTTAATTTATCTTGTTTATTAGTAAGTTGCCTAGGAATATGAATGTTACTCAAGAAGTCCTCATATTGAAGGGTTCTTAGGAAATCAGTATGGAGTTGCTGTGTTTACATAGGGTAGAAAAAAGCCTAAGCGCTTTGATGCCAAGACAATTTTCAGTATATTTAATATTATAATAAATAAGCTTTCAGGGACTAAGACAGATCCAGATAGTCTCCGATTTCTGCTTGTTTGGATTTCCTTTAATTTTATTATGTTTACTATATTTTAATGTAGTAAGATGTATTTTCTAATTCCCTGTTCTTAAGCTTGAATGTGTCAAATGTTCTGGGCTGTATATTGTCCCCTATTATGGTAAGCCACCTTGGGTCCTTTTCCAAAGAGAAAAGTGAGGTTAAAATATTCAAAATATTAAATAAATAAATATTTTTTTTGGGGGGAGGGCAGATAGTTATGGTCTGTGCTTTCAATATTTGTAGACTGTTTTAGATTTGTAAAAAAAGTGTGGGATTTTACATATGTACAATTTGTAATTTTAGAGATATGGTTTTGTAATTTATTGTTTTAATTATGCTTTTATGTGAATTGTTGGGCTGCCATCAGGATGGAAAGGATCATAATCATAATATTGAAAGCCCATATACTGTGGTTAAGCCTCAGATTAGTATTGGGGACTTTTGGGTTAAAAAGGGGTTTCCAGAAATTTGGTTAAACCTTTAGTTAGCAGAATATAAGGTAGAAAAAACAGAAATATATAGAGTATTCTCTTCAAACTAGCACTTTGTATGGCAATTATTCTAGGGAAAAAATTGAAGTGCAAAAAAGGTATCTCAACTTGCAGTTAAACATCTGTAGTTACAGTCATAAGAAAAAAAATGATTGGAATAGAATACCTGGAATTCAGGAGCCCCTTCATGTCTACTGCTTAGTGAGTGTTTAAAGGAAGAGAAAGAAGAGCTATCAATAATACCACAAGAACAAAAGCAAACAGGAAGAGGGGCAGAGGCTTGCCTCAAATGCCAGAGGCAGGAAAAAAATGTGAGCAGACAAGAGTGGTAAAGAAACAATCATATTAGGTTAGAACCCCCCTGCCACTGATGCCCAGTGTTAGTGCACTCAAGATTGCTATTAGTTAAACAATGAGTTCCTTTGTCAAAATAGGATCCAACACATTTTACACCAATGTCAAAGACTATCTAGATTTCCAGAATGTTGTCCTGAGACTCTTGACAGTTACTTCACTGTGATGAGTCTAACTTAAAAAGGCCATCATAAGACCATAAATATACTGGCACTTTTATCATTTCATAAGACTTGAAATCATGCCCTTGGAAAAACAGCAGGAAACAGATGGAACAGTGAAAATACATTGGTAGAAAAACCAAAATAAATTATATAACCCTGCATGGAACAGCTTGTGTGTTTGGGAAACACATCTTGTGTTTAATTTGTGAAAGACTTGACCCAAAGGGGGCTAACTTTGGGTTGGTTTCACAGGGGCGTATCTAGGGGGCCCGAAGGGTACATCTGCCCTGGGCGCAGCAATCTGGGAGCGCCTGGAGGAGGGGGTAGGAGGAGAAAGCCCTGCACCCTCCCACTGCCCAGCAGTCCTCCTTTCCCCTAAGGCTTGGCGACAGCACCCCCTCCGCTGCCACGCACCAGGCGAGTGGTGAAGCAGGCAGGCAGGCAGGAGTGTGGTGGCTGCAGCGCCCTCCTCTCCCCCTTCCTCGCCATGGTGGGAGAGGTGTAAGGTGCATGCACAGACGCACCCATCTGCCTGCCCACCCGTTCACCTGTGCGCACGCATGTACCCACCCCACACCCGTAGGGTTGCCCCCCATTGCTGGGTGGGTGCAATGTGTGTGTGTGGGGGTGGCAGGAAGGGCACAAAAATGAACTTTGTCCCCAGGCACTCCAATCCTGGCTACGCTTCTGGGGTTTCAACCATGTCAACAGTCACATTTGCTGATTGCCTGTTTAAAGTATAATAATTAATTCTATAATGCGATGGGAAGAGTCTGATACTCTTGGTAAATTGTGATCCTCCAGCTGTTGTTGAACTGCTCTGCCCATCAGCCCAAGCCTATATAGCTAATGGTAAGGAATCCTGGGAGGGTCAATCCAACAACATCTGGACAGGCTCCTTTGATAGAATTCTACAACAAATGCTTTAAGGGTTGCATGAAACAACCTCTGATTTGCAGCTGGCACAGACGTACCGATAGGAATAGAATTTGGTGGTACTTTGTATGCTTGGTGGAAAAGAACTTCGATTGCTAACACAATTACAGAAGGCATGGCTCACCTTACTTTGGCCTGATCTCTGCTCTTAATCCCACCTACAACTGGAATGTGGCCCTGGAGATCCTTTGCAGACTAGAACACGTAAATGCTTCCGTGCTCTGACACAAAGAGCACTGTTTTATTAGCTTGGGCCTTTCTCATTTAAAGTGAACACCCTCAATGTATATCCTGCTTTTTAATTAAAAATGGTGCTCTCGTCAGCTAGGATTTTATACAGGATCACTTTCCATATCCACACACTGTCTGCATTGTATAGTGATCATGCACAGAAAAAGACATAGGCTCTATTTTACTTTCAAAGCTTGAAGCAGAATGGCTGGAAAAAGGTCACTTGTGTCAATGTAATTACAGCGGTGCTGTAAATAGATATGGAAGAAACTGAAGAAGGGCATAGAGAGTGCAGTAGTGAACAGTTTGCGTTGAAGATTTTGTGACGAACTTTTAATTTCTTCCCACTTCTTCTTTTAAGCAAGGGAAAACAGAATAGCTGCACAGTTTCCTTTGATAGCCCTAAACGCCATCCATTTGGAGTACTGTAGTACCAAGCAGTCGAATATAGAATGCCATGCAAGATCACTACAGAGGCTGTTGTCAGCATGGAGTAATTTGCAGATAAAAATCCCCTGACTCAGTATACTTAAGAAGGTGCAAGTGCTCCTGGGTGGTCATGCTTTCAAACTGTGTCAATAATTGCATTTGTAAAAAAGAAGTGCTTTTTTTAAAAAAAAATCAGATTATTTCTTCTTAAATATCAACAGCATTTCAATGTTCCTGGTAATATGGAAACGATTCCTTTCAGATCTTAAATAAATTACATGGCAACATTTTATTTCATTTTGGATAACCGCTAATGTGTAATGATGTTTTTGAAAGTACATCAATGAAACATAGAAAAAGGTGGTTTGGGACCTTGCTCAGTCTGCCCACCAGAAAGGTCATCCAGGGAAAAACATCTAATTTATCACAAATCTGGATGAGAGAAAAAAAAAAATCAGTATCCATGATATAGAAACAACCAATGGGAAGAGGCTAAGCAGTGAGTAATGCACAAACAGGAGAATGTTCACCTCACCCGATAGTTCACCTAAGCTTTAATTGTATGCTCTTTATTTTGTGCTGCCTCTCCCCCTTTTACCAGACTTTAGGAACCCCAGGGATTGTTGTTGTTTTTACAGCATTGTTGAGTGATTTCAATTTCTAATCTGTCTCATTAGTGTTGCCACCTTCTGGTTGAATTGCAATATGCAATAAAAACATAAAAGACACCATGTAATAAATACAGAAAACATAATGAAAATTGAAACAACTTTATTTTTAAAAAGTATACAAATTAAAACTAATTTGTACATCTCAGAACAAATGTACTCTAATAGAAGGCAGCTTTTAAAACTCTGTCTTAATTGACTCCCTACAAACGGAGAGGGATATTGCCTGACAATCCTTAATGTAGGAGGATTGTTCAGAGGAAAGTGGCTCTAATTGAGAAAGCTTGATTCCTTGTCTTGGCTTTTTTTGACTTCCTTAGGTGTCACTGTTCTTAACATCAAGGACTATGATAAGCACACAAGACAGGCAGCTATGTTTTGGGAGGGACGTTGTGGCATATATTGAAGTCCTACAGAATAAGTCTTTTGTTTTGCTTTTGAAGACTGTTCAGAAAGTACCATTATTTCAAAGTATGGTGACCAGATTGTTAGCAAAGAGGTGAATTAATACTTTGTATTGTGAAGAAGTGGTCCTATTTCCTGATGAAATTAGTTGGAGCAGCAATGTTATGGTGCAATAAGGGCAACCAGTTAATAAATAGTGAATTTAATAATACTGTAAAATTAAACAATTTGATGCCAATCTTTTAGACACCTCAAGATGGCACTCTAATACCTGCTCATCAGATCAGAGGGCAGGGTTTTCTTACAGATCTCTTGTATGCTTTGTGTGATATTAATGATTTAAAAAATTAAATAGATTTATTCTTGAAATACTTTTTTTGATTAATTCAATTAAATCTGAAATAGCACTTATGACTGCAATGTGTTCAGATAGGATACTGGTCCAAAATTCCGATGCTTAAAAGCTTGCCTTCGAATTATGAAAGGCTCCAAAATGCATATTTTGAAGCTTTTTTAATGCTAGTTTTTCGAGTGAAACCTTTTCCAAAATGACATTTTTTTTAAAAAAAAATTCTAAAGTATAATTCAAAGGTGTGGTTCCATTGATAGACGTATGCCATCAGTACAACTGCGCCATCCCTTCTTCATCTCAGCCCACAGGTACCTTCACACCTGCTCCAGGGGGCTAAGGAAAACTCTGGAGCCTGCTTTTGCTTGTTACTGAGATCTGTTGGGGAGTGTAGAGAATGGACTTCAGTTGTGCTCAGGGTTGCCTGGTCAGCAACATCTTATCCTCTGAGATTTCAGAGGCAAAATCTGAGACCTAAGAATGAATTTACAAACCTGTTAATAAACGCAACCAAGTGTCTGTTGCGGAAAAGTTCCAGGTTACATCATTAGTGCTCATTGGGAATGAGGTCATTTAAGAAACAAAACACTTTGCTTTAGATTTGGAAAACACTTACACGAAAGTATTCTTGGAGCCCTCTCTAGTGTAATTTAGTACACTAAGACATAGGATTTGGGCCCTTGACTTTTATATATAATTTTAATCTTGCAGTTCTGTGTTTTAAGATAATGAAATTAAACGTGATAATAAAAATAGGGAGAAATGAGAGAAGCAGCAACAAACTTAAATAAAGAATCATTCTGGAGAGCAAAGATGACAGAGATCTTAAGGGGAATTGTCACAAACCTTCACTGGTAAATGCCCTCCGAAAGACACGAAAGGGGTGGTGGTCTGTCTGTACCAAGTGATAGCACATATGCTATGAGAACGTTTTTCTCTGTGGGTCAATGTGAGTAGATAATAGGAGGAGGAGTCTGTAGTAATTCTTTCCTCTCTTGGAAGCCAACGGGCCAGTCAACAACTTGGACTACAGAGTGTGCTTGGTGTCTCGACCAGCCAGGTTCCAAAGCCCTTATTTGGCCACGCCCCTGGGCTGAGCATGCTCCCAAGTGTTTTACTTCAGTCCTTTGTACTGATGTTCCCTGCAACATACAGCAGTACCTCATAAGACGAATGCCCCTTAATATGAAAAACTCATAAGACGAATGAAATTTCCAGGAATAGGAAAACCTCGTAAGCCGAATTTTTCCTATGGGATGCCGCTCAAGTCGAATTCAATGCATTCCCATGGGAACCGCATTAAACTGTGTTTCATAGGCCAATTTTTTTTCATAAAACAAATTGACTCATAGAACGAATTAAATTCATCTTAAGAGGCACCACTGTATTCTGTTTTAGTTTTGAGACCTTCAGAGGGATGTCAGGCTATGATGCCCTCTAATGCTTTATTCCAAAGGAGGAAGTCTTTTATTTAAAAGAAAAGCAGCAGAAGATGCAGGGTTGCTTAAAATTGGTGTATGTTTGTTTATATACATAATGTGAGCAGCTCATGATCAGGTCGGGGAAGTCCTTTGAAATTTTAGTCAATAAGCTAGTCCTAATACCTGGAGTAATATATGAGTAGTACTTTAAAATAAATGGAAATGCAGTGTGTCTGACCACAGCGGGCAAGATTGTGGCCATTTGAACTGTGTCACCTGACCAGGTGCTACATGTTGATTGGCAGTTTGATTTGGTCTCGCTTCTTATGGTTCTTTATGATTAAACCACATGTGGACAGGAAAGAAAGCAGAGCATGCTTTGAAATTGAAGGTTGCTTTCCCACAATGTAGCTATTCAAGGAATATGAGCTCAAAGCTCCCCGGGACATGCTGGTTACATGGTTCTTTGGATGTGGGCATTGGCTACATACATACAGGTGTGCATGAACTCCTGTAATCCTTTTCCAGAAGAGAAATAAAGTACATGGAAGATAATGGTTAAAATCCCATTGATTTTAAAGATACAGTTGACACGGCCCGTTCATTCAGTGTGGAGCCACAAAAGGCAGGTTTCTTATGTCTGTGAAGCAGCGTCTGATTTATGACACCAGATAAATGTGTGCATTCTTTCCTGAATTCGTCTTCATTCATGTCAGAAGAATTCCAGTGGTGCTTCTGGAGGTGAAAGATTAGCTGACATTGTGCTGTCATTGCCGAGGGGATGTCTGGGCAATGCATTCAACAATCCTTACATGTCTGTGTTCAAAATCTTTACATTTTTGGGGCAGGCCCCCTTGAGTCTATATTTTCTGGTATTGAAAATAAGCAATGTGATATACGATCACATCAAGCCAAAAAATTATTTTTAAAGACTAATTTCTGAACATCTAGGCCAAACGACTTGTGTCCCTTAAAAAGAAGGAAAACTGATCTGCTACAAAAAGAGGAGTTTTGAAAAAGCTGCTTAAGACACACTGCAATTCTCTTTTGTTATGCAGTACTGAACAACAAAGATCTATAAGAAATACCCATGTCAAAAACTGCAGTATTTTAAATCAGATACAGGTTAAAGGACATTACACCCAGAAGCCAGCAGATTAAAAACAGGACAGAATTCCGCAGACATTTTCCTTTTCTGTCTAATTCAAAGCAGAGGCCAGGTGTAATCAACATTATTCTTTTATTAGATAGTGGCTAGATGCTTGCTAGGCACTGTGCATCGTTTCAAATGGTGAAATATATTTCCAGGTAAACATTTGCACCATGAGGCTATAATCCTGCATATAGTCAGGATCGGGGTTGTGCACGAACTTTCTAACTCTACTGTGCACAGGATTTGCTCTGCAGCTGTAGAAGAATTCCTGCTACCCAAGTAGTAACCTTGCTCCAGTTCCATCCCTTCCTTGTTCCTGCCTCACCTTCCTTCATGCTCCTGGATCCTGTTGATACCCTAGTTCAGTGATGACAAACCTATGGCACGGGTGCCAAAGGTGGCACTCGGAGCCTTTTCTGTGGGCACCCGATATCGCCCCTTCATAGCCACCTGTATACAGGTTAAATTACTGCATTGGCACTTTGCAAAAAAAAAAAAAGTGGGTTTTAAATTGCAGTTTGGGCACTCAGTCTCTAAAAGGTTCGCCATCACTGCCCTAGTTGCTCCATCTGGCTCCTGACTCTTCATCTGACTCTGGTTTGCCTAACCCCTTTAACTTGGTCATATCTCACATGAACTTGAACCATGAGTCTGATAGACTAAGCCCTTGATGGTTGGGTTATTGTAACTTCATCCTACAACCTAGCCCTGGACTGGGTCCTGTTTGCCTTTGGCCGAGCCCTGACGCACACATTGACTGGGGAATTTATTTAAAATATTTTTTAATCTGCCTTTTCCCTAAAAAGGACCCAAAGCAGCTTACCACAATTAAAAGACAGTATTTAAGATTAGCAATAATGAGTATACTATATTAAAAGGATCAATGGATACGATACCCATAAACATAAGCTTCAATTAACACAGCAAATGTTAAAGCTGAACGAAAAGGTAAAGCAACGTGTGCTGCTTATATATGGCCTTATAGCAATTAAAGTTCTCTCTGGGCAGTTTTGAAGTAATTTCTCAGGCACACATTGAGCCCCCTGCCAGCAAGCTGAGTACTCATGTTACTAACCTCAGAAGGATGGAAGGCTGAGTGTGTCGGTCTTGAGCTTGCTACCTGAGACTGAACCCTCGGTCGTGAGCACAGTACTGCAGTACAGCAGTTTAACCATGGGGTCACAAGGCTCCTCAAAGGTTCAGAAGTCATTGCAAGTTAAATTGAAGTTAACAGATAATAATCGTAGGATAATAATTTTAGATGAATGCACTGAAGTCACGAACACACAAATCTGCACCATAGTCCAAGTGTCAATCAAACTGGATTCGTCAAATGACATTCTGGAAACGTTTGGGCTGTGCCTGAATGTGAGGAAAACAGATGATGACCAACCCAAATGAATGGGGTATGACCCAAATCAATAGTATCAACCTACCAAGAATTGAGGAGTTCAAAAATCTTGGTTTGATGATTACTGCCAACAGGAGTCCTAACCACAAGATCACATCAAGGATCAACAGTTCCTGGCAAAAATGTTCTGTACAACATCAAGTGTCATGTGCAACAAAAAGATCAGTGACCATTTAAAGTCAAAGATCTATCACACCGTCATATGACCTATTGTGCTCTATGACGTAGAATGCTGGCCAGTGACTAAAGATGTCAAACGCCACATTGGTGTCATGGAGGCAAAGATGCTACAATCGTGCAAAATGATCATGTGCGCAATGCACCAATTGCTGACAAAATGCATCAAACCCAACTGCCTTGGTCTGGACAAGTCTTGTGTACCACCAAGGAAACTCTTGCCAAAAAGAGTCTTGTCCTGGAGGTCCGTGAATCCTGACCAAGGAGACAACCAAAACAGCACTGGATGAACACCCTTGACAATGAGATGAAATTGTCCAGGGTTCACCCGGACCAAGCAAAGTGGAGGACCAGCACCAGAATAGTAGACTCTGCCACCAAGTGGGACAGATAAGAAGAAGAAGAAGAAGAAGAAGAAGAAGAAGAAGAAGAAGAAGAAGAA
>JAHTLZ010000237.1:40015984-40046027 GCA_023846285.1 Phrynocephalus versicolor | reverse complement strand
ATTATTATTATTATTATTATTATTATTATTATTATTATTATTATTATTATTATTATTATTATTATTATTATTATTATTATTATTATTATTGCTAATTGTTTGCTTTCTTCACAATTGGTTTAAAAATTCCCATCTTGAGGGGATTTTGTGCTAAACTAGTACTGTATATCAATGCTAGTGATAAAGTGATAAAGTGATTGAGCACAAATCTCATTTTTTTAAAAAAATGGAGTACAATCAGTGGTGGGGAAGAAAAGAACACAAGGACAGGTATTCCCATGGCCCTGAACATCATGCCTCCAACTTCTAAATTGTTGAAATACCATCCACAGACACATTTCACATCTTTATAAGAACAAATCAACTGATTGCACAGGAAGAAGTCTGCTCAAATCATTCCAGTTTGAAAAAGTAGAAGCCCCCAACGGCAGAGGGGAAAAGCCATGTTGAGATTTTTTTTAAAAAAGAGCTGGACTGATTTGAATTGGCCTTTGTGTCATGGGTAGAGATTTGCATGAATTAATTCAGCCCATACCATATGACAGGGTTGGCGAACCTATGGCACGGGTACCAAAGGTGGCACTCGGAGCCCTTTCTGTGGGCACCCGACATCTCCCCTTCACAGCCACCTGTACTCAGGTTAAATGACTGTATTGGCACTTTGCAAAAAAAAATAGTGGGTTTTGAATCACAGTTTGGGCACTCGGGCTCTAAAAGGTTCGCCATCACTGCCATATGAATATGATTGCACTGCACCATAGGTGCCATGTATTCCCTCCTCCCCACCTTCTGGCATCATAAGCTGCCAGAGTTTTCCTTATTAAGATACCAACCCACACCAAAATATCCAGTGAGATTATACTCTAACAGCACAGCTCTACCCTTGTCAGTGAAAGAGTAAGTCCTACCAGGTCCAGTCCAGTTTATTCCCATATACTCACGTGCATGGTTGATGCCAACATTTAGGAGCAGACTGACGCCATGTTGCCACATGCCCATGTCTGACAGAAATAACGACAGGCTACCATAAAAAAGAAAAGATTGAAGGCAAAAGGAAAAGAGGACGGCAGAGGATAAGATGGTTGGACGGTGTCATCGATGCAACCAATATGGATTTGACAAAACTCCGAGAGGCAGTAGAAGATAGGAAGGCCTGGTGAGCTCTGGTCCATGGGGTCACGAAGAGTTGGACACAACTGAATGACTGAACAACAACAACAACAACAACCATAATATTAACAAATGATGGCATGAATTTGGGGAAAAGTCGGAGACTTTAATGAAGTACTAATGTATCTTGAATGGTCCAGGCAATTTAAAAACCAAATTGTTGCTGGTTTATACTGTGATCAGTTGACAGGAAACATTGCTAGCTTTCTTAGCACTCAACTTAGCGCTTGATGCGGAAGCTGCAAATAACTTGGCAGAAACCCCGAAGTACATATTCTCAGACAGTGAGACGCACAATTGTGAAAAGCTATGTTTGTACTGGTGGAAGCTAATTTCTGACCACTAATTTTGAAAGGATTTGGTGAGGTGAGTTATTTGATGACCATGATGGGAAAAGGCACCGTGCCATGTCCTGTCACTTAGGTTTCTGATTTGCTGATCTCTACTAGATTTCTTTGTTTTACAGTCATTCATATCCCAAGTTTCTGAGAGAGATATGTTAGAAGCAGCAACAGTAACTGAGGAACCAAGCCCAATCTGTACCTAAACAAGGGCATACCAACTGGAGCTGACCCATCTCACATGCTTCAGGAAATATTCTTACCTATTCCATCCCTGGGTTTGGATTTTATATGTGCATTTTCAGATCTCCAATTAAAAAAACAATCATTCTCCCACAAAAATTCCACAGAGAGTCAATGGGTTGGATCCAAACTTAGCAGTCAAGGGACCTAAGTTGCAAGTCCCATTGATTTCAGGGGGGGGGCCGTTCTATGTAATAATTATATGTGAACCCAGCCTATTATATTAATATTTTTTCCATGGGGGGAAAATGTTACAGTGTACTTTGAGGGCACAACTCTCTGAAAAAAGTAAGATAACAAAGCAAATAATGTAATATTAGGTTGCTTTGACTGCACCTGCATACTTTATCATTTGGGCCTAAAAAACAAAATGCCTTCTTGACATTTCTGAGGTCACGAATGGCAACCAGGCTGCTACCAGCAGTGGCACCCTGTTTTCATTCATGTTTGAAATGCATTAATTACTTGAATTTCCTCCAAATTGGAGAAGTTCTGGCAAGTCTTAATATTACTTAAGGAGACAGGCCTGCAGGGTGCCTCAGGTCTCTGGTTAGGGATTATACCTTGGGAGGCTTTGCATGCTGGCTTCGAATATGGAATAATCAGGTAAAATGCACAGTTCTTTGTAGCCTGAAGAAATCTGATTTGAAAGGAGGCCTGACGTGTGCTTTTAATGAGCAGACTTTCTTTCCTACAAATGAAGAGAGCAGGCATCTGAGACAAATGACAAGAAAAACATATTTACGTTTACTCTAAGGGAGAAACATAAGCTGTGAAAAGCAGATCAGTCTAGACTGAATTTCTCTCCATTAAGTGTATGCTTTTTAGATTACTTGCAGCACAGTTTCGCTCACATCTACAGATTTGTTAGTGCTGACATGTAGAATAAGAACGTACTCCCAGGAAATATTGTATGGGAATGAAGCATTAGGGCCAGATTTCAGAAACTCTTTGAGTGCAGCATATTGGGATAATGTTTGGAAAATGTATTTTTTTTTAACAAAAATGCATTTTTAGGTTATAAAAAACAGCAAAGCCCCATGCCTTTAACTGCACTGATTAGAAAATTAAATAGAACAACTAAAATAGAGAGGGACTAAATATTGCAGGCTATGAAGAAGAAATATAATTCTGATTTACAGCCAACAACCCTTTCCATATTTATTTATTTATTTATTTATTTATTTATTTATTTATTTATTTATTTAAAGGTATAAGTTGCCATTCTTTTCTTCTAGGCACATTCTGGGACATGTAGCTTGCCCGAGACTACACGGGGATCTTCTTTACCTTAGGTTTTGATCCAAATTTTGGAGAAAACGAGGAAAATTTAGGATAGTTCAGCTTTAAACATAAATCTTTGAAGGCCAAGGATGCAGAAATTTGTAATTTGTTTTGTATTTTTCAGAAAGTAGATATGAAGAGGCATTTGGAATAATGGTAGAACCCAAAAATTGAACAGCAGGCTTAGCACTACAGTAAAGTTTTAGCAGAAGCCAGACACTCAAGTGCTAAACGCAGCTGTCAAGCAAGATCACAGTGATAACACAGCCCTGAGCAGAAAGCTATATACAGCTGAGGTTATTGATAGGCTCAGTTTGTGGTTGGTTTGGAATCAGCTGACTCAGGAGACAATCAGATAAGCATATAGCTCACTTTCACTTTTGGCACATGACAAGAGGTAAATTGAATGGGCTGTGTAGTAGTTTCTCATGGGTTTGTAGCTATTGCAGCAAGTTTTTTTTCACTTTCTTTGTTTTTAATTTTTATTTTATAAAAGAACAGAAAAAACAGCAAAATAACACAAGGAAGAAAAAAAATAACACACATCAATGTAACGAAATATAACAATATAACAAACAAACTTTCTGCCAGTGGAAGCACCAAACATAAAAGCTGCACAGCCTTCTGGCTTCAAAGGCTAAGCAGGCTTGGTTAAGGCAATAGGAAGCACGCCGCAGCCTCTCCCAACAACTGGTGAAGTCAGCATATTAACTCCTCACATTTCCACAACACAATACCCATCCTCCTCAACTGAGGAAGCACTGGAAAAGTCTAAGTCCTGTTCAGCTTCTTACACTGAGATACACCATGCCTAGCTGGCTGACGTAGGCTGTCACTTTGTAGGAGCAGAAGATTACCTTGTAGAAGATTTTCCAGACTTCTGGGGAGTCATTTGAGGGGCAACAGATGAAGGCTTAGGCTGCCCACTCTGCTCCCAGTATGCCGTTGATACCCAGCTCTACCTCTCTTCACCTCTGGATTCTAAGGGAGCTACTATCTCAACTTTACATGAGTGTTTAGCTGCAGTAATGAACTGGATGAGGATGAACAAAATGAAACCAAACCCAGACTAGACAGAGGTGCTCCTGGTCAGTCGAAAGGAAGAACAAGGGATAGGGATGCAACCTGTACAGGATGGGGTCACCCTCCAATTGAAAAATCAGGTACGCAGTTTGGGGGTGCTTTTGGACTCATCCTTGAGCTTGGATGCCCAGGTCACGGCTGTGGCCAAGGCCGCATTTCCACAATTAAGCTAATACGGAAGTTATGGCCCTTTCTTGAGAGACCTGTTCTGGCCACGGTGACACATGCCCTAGCGATCTCCTGGGTGGACAACCATAATGTGCTCTATGTGGGGCTACAGATAAAAAACCTCAGGAAACTTCAGCTGATCCAAAATGCAGCAGCTAGATTGCTAACTAGGGCTGGGTACAGAGATCACATTTTACCCCTATTAAAACAGCTCCACTGGCTGCCAATCAGCTATCAGGTACAATTCAAGGTGCTGACCTTGACCTACAAAGCACTATATAACCTGGCTCCTAGCTACCTCACCGATCCAATCTCACAGTATAAACCGTCTCAGGTGTTAAGATCATCAGGAGAGGCTCTTCAGAGATGCCTCATCTCTGTTGTCTTTCCGGAAACAGGTAAAGACCTTTCTCTTCAGGCAAACTTTCCCTGAATGATGGACTACCATGTGTCTTTTATATGAATCTATAGGTTCACATAGACTTTGTGTTTATAACTACTTATAACTTGTAGCTTTAATGTATTGTTGTCTATTAATGCTGTAAGATGTCCTTCAATTCCTTGTTCTCAAATACTTGAACATGTCTTAATTGTACTGGACTGTATATTATCCCTCATTACTGTAAGCCACCTTGGGCCCTTTTCCAAGAAGAACAGTGGGTTAAAAATACTCTAAAATAAAATAAATAAGTATTTCCTCCAGCTTTCCCCTCAAAATGCAGTTTATTCTCTATAGGCACCAACAGAGAAACTTTCCCTTTCAAAAACAAAAGAGTGGTGGATGCTTCTATAGGTTTTTGATATTTCTATCGCTCCTGTCTGCAAGCTTGCAAAGGTGCAGTACAGCTAGCTGTGGAAATGCCAGGAGCGTAGATGGAAGAGGTAGCCTCTTTTTTCAACCAGACATTCAAGAAAAGGAGGGCGCACTGCTTTCTATCTATGGGATGAGTGTTCATGACTAGCATTGGCTTCAGATTCATTTTCAAAGCCAAGAAACAGAGGGTACCATCCTCTGCAGCCCTTCCACTGAAAGAATGGGAGAATGGAATTGAGTTGTGGCAACTGGACTACTTACCTTTCTCACACTGAAGAAGCTACTTGGATGAGTATGAAGAGAAATGTTTTCGATCCCACAAGAAAAGAAGTCCAATTGCCATGACTCAATTCCTGGATAACCTCACCTGGATGACTGAGAAATAATCTCTACAGACTCTGAGGTAAACAAGACAGTTCAAGATAATGGAGGAGGATGGGTCTGGGTTGCCCTTTGGTTGCCAGCTGGGTTCTCTGTGTTTCCGCAGCTCTAGTGATGATGTGCTGCAGAGGAGAAAAACAGATAAGCCACTTGCTTTTTGTAAAATGTGAAGTTGAACCTCTGTAAACCTTGGAGCAGCAAGAAGAAAGCCTGCTGACATGCCTCTTGGCCAAACCAAACATCTGGAGAGGCCTTTTTCAAAACGCCTCAGTAAAAATATTATCTCAGTCTCCGATAACAAAGTGTGTTTGGATTTATCTTGTCTCTTTCCTGGCTCACTCTTAACATGGCCAAGGAGAGGGCATCACAGTCCTGGAGAACCACTGACAAAAGAGCCGTGGTCTTCTTGAAAGCAGCTGGAGGAGAGGCTGTGGGCTGCAATTACTTACACAGCTCTCTTGATATGTTGAGAAACTTTGGGTCCCCCCCCCTTCAGTCTTTCACGCCAGCATTTTTATAGCTCAGGCCTGCATTTTTGTGTGGTTAGCTCACAGAGCTGGAATCCCTCAGGACTTGCAAACCTTGCCCACATTCATATTTTATATGAGCTACTCTGCGCAGCTGATTTTCCTCATGTTTATTTTGCTTTATGTGAATTAATTTGTATCCCCTCTGCAAGACACTTGCCTGTAATGACTGCTGGCTGGCTGTAGTTCAACCTGGGCAGGTCTCCATTGGTTTTTCTCCTGTAACTCTTTTCTCTCTCTCACCCCCACTCCCCATTCATTGCCATTTGTCAAGTAAGTCCAGAGATTGCCACAGAGGTGGCAAAGGCCAACCTATCCAGGTGTGTGTGTGTCTCTTTTCACTTTTGAATATGAGTTGCTTGTTGTCAATTGCTCATGGCTCATCCTTGCTTTTCAGCCATTTGGGAGGAGCTTCCATATCTCAGTGGGTTATGTTTTGTAGATGAAAAACAGAACTGGGGAATGTGTGACCCTCAGATTTCATTGGAGAACAAATACCGTCACCTTTAGCCAACATGAGAGATTGGGGGAGTTGCAGCCGACAACATCTGGCTGTTACCAGAACAGCAAGACACCAATAATGCAAGACTAAAACCAGAAATAATCAATCAATTAGTAATGATCAACAGGAAAAAGAAATCTAAAAACCCACTCTTAATGAGCTATATAATAAATCTGAGCCAGCAGCTTAGTAAAACTCTTAGGGGGATGCCAATGAGAATCAACGTGTGGAAACATAGATACACGGCCCCTAAACTCTGGGGCAAATGGCTCCCAGCTCTGGAGTTTAAAAATGTTTCCCCACCAGCTCCGGAGTTTACAGGAAATTAAGTGCGACCACGCCCACTTTAGTGCGTCCCAGCGCACCTTTCAAGTACCTGCTCTCTGGAGGTGAAAATTCCTTGATGCGGTGTAACGATAGTGAGTGCGGGGCTCTCCTCGCTTCTGTTTGTTGTTTTTTTGGCTCCCGCCCCTTTAAGAGCTACTTAAGAGACTGGAATGTTGCCGCGGCAAGAGCGAGAGGCAGAACGGAGGTGAGCCACATTCTTTTCTTCCTTTTTTTCTCCCTCCCCTCACGCAGACAGGAGCAAGGAAGTGCGGAGGGGTGGGGACACAGGAAGAGCAACAAGCCCCTAAGATCTCTCGTCCGAATTTAAGTGGCCAGCGGATCTTAGGAGTCATGTGAAAAGGCTCATAGTTGTGAGGCATTGCCAAGAAGGCCTTATCTCCTGTGGCTGTGTCCATTTCTGCTAACAACTGACAACTGTGTAGAAGCGGTGCACATTATCGTTCCAGGAATGGCATCATTCTGATTGTATCTCACTTGAACACCAGTGGAGGAAGACAGGAAGAAAATAGGATGTGGTCTTTTTATGTGCCATGGCATTTGAATGAAAGCTATATTTGAGTGAAAGCCCTGTCTGCAACTTTACAAACATGCAATTAAGGCCCATGGAAGTTATCTAAATCCATTTCCTTCCTGTATAATTTTATAGCCAAAAGCATTCTTGCTGATTTTTAGACTTTTGCCTTGAGTACAGTAGCCAAAGAAAGAATCAAATATTGTTTGCTTATTTACTCATCAAACAAATCATGCCCTTTTGCTGTCTTTACTGTCTAATCTGCATGGAGTGCAGTTCATAAGAAAGTGAGCAGGACCCGATGGCCAAAGGCTAGCGAACAACAGCATGTGATATATCGTTGCCTATAATTTTAATATAACGACCCACTATAGATTATCAGTGTAGCAGCCATGGCTGGAACGCATGTGTCCATTTCAATGTCTGGGGTTGTATGTCTCTAAGAAACAAAATATGCTTGGCAAAACTGAAAAGTATCTTGTTACTAGCACACCTTCTAGGTGCTGTTGTTCACAACTCCATAAAATTAGATCTTTCCTATTTATTAGATGCCAAGCCTTTTGTCTACAAAATCCACTGGTCAGTTTATTACTGGATCATGCAGGGACAGATTAAGTGTATCTCCTTGGCAGGTCCTTTGTTTTTCTGTGTGCACTGTGATATAGATCCCCCCATGCCATTTGAATTCGGATAAAATGTTGATAATTGTCCCTATAAGCACATATGAAATATCAGGACATATTCTTAACACTATTGACTTGTTCTGGCATTAACCATTCTAACTGACAAATATTTTGTGGTTTAGCTTCTTGAACCATGACTCATGCTTTTATGGATCAAAAGCAATGGAAACAATTACATCACAGTGGGGTCAGTCAAGTTGGACTTCCAGCAGACAACAGGGTAGTCGATGTCTTCTTCCATGAGAACTATATTGCTTTATCAAATGTTCAGTAATGTGATCTAGGAGGGCAACAGTGTGGTGCAGAGGTCCCTTGGTGCCAACCAAGCAGTAATAGACAACTGTGGCTCTCTAGATGTTGTTGGACTTCACCTCCCAACAATCCTAGCAAGGAGAGCCAAGATATCATGAAAGCTGTAGACCAACAACACTTGGAGGGTCATCCCTGTTATAAAGGCAACCCCATTAGTTATGGTCCTTCGGTTGCTATCAAGGGGCAAGTGTCTGTAACAGTTGCAGTTCTTCCCTTTCTATGTGTCATTACCAAACTCTTACCTTTCATTGTGACACATAGTTCTCTCAGCTACTTCTCTCAGTAGTGAGAGAAGAATATATGTAATTGCATGGATAGTTCAAGAGGCCATATGAGAGCATAAGGTTAGTGGCATGAAAACCATGAGGGTGAAAGAGTGGTGGCATGACTATTATGATCAGCAGGAACATATTCTAAAGACTAGCCTACTCCTGATTGGCCTTTGCTTAGTTCTATGCTTCAGGTGCTATGATGGCATACAGTAATTGTCCATTTGATGGCCTTGCACAGTTGTGTTCCATGGAGTACTAAAGTGGCATGTATGAAATCGACTTTACAACAGTGCTTTACTGCGTGGGATACCTATTTGTTTGTTTATCATATTTTTCTTTTCTGTAAAATCAAAGGATTGGAACTTTTCATGCAAACTGTGCTTTCCTTGCTGTTTTAGCTGAAGAATCATGGCAGCGCAGGTCATCTGAGTTATATCTTTCCTTTCCTTTCCTTTTGTCAGTTCTTGTTATGAGGCAGGGAGGAACATGCAGAAAATTCCAGTATTTGTAATTCTTGACACTTGCTTGGCGGCAAGAACAGAAAATATATCATAATGTAAACAGAAAGCCTTTTAGCGGTTAGTGTGCACCTCGATGCTATTTCTAGTCTATTTATGTCACAAAAAAAGCAGGAGATCTTGGAACTGATATTCAAAAACTGACAGGAGCAGATCCTGAGGATAGTGTTAATATTCATTTCTCATTTCTCAGTGAGAGCAAACCAGTACCAGAGGGGCCTACTTGATACTTTAATTTAAAAATGAAGGTGCTGCTGATTGTAGCGCTTGCAGACATGAAACTGCAATATGTGACAAAGCAAAGCAAAGTGTTCTGCTTATATACCGCCCCCATACCACTTCAAGTAGTCTCTGGGCCGTTTACAGTTTCTAATTACAACATGCAGGCTACACATTGCCTTCCCCCACCCCCAGCAAGCTGGGTACTCATTTTACCAACCTCAGAAGGATGGGAGGCTGAGTCAACCACGAGCCTGCTACCCGGGATTGAACCCCAAGTCTTGAGCACAATTTTACCTGCAGTACATGCATTTAACCACTGTGCCACAGGAGTGAACTTGGGTACCGTCTGCATCATTTATAGTTCCCCATGTAACTTGATACCGTATTTGGGAAGAGTCACCATATCTTGCAGGACATCACACAGTTCTTTTTAGATATTTCAGCTCTCACTTAAATCATAGAACACCATCAAGCAAACATTAGTCATGCTGATGATTAAGGCTCGCCGCATATTTTTTTTACCGGCACATTGCACAAGCACACCATATATAGGATACTGGCAACTGTAGCCCATAAAAGAAGCTTTTCTGAGCTCTATAAAGTATTCAAAACAGAAAAACATACTGTATAACAACACAAATCCCCCCACCATTAATTTAGATTCAGTGGATGAAGTCAAGCCATGAGGCCACATGGAGTCCTCCTAAAAACACACACACACACACACCTCTTATGACTTTTGTTGATATTTCTTATGATATTTCTCCAGAGGATTTCAGGGAGAGATGATTCATTTTATACCCTCTGAAGTTTTCATGCATGCTAAGCCTTTTGTTAAGTCCAGACTTCCTATTAGCTATAGCAAGACACACATCTCTAAGCAGCAGATGAGGAGAGGCTGGGAGTTGCAGAGGGCACAGCAGTCTGTGCCTGACAGCTTGTCCTGCCCTACCGCCCTTAAATCAGCATGTTATCCTCAGGTGTGCTTACTTATTATGTTGTCATAGCCCAAACAAAGCTCATCTGCCAGGCAGGTTAATTTGTGTACCTGGAACTCAAATTATGGAAGCCTTCTTGTTCTTCTCAGGCAGCCAATTGCAGGCTCTGTTTATATCCTCTGATTAACTTATTTCTCTCCCACACTATTTCAAGTGAGATGAAAGGACACCAAATGGTTACTCACTTTGTGTTGTTGTTACTGCCAGGGAATATGAGAAGCATCCTCACATAATCTTTGCCTGTGGCACCTGATGACTGGCAGCTAATAGGGATGAATGGTAGCAAGGTATTTATTGTTTTGCCTCAGACAAGAAAATATGTTGGTCTGGTTCTGTGATACAGTGTTGTGAATCAGGGTCTGGGTCTGGACAAAACCCCTTTAACAAAGTTGTGTGTGTTGTGTCGTTACAGTCGTGACCGACTCTTCGTGACTCCATGTCCATGGAGTTTTCTTGGCAGGAATACTGGAGTGGTTTGCCAGTTCCAACTCCAGGTGCCTACAGCACCTGGTATTCCCTGGTGGTCTCCCATCCAAGTACTAACCAGGGCCAACCCTGCTTAGCTTCCGAAATCAGGCGAGATCGGATGTGCTTAGTTGTTTAGCAAAGCAATATTTATTTTTAAACGCTTCCATTTGGTAATTCCAGGTGAAACTGTGTGATCTGTTGATCATGTTTCTTGTCAATGTGTCTCAAGTAATAGAAGGCGTCATAGCCTGGATTCTTCACAACTTGGCATCTTGAATTTAGCGTGCTTTGTTTCTCCATTGGACAAAACATGGAATTAAATCGCACATACAAACCAAAGTGTGTTAAGTATCCTGAGGAAGGCTGCTATCTCTCCCTCCCTCCCTCCCATATTTAACAGCTTGACAAGGGTTCAGAATGCCAACTGTGTGGACTGCATTGTCTGCTGCACCCAGCCATATAAATCAATGAGAGACGCCAAGGCTGAAGAACCTACTGCATTTGGGCTGCTATAAACAGTCCAGAATAGGGTTCCTCATCCCTCCAAATTAAATCTAACAAGCCAACCCCTTGAAGTACATTAGAAAGTGATACTGCCATCACAAAAACGGAGTGTGTGCATATTTTCTTTTTTGGGGGGGAGTGGAGGGGAGAAACCAAACACTACACTTTTCTGAATGGGTTTTCTGTTCTCCCTTCAAATTTGGGGCCAAACTGTGCAGTATCTGATGAGATTAATCTGCCTAGGAAAAACAGTGATGGTTTGGGTGAAAGGCTCTTTCTTGTTAAAGGAACACTGTGATCTGTTCTATAGAAGCCTTATCTGAGACTCTTTGTTTACCTAATGGTGTTCAATGTTGTACTTGAGATTTCTTCCTGTAGATTCAGCTCAATGCAGATTGAAATCAACACCTCCTATCTACTGGAACTGGTCCATCATGCCAGTCTTCTGAACTTACTCTCTGCCCCTTGCTAGGGAATGTCAAATCTAATCTGAAAGCTTTTACCACCATTCCTTTTGACAACAACTTCTGGAATTCCTCCCCAGTATAGCCACTGGACTTTGCTGCCTTGGCTGTTCTTTGGTTGGTTGTACTTCCCAAAGTCAGAGAAGTGGGCATACCTCACAGCAGAAATCCTGCTGTCTTGCGTCAGCAGGGGCTTCATTCATCTTATGTGGATGAAGAAGAGGTAAGTGATGGCACTTATTAACTCTGGGTGGTATGAAAGTAAGCCTCCCTTGTGTTCTGTTCATAGAGACTGGCCTGGAAATAAGCTTTACAGTATCTGGGATTTATCTCAGAATTCTGGGAAGTGCTGTCCAAAATGTAAGTTTTCCAAGTTCTCTTTTTAATGATGTCATGAGACACTGAGGCAATAAGAATGGCAGTGTAGTGTGCAGTATAATGTGAAACTGGGACCAGGTTAAACAGGCAGGGTGAGAAACCACAGATATGGCAATGATGAAAGGGCAGCCAGCTACTTGTTACCTACTTTGCCTATTTAATACCATGGGTTACAAGTTGCTTTTTGGAGTACAACTCCCAGAATTCCCAAATAGAATCCCAGGTAGTGCTTATTCCTTGGTCTCTATGAAAAGCTGACTGGGTGGTGGTGGTCTCAATTTGATGTAATCTAGAATTAGTAGCTACCACCACCTATGTCTTCTTTTCATCCCAAATGGATGTTGGTTAGGTTGTCTGCCTTAAGCACCAAACTAACTGGACTGAACAAATGTAGTGCCTGGACATGGGGTCATGAAGAGTCGGTCACGACTGTAACCTCACACAGCAGCAACAACAACAATGCCTGTGTGAGAAGAGCACTGCCGTTTGCTGTTCTGCCTTGCAACAAGCATGTAACAAAAACTTCTGAGACATGACTCTTCATATGACTATAAAAAGACTTTCGTAAGTCTTGTAGTGTTACTTCTCAGAAATGTTAAAATATTTATCTGGGGTTTTTTTTTTTATGTGCAAGGCAAGGCCGAGTCTTTCTTGATGGATGGCTGGCTCTAGACATTTAAACCAGGGCAGTAGGAAGCAGAAAACATTCTGACCTTTAGTTTGAAGCCCCTGACATGCTTCCCTGTAAGTACATCCCCAAAGCAGAGCGACATATACTTCTGAGAAAACATGCCTCAAAGGATTGCTCTGTTAAGAGAACTAGAGGCCATCATCTCTCCCGTGCCAGAATATCTGCTTTATAGCCTTGCTGAAAGTTGCTGAAAGTTGCTGAAAGCAAAGGGTATGGAACACCAGGACAAACAAGCTCCATTTGAAATGAACAGGAGTTTCTTAGAAGTGCATTCTTGTACACCTTTCATTTATTCTACCAGGGACAAGGTAGTGGATTTCCCGTGGGAGAGGCCTTGAAGACTAATCTTACAGGTTGATTCCCTTCATTATGCTTTGAGGGCAGGACCAATTATAATCCCTCTTTCTTTCAATATGGGCACCCTTAGAGACAAGGAAATTCTTAACTGTTCAAGGGTGTTAGCTACCTTCTCTTTAACAAGCCTCCTTCTTTAATATCCCAACTTGCTCTAAAGGGGTAGGTCAGACTCAAGGTCACAGTGTTAATCTTCGTGGCCCTCAGTGGAATTGCTCTGAGATACCACAGCGTGCCTTCCATTTATGACAAGGATGCCCTACGACAGCTGCTTTCCTTAGGAATGATGAAGCCATCAAGCTTGAGGGCAGGGCAAAGATCTCTCAGTAAAAGTGATCTTATATGCTCAACAGGAGGTGCAATTGCAGTCACCCAACAGTTGGATTTTTAACTGAAAGTTAGCCTTGGAGGGAGTGGCAGGAAACAGAGCAGAATGGGAATACAGTAGAACCCCTGTATCCACTGATTCAATTATGGTTGGCACTTGGCAGGGAAAAAATTAAATAAATAATTCAGCAGACACAAAGCAAGCTACTGTCACAAACAGCAGCTGTAAAGCAAGCTACTCTCACAAAACAGCAACTGTAAAGCAAGCTACTCTCACAAAACAGAAGTTTTGGGGCTTTTGGGTGTTCTCTCTTATCCATGGTTTTCATTATGCATGGGAAGGCCTGGAACCAATCCCCAGCAGATACCGGGGTTCTACTGTACACGCGTCTTTCTCTTCTGACTTTTGTCCAGGTCAAGTTCCTTCTCCTCTGCTACTTTCCCACCCCACGGCAGGGAAGGATACAAGATATAAATAAAGAAATGAAACCACTTAGGAGGAAGATGCTTTGAGTTTGCCTGCCTCTTGAGCCGTTCACACTTTGCAGTTTTCCATAGATACAGTAAGAGAATGGAACTGCTGGTATGCCTGCCGTATGCATGCTTCAGGATTTTCTGTGGTCTGCATTTCAAAGCAAGCTGACCTTGTCTACATAGGAACTTGTGCCAGTTATACTAGCAGAGTGCAGCAGACAAGCAAAATGAGCATGAGGAGTAATCATGCATTATGCCCAACGGGTGGGGTTGTGTTTATGCCTCTAAAAATAATTTCAAAATAAAACCTAGCCTTGCGTGCAGAGCCTGTTTAGATTCAGCTGCTATATGTGTAAGTCAACATGGAGGCAACCTCATAGCCCTCGTTTCATGGCTGAAGAAAGAGGAACATCTTATTTTCTCAAAGAAGAACAGATTGATCTATGAGAGAAGTGACCCCAGGGCAGTAACTATTGGAGTTTTTGGCAAATTTACATGCTGCATCTAGTAGGTGTAGTTGGGGTGACTGTCAGTCTATCCTGCACTACCATTCCTACCCTGCCTCTGCATTCAAAAAGATCCTCTGTATCTTCTGGAATCTGGATCTTTACGCCCTCTCTTTTGTCTGTTGGAGGCATTGAGTCTGTTGAGGCCTTTTGCAGAAAGTCAGACTGCCAAGTTTTGTCAATTTGCTGTTTGATAAGTTCAGTTGTAAGTAATGAAAACTTTTGTTCTTTCTCTAGTCTTAATGTCTCAGAGTGAATCATAGAATCTATAAGTGCTGGTTGATGAGAAAAGGGGGTGGACTTCTCTGAGGAAGTAAACTGCATCTGTACTAGAGATGGGCACGAAACGAACAATTTTTTGTTTCCGTTTCAATTTTTTCATTTCGTTACGCAATGAAACGACAAATGAATTTTGTCTCTAAAATGAAACGAAATGAACAGAAACACCGGAAATTTTGTCGTGTGTTTCGTTTCCGTTACTGCAATATGAGTGAATTGCTTAAAATGCTTAAAAACATCACAAAAATTGAAATTAATGGTAACGAAATGGTAATGAAACGAACAAAAACGAAAACGATTTTTTTGCAAAAATTCACGAAAAACGGAAACGAACCGAAACGGACCCGACAAACGACAAACGAAATGCCATTTTTTTGATTCGTGCCCATCTCTACTCTGTACTATAAATGTACCTGCATTTCTGCAAAGCTGTCAGAGGAATTTTACTAAACTACAAAGCTCTATATTAATAAGTAGCAATGGTCACTTAATTGGTCAATATTGGTCTACCATCCTCAATGGCCAATTTGAAATACAAAATAGCTTCATTTTTCCTAGCATTTGTACATCTATTATTCATTCCAATGTTTGGTGTATACATGTCCTTGCCACTTGCACTGATAAATACTTCTAGAAATTCATGTTTTGAAAGAAAATACATGTAGGAATTTCTATTTTGTGAGAAAAGATGTTGAAACATATGAATATACATACATGTATATTAAATACATTATTTATATTATATATTTATATATTCATTGGGTTTTTGAAAAACAAAAGCAGGTTAATAGAGGAATGTAGTGGAACAAACCTGTGAAAGAGATTTTCCCCCCCAAAGATTCTTAGTCCTCTTCTGTCCTTCTGTATAATGTCTTTTTTGGCACTAAGAATACTTATGCACGACCATCATAATGAGAGTAAAGAGAGCACACAAGGCATAGCACGATTGGTATGGACACTGGCATCATTTTGACATCAGGTTAAAGCATGGCAGTTACCAAACTTTTTGGTGCTCACATATCATAAATTTATCATGTGAAGTTACATAAGAACATAAGAAGAGCCATGCTGGATCAGGCCAACGGCCCATCTAGTCCAGCTTCCTGTATCTCACAGTGGCTGCACCAGATGCCCCTGGGAGCGCATGAGGCTAGATATCTGTCTCCTGATACCACTCGCCTGCATCTGACCCTTGAAATACCCTGGTTTTAAGCCTGGCGATTAGGCATCTCCATCATGGTTTGTAACCTGTGATGGACTTTTCCTCCAGGAATCTGTCCGATCCCCTTTTGAAGGCATCCAGGCCAGATGCCATCACCACATCCTGTGGCAGGCAAGTTCCTGTGGATTGTGAGGGCTATTCTCCCCCAAGTCAAATATAAATGCCTTCACCTGGGATTTGGCCTCATGGCCCTCTTCCAGAATCAGGCATACTGTCATCCAAAAGTTTGGCCTCAGTAATGTCTGAGAGTCAAGGGCTTTCGGGACCCAGTTATTCCTCCCATTGTGTTGGGTTGACGATGCTCTGGCTCATCCTTTCTGAAGGACATATTTGGTGGGTCCAGGCTTCTGCCAGGGCATCAGGGTCCTAGCAGCTGTTCCAGTATCGTACACACTGACCATCAGGTGGAAATTTGTTTTTTTTAAGTAATTCACCCTGTTACTCATTACAAAATTCAAAATGTAATTGTTTGCTGTTATCATTACACATTTTAAAAAACAAATTATTCTGGTACCCATTACTTTTCCGTTACTTTAAAAGGGTCCCTTTAGAATTAACAATATAACTGCATAAAACTTGAAAGGGTCTATTCAAAATGCCTATGAAAAACCTTCAAACACCCTTACAACTTAAATGTTTCCAGTTTTAAAAAGTAACTAGAAAATGTCAGCCATAACTAACTCCCAAAACAATGACATTCCTACTCATACATTCCTCTTGGAATATAATTTCATTACAATATCACTGCCTGATATTTATGACAGGTGCACTGTTTTGGATTGAGAGGGTAATCAACAAAATACTAAGGAGAATGCATAAAGATAACAAAATCATAATATACATATAATGCAAAAAGCTAGAATACTTTAGTTATGCAATGAAAATGAAGTACATGTAGTTACAGCTGATCATTCAAAGTAAAATAAATGCAAACATATACAGAAAATGTATTCACTGGATGGGCTGTAACTCAGTGTAACTAATTACAACTGTCAACCCCATGTAAGAACAGCCATAGTGATTCCCAGTCTTTGGTAGTGGTACTTGTAGTAGCAGTAGAAGTTATTGTTACAAAAAAGGATCTACGGGTCTTACTGGACAAGAAGTTGTAAATGAGTCAACAGTATGATGTATTTGCTGAAAAGAAAAGACAACTACAGTAACACAGTACTAGCTCCAACAACAAAAAAAACATAGTGTCCTGGTCAAGGGGAATATTTAGCAAGGGGAATACTACTGTATTTTGCCTTCACCAAACCTCACTTGGAACAGAGTTTAAGAAGGATTTAGATGAGCTGACACAAATGTAGAGGAGGAGAGTCAAAATGGTAATGGGGCTAGAAACCAAACCCCATGAGGAATGATTGAGAGAGTTGGACAAGTTTAGGTTTCAGAAAAGAGGTCTGAAAGCTGATACAATAGACATCTTCAAATATCTAAAGGGCTGTCACATTAAAGTTCGGAATTGGAACAATCTTGTTTTCTTGTGTTTCATAGAATAGGACCCCAATCAGTAGACTGTAACAGCTGTTCCCCACAGTTACATACTACCTCAGAAGGTGGTTGACTTCCATTCACGAAAGGTCTTCAAGCAGAGACTGAATAGCATACAAAGGGATAATGGGGTGGTAGATTCCCATCTTGGCAAAAGTTGGATCCAATGACCCTTGGGCTCCCTTCCAGTTCTACAATTCTATGGTATAAACACAACTACAGTGGTACCTTGTATAAAGGAATTAATTCATTCCAAATGAAATTATGTTAAGCAAATTTTCCTTTATACAAATTCCCATAGGAATGCATTGAAAATGGAGTAATCCCATTTTTATGTTGTACAGATTCTCCCCATAGGCAATTATGTTAAGCAAATTTCCCCTATCTCCAGAATTTTTATGTTGTACAAATTTTATGTTATACAAGTTGTCTGTTATACAAGGGTCCACTGTATGTTGCTTTAATACATTATTGTCATGCTCTGATTCTAATGCTTACTTGGGCTTGTCTTCCAGTTTTGGGTAACAAGTCAAGGTACCATACATCTTAAAAGCAAGTCCGCAATGGCTAACTTACATGGTTGTCCCAATCAATGTGTTGCTAAGAATCCTCTTCCTGTCAACTGCTATTTTCCACAGCTCTCCTTTGTTCTCTCAAAAGGTATGTCAAATCATTTACCATCTTGCCATCTGTTTGTTTCATCTTCTATGGCATAGTATACATATAACTGAACTCCAGTATGACCACAATTACTAGCATTTTAAAGTCACTGAATACATCCGGTGGACAGCTCTTTTAAACCATGTTACCTACCCGGAGATACAGAGTATTCTTTGATCCCAGTGAGAGTTCTTTTTAAATTATTACTCTGACATGGAATCATGCCACATTGTAAAAAGTTCATGTTTCTAGATGCTGTCATGCTCTGAAATATATTTACTGGCAGAGTTTCTGAGTATACGTTTTGGAGGTTTGTTTTCTATTGGCAACCACCTAGGAACCCTTTGGATTTCACCTTTCTAGATTCAGATCAGATCTTGTGAAAATGTAGAGGGAGAAAATTATGAAATTTAATTATTTTGACCTCTAGTGTTTATTATGATCACCTGGAGATTTCAGTGCATACCAGTGATCCCAATGCTTTATTTTCCTCTTGATTTAAGGGAAAGGGACCTCAAATTAATGGCCCATGTTAATTTGATACTTCAGTTTAGAGCCCGAGTGTACTGGAAGCAATCTGTCTTACTGTCATGTGAAAACATGGCTTCCCATTTGGTTCAACTGCACAGTTTTAGCCGAAGGCGTCATAAAACAGATTTACCAGGATAGTTGTAAAGAAAAGTAATTAATTATCCTAGCCATGTGCCTTCAAATCAATTCTGACTTCTGGTGACCCTTTTAAGGTTTTTCCTGGTGGAGAGTACTCAGAGGTAGTTTGCTGTTCTTTTGGGAGTGCCCTTGGGAGTTTGCTTAAGGCCATACGGACTAGGTCTACTTATGCATAGGGCGGACAATGGGGAATAAAACTCCCAAACTCTGACTCCACAGCCAGATACCTAAACCACTGCGCTATCCAGACAGCCTAAAAAAAGAAAAAAAGAAACTAAAATACACATTTAATTGGTTAGTTGTCAGCAGAAGCTTTTTTAGCCTGCCTGGTTCTTAAGAAGACCCACAACTTCTCTTTCACTGCAGTTATAATTCATGATGTTTCATCGCCCTGAGTGCTCCTCAAGAGAAACTACAGAGCCTGCTTGGTTGCATCAACAGGGAGATCAGGCCTGGCATCAACTGTGCCTTGGGACCAGGCAATTTTCCTATTGCAGAGGTTGTTGTGATTGTTTGCATCTGGGTGCATTAAAAATTGAATTTAATAAAGTTCGGAAGAATGTTATCATGAAGAGTCATTATGGTTACCTGTACCTTCTGTATCACTGCATGCTAGTCGTGTCTGATTCTAAGGGCAGCACTCATCTCCAGTTCTAAGCCAAACAGCCAGTGTTGTGCAAGTCCATGGTCATGTGGCCAGCATGGCCGAATGCATCACTGTGCATGGAACACTGTTTTACCTTCCCGCTTTTTACAGTGGTACCTAGTCATCCACTTGCATTTACATGCTTTTGAACTGCTAGGTTGGCAGGAGCTGGGATTAGCAACGGGAGCTCACTCCTCTGCATGGCATGTATGATTCGAACCTCCGAGCAGCTGACTTTGCAGCCGACAGTTTCAGAATTCTAGCCTGCTGAGCCACCACATCCCTAGCTGCACACTAGGGATGTGCTATTTGGGATTTACCTTTTGGGGACTTCAGATCTCAAAATTGTCCATTCTGAGTATCCCAGATGCCAGACCCACACCTAAATTGTGCTCACCTGGAAAAAGGGTGAGCTGGCAGGTTTCATGGTGCAACTTATTTTTCTAACAGGAAGTTAGGCTGGAGCTTGGCCTATCTTAGGCCATGAAAACTTCCAACCCAGATTTTCTCCATGTGGATACAATTGAGGTATGTGTCTGTCAGGAGAGCTCTAGGATTCTGAGTTTTAAAAAGGGCACATCCTTATTGGCTCCGAGGCAGTGTGCAGTGATGGAGGCCCTTTGTCCTAGCTATAGTGGCACTTAGAATCTTTCGGTCTGTCACCCAAACCACATCTGATATTCACAGGATGAAAAACAACTCTTCGATTTCTACAAGCAGATTATCTCCTTCCCATTCTAATCAGCATTATAGTGGAAGCAAAATGTTAAACCCTTCCCTTCCGGCCCTGTACTCCCAATTTGGCTCACCAATGGCTTGCAAGAGCTGAAATGAGATGTGCAAAGCCACACCACATGCCCAACATCAAATCTAATTTGGCCTCAATTCCTATACATTGAGCACATCCTAGGACCTAGGCTATACAGTGATGACATCATGCTGTGCAGTGGCGTGAGAGACAGCAACGTTGTGGCTGGGTAGGTTTGGGTACTTTTGGAACAAGTAAGAAATGCTACATGACTGATAAATTTGTAATTGGAATAAAAAACAATGAAATGACTCATGAGACTAAAAACCAATTGAGTACAGCTGTTGGATTCCTGTAATTCAAAACAGATTATTAAATGATTCAACCTCAACATCGACATAAAGGCACTGAAACAACATAGGATACCATAGACATCAGCAGATTGCCTCCCATCATATTAATGGCCATCCAGATAATTAATAAACTCTAAAATAAATCTGTGTGGGTACATTCATTCAAATGGAAGGTGCTCCCCCCCCAAAGTTACTCTCACATGTTACATGTGGCCTCTGTTTGACCAAGCTTGCGTGTGGCTGATATTTGATGAGTTGATGATTTCCCTTTCTACAGAGGACCAGGCTTCTCCTTTGAGAAGGGCTTCTACAAATAACATGATAATTGTCTAAATTTGTCTAACTTTTTTTTGGCTTGGATTTCATTTAGCACAGGACATCCACCATTTCATTTCTATCTTTTAAGTACTAGTACATAGAGTCAGAATATGTGAACTTGTCCAGTTCCTTGAATTCTTGGGTCTTTTACACAGAGATCAATACATGTGTCCAGACATACAAACAGGGAGGCCACTCTTTTCTTTTTGGCTGCCACATCTTTGCTGAAATCAAAGTAATTAGCTGTTACACGCTTAACAAGTTGTAATTGCGCCTTATGCCATTTTGTCTTGCACTTCTGTATGACCTAAAGCTCAGCCATTTTACCCTCCTGTACTCCCTAATCTGTTATAGTCTGCTCACTGATCAAAGGTAGTACAAATGTAAGCTGAAGATGAGTTCTTACAGGAAATGAAATCCTTCAAGTCTCAGCTGAGCCATGAAATGACATGAGCAATGGGCCTATCATGAATGCTTATCAAGGCATTTGGGAAGCAACAGACACTTTCACATGACTGCAAATCGGACTAATAGCAAATGCTTGAGTTTCATTCCAGGTGTGCTTAGTAAGCATGAAAAATAAGACACAATAATGCAGGTGCCAGCAAGCAGGCATAGATCTACACTGAATGCAATGCTGATTAATACTGTTCCTCGGGGGTGGGGGCATTAACCTTCAACCATCACTACCACTGCGATATGAGTGTGTTGTAATTAATGGACAGTAGCCCTAGTAGGGGTTTCAAGGTGTGAGATATTTAATGGATGCCTTTAGAAGTAAGGATTTGAACCTAGATCTTTTCTGTTCTCGTCCATCGCTCTACCCACCTCAACACACTATGTACACCAGCACTGTTATGTCGTGCCATCTAAAATAATGCACAAAATACAGAAGGGGACTTCTAATCTATATTAGAAGGAAAACAGAAGAAGGTGGAAAGGCTAGGTGATCAGTGAAGAGCATCAGAACTGCATCTATAACAGTGCATATACCCTGAGAACCTATCATACTTTCAGATTGTGACGGAACCCCTGGAAAGAGATTCACGAATATTCTAACGGTAGACCAATCTCAGAATGTGGGTGGGGTTAGGTCCTATAAAAAAAGTGACAGTTGAACTGTAGGGAGTTAGTCAAAGGGGGAACTGAGAACTGAAGTGAAAGATCAGGAGCTCAGTCCGTGTTAGTTGGCGACAGGGAACAGTAACTGATAGAGTTAGGGACTGGACAGGGTCTGGCTAGGATATATTTAGGGACTTGTTGAAGTTACATCTTAAGAACAATTCAAACTGCAATTTATTAAAACATGATATTTATGTGTGTTGTGAAACTAAATACACTACATCTTTATGTTGAAAAGTCAACACATGTGTCAAGTCCCAATTCTTCATAACAGAAATAAGTACAGGTTTTAGTAAATGGTGGCAGCCAAAGTAAAAACAGTTTCAGCACATTTTAAAAGTGCGGCCAGGTTGTGAAATACCCAGTCCGTCACACAGATACTTTTCCTCAGGCGTAAGAAAACCATAGTCTCAGTACAGAACCAGGACAGTAGGCACATTCTGATCCTCAGATGTCTCTCCCCACCCCCTTTCCCTTTCCTCTTCTGGTGTATATCAATGGGACACAACCCTAACCAATAGGGCAGCAAAGCAAGCTCCAGGAGCTAAAATTGTTAGTTACAGGGCAGAGTATAGAATAGTGCAATACAGCCATGGCGAAGCAGGACTCCTGAGGAAAGACAAAATTTAATGGATCTACTTTCAAGACCAATATTCCTTTCTTGCCTATCTCTCACTCAGACATATGAGTGTTGTTTTAAAATTTTCAGCACTTGGTGTGCATATTATGTAGGTGTTTTTAGTAATGGTTCTTCATGGCTTGAACTGTTCATTTCAACAGTGAAATAAGATATTTTATGTTGTCTTGAGGCATGCGGAAACTTTTTTAAATAAAATCACAGACAGGGCGCAGTGTACCTTACAATTACGAAGAAAGACTTATCTTCTTAATCTTATAAATACACTCATTTGAAAGCACACCTTTGTATTGCTGTTAGACAAGAGAATCACATTTGATTTTCATACCAGACTGGGCTGATGTTTTTCAGAATGGGAAATTCTATGCAAAGGGAACTGAATTTGCTTTGTTCTTTGTACAAAAGCTTTGTGTGAACAAGAAGTGAAACTATTAGTTAACACTTAGGTGTTCAAGGTCATCCCCTTGCATCTGTAAATTAAGAGTACCTCCGTATGCGAAGAAGAGACAAGAGGAGAAACCTCCAGTCAGCGTGCTAGCCCCACTTCCCCTTGAAACTGAGGGACTCTACATCAAGCGCACCCATAAATATGGATGAAGAATTGGTGAGAAATGACTTCTCACAGCACTCTGATAGCCTGGGAACACCCAGAAGCCTAGGCAAAGAGAGACAGTTGGAGGAAGAGGAGTTAAAGGAGGGGGAAGATGCCGTATAAAGGGCAGCAGCGTAGCAACTAGCAAGGTTTTGGGGTGCCTGGAGCCAAAGTTGTTTTTTGCGCCCCTCCAGACCTCCCCAACTGTATCCCATCCACCCAGCAATCCTGTGGGCATGGGGTGGGTATGGGGCCCGCAGGTGGGTGTGTGAGCATTAGCTCGCGTGCCTTACCCTTCCCATGCATGGCAACAAAGAGTTGGAATAGGAGGAGGAGGGTGCCACAGCCACCACACTCGCACACCTGCCTGCCTGCAGCCAGACTCGGAGATGGCGGGCGGGGGGTGGTAGGTGATTTGGCGCCCCCCCTAATTACTGCACCTGAGGCACCCCACCCCTTGCCCTCCCCATGCCACGCCCCTGATTTTGATGACAACAGGAGAGGGAGAGGAGGGAGAGGTATATGCATTTCTGGAAGGATTATGGGGGTAGATAAAAGAGAGAGAAAGAGAGAAAAGTCTGAATATAGAAAATGTATGTAAAATATAAGGTCCCAGAAAGGAGGGGAGCACTAATACTTTAAGTTTGTGTATTATGTATTGTTGTTGTTGTTGTTGTTGTTCAGTTGTTCAGTCATGTCTGACTCTTCGTGACCCCATGGACCAGAGCATGCCAGGCCTTCCTGTCTTCCACTGCCTCCTGGAGTTTCGTCAAATCCATGTTGGTTGCATTGATGACCCTTTTCCTTTTGCCCTCAATCTTTCCCAACATCAGGGACTTTTCTAAGGACTCCTCTCTCCTCACGAGGTGGCCAAAGTACTGGAGCCTCAGCTTCAACATCTGTCCTTCCAATGAACATTCGGGGTTGATTTCTTTCAGGATGGATAGGTTTGATCTCCTTGCAGTCCAGAGGACTCTCAGTATTATGTTTATGAGCTTTCAGTACTAATTATAAGCGATCTCTAATGTCTGGTTGTGGCTTAATTTACACAGTAGCAGCATCCCGAGTGATTATCACTAAGAGTGGAAGCATTTAAGCCAACCAGATGCTTCTGGTGGAGAACAAACCTGGATTGAGAAGTAAGCAGAAGAAAGCTACATGGCAAGTGTTTACACAGGCACACACACACACACACACACACACACACACAAACATTGCCCCCTCCTCTTATTTTCTGACACATGGACTGCAGCAGTATGTGCTATGCACTCCATACTGCACGTCAACTTCAAACATAGGCCAACTCATCCGTGCAAATGGCAGCAATTAGGAAAAGTGAAATCCAAACAAACGACAGTAACTTGAAGACTCTCAATAGCAGGAAAGAAAATCCTTGATGCCCTCTCTCAGCTACCACACTGGCGGGAGTTAATGGAAAGATAAACCTTGAACTAGCTTGCAGTTTACAGACTGTCATCGACTCTCAGCTCTGATCTTTTATAATAAGGAAATGCCAGTGTTTGCTCAGATAGAAGCGGCTTGTGTTATAACAGGATATATTTTTTCCCTGTCTCACAGAGGACTGAAAGCATCAAGATTTCCGTCTGCCCCCACCCCAATATACAGCACATGTTGAAACAAAGCATTCATGTGATTTGCATTGGGGAGGAGTTAACATTTCTGAATGTGTGGAAGCTAACTGATGGGGGATATCATTGCAAAACGACCTTCGCTCATGGATCTTTAGTGCATTTGTTTCAAATTTGTTGGCTTGGTCTGCCTGGGCAAATGGTGAAGAGATCTTCTGAATGTTGTACATGACAGACTCTGGGTCTCAGAAGGTAGGGACAGCCTCTTCATGTCACTTACTTTTGCAAATCTATGCAGGGGGCTACACCCTGTGACACACGTGTAACCAGGAAGTGCAAAAATCTTGTTGAAGAGCAGAGCTTTTCCTTTCATGACTTTGGCCTCCTGATGGTCCTACCAACCACACAGAAGGAGTTAAAAGGTGATGGGGACATGGATGCACATGCAAATTCCACCCCTTTAGTCCACCTCTCCAAGCACATAGGATTTTTTTGTACTACAGCTCCCAGAATCCCCGCCTACAGGGCCTGTGGTTGTGTTGGCTCCAACATTCTGGGAGGTGTAATCCAAACAAGGAAGGCTTCTATTCTCTGTCCCAAGGAAATCTTATAAATCTGCTCACATTTAGTTTGTCTTATTTTCCTGCAATGCTACTTGGGTTGTTTTTTATTTCTATTGTTTAGTATGAAGCGTATTATTGGAGAATTCCTTAATTTTAGTGTATATTTTGCAAAATTATTAGCATTTAAAATTTGAAGAACATTGGAAATATAGTGTAAAAACTCTTATAATGTTGGGAGTGGCTTTGACCATCTGCCCTGGAAAACCATCACACAAATAAAATGCAAGAGAAGAAAAGGAGGAAGTATATATTTTTCATTTTTTATTTTCTAACTTATTTTAAGAAGCCTTGAGAAAGGTGGCTTTAATGGCATGACAAATATTTTCATTTGGTAATATATATGATTACTTTTGGCAATAACCCAACTATTCCCATTTTTCTTTAACATTAATGTTACATTCTATGATGTGGGATGAGGTGAACTAAACCTTGAAAACCTTCTATCCACACGCCACAGAAAAGGCAGATGCTATTAAAGATGTTTAATTGCCGTAGTTTCACTCCTGTATTTTCAATAGGGATGTACTTGGCTGTTTTAAAACACCATTTCCTCAGTGTTCTTCAATTGCAGCCTTCTGATGAAGTGGAGCATCCATACAAGCGCTGACAAGTAGAGATTTATTGGGCCAGAACCACAATGTTTTGGCTGATGAGGTAAAACTTCATCTGCCAAACCTGAGGGTTGAGGTAAGAGGTTTTATAGCTGTGGCCACAAACAAACAACAACACTAATTTAGGCCCCATTCCTAAATACACATGTGAAGGAGTAAGCATTATTCAAATGAAACTGGATTTATGTTTGACCAAAGAAGTGTAAGGTGGCAATATTAGTCTTATTCCTCAGTGGTCCAATATACTCAGGCACGGATCCAAGGGAAAATTAAAAGCTTTCCTTCTCCTTGAGATATCTGTCTACCCACATACTAATGTAACACTTCTAAGTTCTATGTGGCTATTTGTTTACTTAGGGCTCTATCACACATCCTTTAAAATGCTGATTAAATTTCAAGATAAAGTGTTTCCAAAAATCTTGTCCCCACGGCCACCGGGCTTAAAAAAAAACAGTTATGCCCCCTTTAGGGAGTTTTCCAAGACCTACTGGAGAAGTTGGGAAATTTTTGCTCTGGTAAAAAATGTGAGCCAGAAGTCCATGGGAGCTCACATATGATCCAGTTTTGTTTTTTCCCCTCTAGCCCTGACCAACTTGTCCTGGGGCTCGTCGGCACTTTTGAAAAAATTTGGAATTTCCCCTCCCCCCAGCACTGATCAGCTGGCCTTTGGGATGTCAGTGCTGGTTTTTTAAAAAAAAAATTCTAATTTTTTTTCTAGCACCACCTGCTGGCCCTGGGGCTGGTTTGCACTTTTTTTTAAAAAAAAAAATTCCTTGTACGTGGGAATGGAGATCCCACATCTTCAGTCAAGTGACCAAGAAAAGCCAGACTTTCACAATATCCAGATCTTCCCCCAGATGAGATAGCCTTAGATATCTATTGAAGAACCTTGTAAACACAATTCCACAAATGAGTCTTTTCTTATTCACAGTTATATAATAGACAACATGGGCAATAAGAATAACAACATGCTATAATTTATGTATCCATGCCCTAGAGGCAATAACACCAATGCAGAAGCTGCTTGTAAAATTGGAGAGTTCAAATGTCCCTTTGAATTAAAATTCAGATAAAAATTCAGGACGTCTTCCTCAACTGGGTTGGGTGTCTGATATACTGTATAGAAGAATCTGCTCCACATGTGGAATCTTCAAATCCCTAAAATAAAATATCAGTTTTGCTGTATGCAGTTAATGAATTCATTATGTAGATTCATCTTTCCAATGAAAACAAATAGGAATTATGCCAAAAGCAGAAACAACTGAGAATCCAGTCCTACTTCTTCCAACATATGGACTTGCAGGTCCCCACTCTGCTATGTAGCCTGAGCCATGAGCTGCTCCCCCTCCCCCCCAAATCTTTCACTATAATAGTCTTACCAGGGAGTAACATCACTTTCACTGTCCTTGATTACTGGCCCAGCCACCAGGAGAACATCAATGTCCTTCTCTAGCCAGCTCATGGTTGACTCAGCCTTCTGTCCTTCCGAGGTCGGTAAAATGAGTACCCAGCTTGCGGTGGTGGTGGTAGTGGGAAAGTGTAGCCTGCATCATTAATTTGGAAACTGCCCGGAGAGTGCTTGAAGTGCTATGGGGTGTTATATAAGCAGAAGAGTTTGCTTTTGCTTTAAGTCTGTATGTCAGTATTGGGCACAGCAGCAGCTCCTAGTAATAACTGCAGAGAGAGGCAGGCTGAAGAAGGTGATGAGGAAAGGGAGAATCCACACGGTTTCTAAGCTGTCCTCCATATTACTCCATCTCTCGAGATCTCCTTAAAACCTCTGTGGCCTCCTGGCTCACTTCTGCAACATTTCTCCATGAAGCAGTTAGTCTTCTTTTCTACTCCACGAGCTCTTCATGTCGCCAGACAATTCTACTCCCCTTCCTTCCTTCTCTGCTAGCTTTTTATCTCCCCTTAATTCATCACAGTTGTGCGTCTGTTGTCAACATTTTTCTGCCTCTCACCCTTCAGAACCCCCACCTGCCAAGCCGGTCTGTGTCACTTGGGGCTGGCTTACAGGCATTTAAACCAATTAATATATACTAATAAAGGGTGTGTGTGTGTCTATTTGAAAATTTCAGTTATAGATAGTTCTTCCTCAGCACCTAGTTACTTAAAAACTGAAATTCACACTAAAGGGCTATCTAGAGGTGTACATCCCTAAAGTTTGGGTTCCCCCATCCAGTTGCTAAATGGCACTTTTCTAGCAGGGCAATTTGTTGGTTAATAACTCGGATGTATGAAACCCAATCTTTACTAAACTTAGAGGGATTATAGAGGAAAGTCATGGGAGGCCTCCTTGAAAATTTGGTGTCTCTAGGTGCCTGGGAACATTTTCTGCAAGGGGGCTCTTTGAGGGTAAAAAAACTCAGACATCTGGAACCCAGACTTCAAATCTGCAGGGGAATCATCAGAATCTTGCCTGCAAAGCTGGTGCTTCTAGATGCCTCGGAGACCATTGTATAGGGTTTTAAATTTAAAAACACAATTATAAATTGATTCACCAATTCATCATACAATTTGTAAATTATTTCTTGTGAGTCATTGACCTTGATGAATCATGAATCAAAATGAATCACCATTTTTTCAGATTTGTGCCCACCTCTAATGAACATCCATTATTTTAAACCTGCCTTCAGCCAGCAATGCCATCTTCAGTCACTAGGTGTTAGTCTTCTCTAATCTACAGCAGGCTGAATAGTTCAGTGATTAGGTTTCTTGCCCTGGAGCCAGAGGTTGGGAGTTCAGGGTCCCACCGTGCAACCCAGGATAAAAGCCAGCCAGTGTGGCCTTGGGGAAGCCACACAGTCCCAGAGAACATCTCAGAAGGGAATGTTAAACTACCTCTGGATGTTCTATACCTATAAAATCCTGGGAAGGGTCACCATATGTTAGAATCAAATGGGCAGTACATAAGTTATTGTTATTACAGTGGTCCCCTGCCCTTTCGCGATTCTTATATTGCGGGACCATAGTATATGAAAAAAGCCCCCCTGGGGTAAGGGGCAAAGGCTGTTTCTTGCCTCCCATACTTACCCCAGGTCTGGTGATGCCCCAAACAGGCCTGCAAGGGCCTTCCCAGAGACCTCCCTGTCTGTCTGTATTCGGAAGTCCCAAAGTAATTTTGCATGCTCATTTTCAATCATTTTTTTGGGCTTATGATCCCACCAGTTTTTTGCTATGCACTGATGATAGTTCTGACACAAATTCCAGTAGACCATTTGAGCTGTTTGTAATCAGTCTGAGAAATTTTCTTTCAACAACTCAATATATGGCCGATAGTTTCATCTGCCTCTTTACAGAGTCTACATGTGTGGTACTCAGGCATTTTTTTTATTCTAGCCTTAACGGCATTTGTTCTGATAGCTTGTTCTTGAGCTGCAAAAATCAGGGCTTCTGTCTTTTTTTTTCAGTGTTCCATTGGTGAGCCATAACCAGGTCTTTTCCTCATCTACTTTTCCTTTGATGCCGTGCTTTATTATGCCAGCTATCAGCTCATATTTGCATCTTTGTTTTTCTGTATTGATCCTTTGTTTGCTTTACTTTAAACACCTCCCTGTTCTTAACCTCCAATAATGCTGGCTCTGTACTATTTTTTACATAATCTGCCAACGCATGTTTCTCTTCTTCAACTGTCTGCTTCACTTGCAGAAGACCTCTACCATCTAATTTTCTAGGTAGATACAGCCTGTCAACATCACTGCATGGATGTAATGCATAGTGAATGGTCATAATAAGTTTTCTTGTTTTCCTATCCAGACTATCTAGCTCCATCTGAGTCCAGTTTATAATGCCAGCGGTATACTTGATGACCAGTATGATGATGATGATGATGATGATGATGATGATGATGATGATGATGATGATGATGATAATACTAATACTAATACTAATAATAATAATAATAATAATAATAATAATAATAATAATAATAATA
>JAHTLZ010000237.1:39949651-40007852 GCA_023846285.1 Phrynocephalus versicolor | reverse complement strand
GACTATCTAGCTCCATCTGAGTCCAGTTTATAATGCCAGCGGTATACTTGATGACCAGTATGATGATGATGATGATGATGATGATGATGATGATGATGATGATGATGATGATGATGATGATGATGATAATAATAATAATAATAATAATAATAATAATAATAATAATAATAATAATAATAATAATAATAATAATAATAATAATAATAATGGAAGAAGAAGAAGAAGAAGAAGAAGAAGAAGAAGAAGAAGAAGAAGAAGAAGAAGAAACGTTTTCCCATCCCTACTCAATCTTAGGTCATGTTTTATCTTGCCATGAGGTTGCTAAGTAGCCTCAAAGAAAATTAGCAGTTTGAGGCAATTTGCTTTGGGGACCAATTCTGAGGGTGCAGTTATACCTAATTGAAAAAGCCCCATACTAGAATATTACAAAGAAGCAAACAAAAATAAGAGAGAAGCAAACAAAAATGAACACATAACTCAAAATAATCAAAACAAGAAGAACATATCAAAATAAAACTAGAAAGCACATATACTGTAGTGTTATTAATTCTACTTGAACATTTGAATAATGTTTTTGGCTTTTGGTCATTTTTCTAGAAGAAAGGTGGGTTAATATATTTTAAATCAAATTAACAAATAATAAAATAACGATGAAGAAACTAGAAGAGAATCTTAGAGCCTTTTTACATGACCCCTAAGATCCGCTGGTCCCTTAAATTCGGACCAGAGATCTTGGGGGTTCGTTGCTCTTCCTTCCTCCCCACGACTCCGCACTTCCTTGCTTCTGTCTGCGTGAAGGGAGGGAGGGGGGAAAAGCCTTTAAAAGGGAGAAAAGAATGCACTCTTACCTCCGAGTGCGGTGGAAATTGCTCCGACTACCCCCCGTTACTTCCTGGTTCCTCTTAAAGGGGCGGGAGGCAAAAAAACAACAACAAAAAGAAGCGAGGAGAGCCCGGCACTCTCCGCATCAAAATTTTTCACCATCAAAGAGCAGGTACTTGAAAGGTGCACTGGGTCGCGCTTAGGTGGGCGGGGTCGCACTTAATTTTCTGTTAGCTCCGGAGCTGGTGGGGAAACATTTTTAAGCTCCGGAGCTTGCGGCCATTTGCTGCGGAGCTTAGGGGTTGTGTATAAACGCCCATATTTTCCTATTAAGCATCTGGCTGGAGTGGAAAGAAAGAGTTGATTAGCCTTTTGATGGTAGAAATCAAAGCCTGCTAATATTATTTATTTATTTATTTATTGAATTTTTATACCAGCCATCCGGCAGTGAGGCTACTCTGGCTTAATACATAGTTTCCATCTTCAACTGCTGTCATCACTATAGCTGTCTAAGGAGGGGAGAGAGAGAGAGAGAGATTAGGAGGCCTGTACAAAGATTACTGCAAAACATGCATCAGCAATATTCATGGAGTCATATTCTGAGGGGGAGGAATACCTTAAGGGGTCTATGTTATTCCTTTATTGGATTTAAGATTGCTGTGAAGTTGGGAGGAGGCAGATGTCTGAGGAAATTGTGCAGACTACAGTATCCACTGAGGAACAGCAGAGCCTTGTGTATTAAGACATTTGAGTGTCTGAGTAGAGGCCTCCTCTGTGGAATGAAAGAAATAATGCTTCAGAAAGCAACACCAATGTTTCAAATGGGATTTGATCTAAAATGGAGGGAGGAGTGTCCTTCAAGAGGCAGATGTAAAATGTCCACCTTGGCACTCTAATCTCCCCCCCCCACAAAAGGGGAAACTCCAGTACAGAAAACAAAACAAAAAGGATGTAGTAACTGTCAATTGTAGTGTTAAAACATTCCCTGTACTGAACTTTTGTGTTACTTGGCACCTTGAGGCAGAAGGAGTCTCACTTCTCCACTCCACACTGTCTGCAATGATCCTGGTTGTTGGAAGTGCTCAGATGAAACAGAACAGGCTGTACTAACAGCTACAGCAGTGGCAGCAGCAATGTCCATGTTTCACTAGAAGACAACATCACTGGAGGTGGGCGGAGGAGGTGCTGGGGCTGCCAATAGGTGGGCATGACTGCGTGTAGCAGAGGAAGGGGAGCCCTCCTGGTGGTGGTGGTAGTGCTGATGGTGGTGATTCCAACAGTAACAAGTGAGCATAGTGAAGCATTCACCTGAAATGACCACTTCTTAGGTTGAATGGTACGGCTGGTTTTGGAAGGGATGAGCAATTTGTGGCTACCTAGATGTTGATTTGCAGCTTCTTCACTATTATCTGTGCTAGCTGAAGTTCAGAGGAATGGTAACTGAACAACACTTGAAGGGCTACAAAACTGCCCACTTCTGCTTAACTTATCACTACTTGATCAGCTCAAAGCAATGTAAATGCAGCAGTTACACTTGTTATTTTTGTGGACATTTCCTACACTTCCTTTGGTGTACCACTGAGTACATTAGCTTTGTTCTTGTAGTTCACATGAATACTAGCAATCAGGTGAAAGGAGGAAGGTTTTTTTTGTGGTGGGCGGGGAGAAAGCAATTTTGACTAATATGATTATTTTTAAAATCTTTTTCAAAATGTACTTCCCTGGCCTCAGGTAGGGGAAGATGTGCCCAATTTTTTTTTTGGGGGGATGACAAAAAAAACGAAATGAAAGAAAATGAACCAAAAATTTTCAGTTCATTTCGTTTCATTTTTCTTTGATGGACCATTTTGGCGGGGGGGAACAAAATAAAATCATTTCATGCCCATCTCTAGTCAGCAGCATTCAGTTTTTTTCCTCCCAAAGAAAAGCACCAAGAAATATGTTGTTACTTATGAGAAACGCACATGTAAATAGTTACTTTTTAAACACGTAGCAATAAAGATAATTAACTACTCCAGAGGTTTGGAATTAAGGTGGTTACAAAGTAACAATTCAAACATGGCAGTCCTCATATGGTATCTGAAGTATCAGCCAACCCAGAGACCATATTTAGAGTCATGAGAAAACACAGCTTGTTGATATGAAAATAAGGATGTTCTGCAAGTACATGTGTTTCCCATTGTTCTAAACCTTCATTCATGTGTGAAAGGAAGTTTTTGGTGGCAGTTGAAAAGAGACTGTCGTTTCCTGATTCCTCCCAATATAGGAAACTGGTTTGTTCAGCAAACCATATTTCCCCACATTTGATAAAGTAAGAAATGCAAGAATTTAGGAGATAGACAGGACTTGAGATTATAAATTCCTTGTAAGGATTATGTTTAAGCAGCAGCAGCAGCAGCAGCAACAACAACAACAACAACAAAAACAAAAACAATAAAAACAACAAAAGGTGAGGTGCTTTGGAAGCTGACATGTTTTATTTGGCATAAACATTTGTGTCCTGAAGTCCACTTCTTCAGATGCAGTGTAGCCTCGGTAGACTGACACAGCAATGAGGGGGTGCAATGGAAAAACACAAGATCCTACATGGTGATAGTCTTGCCAAGGTTAAGAGTTATTAACAGTCCATGGGGTGACATTATGGATCAAATTTGTTTTCCAAGGTAATTTAATTTAGTTTAGTTTCATTTTACAAAGATTATATTTGTTTATCTAGTCATGGTTATGTCAGAATTGCTGATAGCTTGGCAGGTCCAAGTTTTCACATGTTCAGTATGTTTAGCTAACCATAACCCCTTGAACAATGTACTTCTTGTTGATTTATAACATTAAAGTTTGATGTGGTTGACAACACATGCAGATGTCATCATCATGCAGAGATTCCACTGGACTCAATAGGTCTTAAAGTTGCTCAGAATTTCATCCCATCCCCATCAAAATTTACAACTGTCAATTAGTAATCTTAATACTTAGGTGAATTTATTCATCCTGATCCTGCAATTGCTAAATGGGTATGAAACCAATCGTTTGGGCATTTAGTTCTTTTTGGGTTGCTCTTAAAGATGAACTTAAGGATCCTGTACAGATCCTGGATTCTGGGCAGTGATCAATATATGCCTCATTGTAGGTGGTACTGATTTGGTTTTGATAGATGTAGTAGAATTATCACATCAGTATGCTAGTCCAAAATAAATGCACCACGTAGCTCTTATGTTAATATGTGAGGTTCTAAAAAGCTGTGATTTGTTTATGCTTCAGAAGCTTGCTGGCAGGAAAATGAAGTAAACATTTGGTCAGGAGGTCTCCAAATAAAAAGCCGGGCAGCCTTTGCTTTGTACAGTATTTGGATAAACAGAGATGACAGAGGGAAAGTGTTGCTATAATGTGACGGCTCCTAGAAATTTATTCGTCAGCAAACGGTCCTTCATAAGGCAAAGCAGTGCCGAGCAGATGTAGAGCATAAAAGTGTGACCTGTTTGAAACAACGGGGCCAAGTTATGTGCAATATCATGAAAAAAAAACCCTTTCCAAAATCTTGACTGCATGTGTTAGGTGTGTGCTTGTTGTTGGAGAACAAGAGAAATCCCATGTTGCTTTTCCCAGCAAGAAGAACTGCGGGGGAGGGGGCGCGCTCCATTTCAGTGTCTCCACTACATCATCTATAGTTTATTTAAAATGAGAATTAGGAACTAACAAAGTATTAGTCATAGCCTTTGGTGTATCCAAACTGTCCCTGTGTGTTTCTTTAATAGCTATAAATACAGGGTCCCCCTTGCCACACACAGAGTATCACTTCTAACTGCTATTGAATGGACACACCATGGAGATATTAATAATATAATAATCATAGCATGGCTGATCTGGACAAGACCCTATGGTTCACTGACTCCTGTCCCTGTCAAGGGAACTCCCATACCTACATTTCAGCCCCCTCCATTCCTTCCTTCCTTCTGTAGTCCCACCTCTGCGGATCCTTGAACAGGTTTGCAGACCAGAGGAGACTCGTGCCCCAGTGCAAGAGTGAAAGGAAGGGGGAGGAGGTGTAGCCAAGACCCCACAGTACAGTGAGACTTTGGCTAAGGAGTGAGGGTGAGGAAGAAGCAATGGAAACATCAACTAAACTGTCTCAGAACCCCCTCAGGTGGGGTAGGATTTTTACATGTGCAGCCAGGAACGAACCAGAGGAAGGGTGGTAGATGTCCTGGCTGGATGTCAGCATGGTGGAGGGCGGAAGAAGAGTTCTTATTATCCACCAATATGTTTAAGAGGACCCAGAGAGGGGGTATGGGTGCCCGTGCAAATGTACTAGTCGTTGTCTGTTTGTAAACAAGCCAAGTAGAACTTCCCTGGCTCTCAGCCAAGTACCTTCGCTGGGGAATCTTTCCCAACACAAACTTCAAACTAGCACATCTCTGATCTCTCCCCTGCCAGTTGAAATAGAAAAACAATGTGGAAAAAGTAGCTCACAATCTCAGAACACAAAACATCAAAAGTCTGAACACTAATTTTGCAAAATACATAACGATTCCCAACTCAGAATGATTCCGTTAGGATCCCCTCCTGTGTTACTCTGTTCCCTGACTTTCAAGTAACACATGCAGGAATTATTGGTCTCCTGGTGACATACAGTTGTAAGCTAGTTTAAACTAGTTTATGTCACCAGAGGCAAATACTCCCTGCATGCCATTTGAAAGATAGTAAAGGCAGTGGGTGGTGGGAAGGGTTGATCCCATATGGAATTATTCTGAATTGTGAATTGTGATGTATTTTGAAAAATTACTATTCAAAGTTTGGATGTTATGTATTCTGAAACTAGGAACACATTATTTTTCTATAGCATTATCCCTAGAAATATAGTAATCTGAGAAGCCTTAAATGAGAAAGCAGCATCACAACAAACCACACTCACAGTGCTTTGCTTTTGTGTCTTTTTCCTCCTACACATCAGAGCCATTTGGGAGGGATACTGTGTTTTTTTAAAAGAAGTGGCTGGGGGAGGAGAGATTTTGTGGGGAGAGGTGAATGCTGCCTCTATTTGTGTGTATGTGTGTGTATGTGTGCACACTCACAATTGAGCTCATCTTCCCGCAAGAGGCTATAGATACAGGAATCTTTACAGGAACATCTGCAGGGTAAAAATGTGATTGAATCCTCCTGGAATGAAAAATTTGAAGCCTTTTAGAGGTGCAGGGGGGGGGAGCCTCTTTGTCAGCAAAAAGGCTGGAAGGATTCACACATTATGCACACATTAAAACATACACTTTGAATCATTTTATAAGTACAGCAAATCCTGTTGCATTTGACTATGTCATGGCTTGGAAAGTTACTTTTAAGAACAGCGAAGACTATGACAACCCTGACATTCTGGATCTGAAATTGTTATCCCATCACTACTCAGTTATGGATAGTTTCTGGATGTCATGGAAGGTGTCATCGTGTTATTCATCCAGTAAATTCTGTATAGAATTAATATAATGCCATTGTTATGTGCTGCTAAATTGGAACCAACATACTGTATAGCTATCCTGACTGGGCTTTCAAGACAAGTGGCATTACAAGTTCCACACACCCTGTGAGTTTCCAGGGTGAGTGAGGATTTGAACTAAGGCAGTGGTAGTGAACCTTCAGCATGCCAGATGTTTTGGACCTCAACTCCCATAGTCCTTTGTCATTGGCAATCTGGGCTCAGAATTCTGGGAATTGTGGTCCAAAATATCTGGAGTGCCTAAGGTTCACTACCACTGAAATAAGGTGTCCTGGGTCCTAGCCCATAGCCTACATAGTTCTATCCAATACAAGACACTGGTGCCCTAATTATTATATTAGTTCCTCACAAAATTTGAGGCATTAATCCTGTACCTACTTATCTCAGAATGGGGCAGCCTCCGATTTTGCAGGGGTAGTGTAGTCACTCCACATTTTAGTTTGAACTCCATAGGAGCTTCCCTGCCCCTGGAACACTTTCAGCACCTTGGAGAGGTCCTTAGTGTTGAGACTACCGCAGGTTCCCCGTATCCACTGATTCAGTTATCCACGGTTGGCAGAGGAAAAATTGAATAAATAATCCAGCAGCTGCAAAGCAAGCTACTGTCACAAAGAACAGCTGCAAAGCAAGCTACTGTCACAAAACAGCAGCCATAAAGCAAGCTACTGTCACAAAACAGCAGGTTTTTTTTGGGGGGGTAGATGTTCTCTCTTATCCATGGTTTTCATTATCCATGGGAAGGCCTGGAACCAATCCCCAGCAGATACTGGGGTCATACTGTACAATCCAGTGTAGTCTCAATCAGGGTAGTGAAACCCTAATTTCACTACCCTTGAGATTCAACCCTCACTACCTCAGAATGAACTAAGTTAAGTTGAGTGGGCCATACTACTGTGTATACCTGTACAGGATCATGCTATAAGGATACAGTCCTATGCATGGGTCCTAAACAGATGTAGTTGTTTCACCATCCCCTGCAATGTGCCAATGTGACTGATCCAAAGGATATACTGTAATTTCAGCTAGGGTCTAACTGTGCTGTATAACACCTAAGTGGATGCAGTGTCTTTCCACCCACTTCCTCCTGGTAATTTTTCTTACAAATATACAAAATGCACCATGTTTGTTGGTTTCTTCAAATTTGTGTTTAAAAATAAAAGTTCTGTAAACCAGCCTTCGCTTATGGGTTTTGCTGGTCCTCAACCAACATAAATGCTTACACAATCACAACAAGCCTATTTCCTGCCATTAAGGCTTTTTTGTTTATCCTAGAACTACTCACTGCCACTGCCTTTCCCCACCCCCAACAGACTATTAACCCTGTTTGCAGCAGGCAAAAACAGATGTGGGTTCCTTAAGCAAATTATTGGTTATTTTGCCACATGGAGTTTTTGCAGCTAAGTGTTTCCAGCTTCTCAGAACATTCCACAGCAGTAACATCACATTTTCCCCCAACCTGTTAATTAGCATAAATTTTATCAGCTTGAAAACCACAGCTTGAGTTTGTTAAGCAACAGGCAGGGACTTACTGGACTGCAGCCCAGTTAACTTGAAAGAGGGATGAAGAGGTAGAGTCTTTGGATGCCAGATGTGTAGTTCTCTGAAGTCGAGTTGAAAAAGGATTCTATCACCTTGCTTTTAAAGAATCCTCCAGAAGCTTCACTCTCATGTTATGGTTGCGGAGCTCAACAGCAACATGACCAACAGATGAATTCAACCCATATTCATCATGTTGTGATGTTGCATGCCCCATGTTTCCATAACAATTCTTAATTTGATGGTACAAGTTACATGGTGACGGTACATACTGAAGATAATGTTAGTTTTTGAGTCCACACTGGGTTGATTCATCTCAGACGATGTCTGCCTCATGTCAGGTCCAAATCAAAACCTTGCTATGGAGCAAATGTTTCACATCTTTCCACTGATTTGAATGGTGAAATCAGCAAATGACTCTACCTTGTTGGTTGTTTTTTTTACTACAACTGCAGGAAATTTATAGGAAAGAAATATTCCCTTCTGCCTGAATAAAGGCTGTTAAATCTCAGACAAATTGACTGCACAGCTACATACAAGTTGCTTTTCCCCCCTTTTTAATACAAAACAAAACAACTGCCTGTAATTTTGTGCTTTGGCTGAAATGTGCAAAATGTGCAGGCACAGTCCGCTGCACTGAGGGTATGAAACTATGAAATTTTAAACAGGTAGTTGTTGGTTGTGAAAAAAGAGAAAAATGTTTTCAGATTTTTTTTTCACTTTCTGCTCACTTGACAACAACTTGTAAGTTGCTTGTTCCATGTATCTCTCCAAACAGAAGTAAAAAAATACCCAACAACAACAGAGCTATCAGTCACAATGTTAGCTACTTCTTTTTCCTCTCTAGTTCATGACTAGAGATGGGCACGACTTAGCGGAATTTTCATTTCCGTTTTCGTTTTTCGTTTCTGTTACGTAACGAAACGAAAAATGAAAAACGGCTCAAAACTGGAACGAAAACGGAAACGAAACGACTAATTTCGAGCCATTTTTCGTTTTCCGTTACTGGAAAAGCACTTAATGGAGCTAAATGGAAAGAAACGAAAAAAATTTCGTTTTCGTTTTCGTTTGTCGTTTTCGTTACATAACGAAACGAAAACGAAAATTTTTGAAAATTAGCTCACGAAAACGGAAACGAGCCGAAACGGACCCCTAGACGAAAACAAAAACGAAAACGAACAATTTTTCTGAGTCGTGCCCATCTCTATTCATGACCTTATGTGGAGGGTTTAAGAGAAAATACTGTATACCTGTTTTTGCAGACACACTGTCTATATATCTTTTGACTCTGTAACTCTAGAAACACCATGGCTCAGTTTGGGATGTTTTGGAGGATGCCCATGTTTCTTCAGACAAGCACTGATTCTCTCTGAAATGGTGTGGTTTTGTTTGTCATCTGGGATTCATCCAAACATCTCTAGTATTTCCAGATGTTGCACCAGCTTGCAGATTAATTTTCACAGGAGGCCTTGGGGTGACCATAACATGACCACTGGCTTTTGTAAGAAGCGAAGTCAACTCACAGACTTGTCAAATTTACATCTTAGAGGGGCTGTGGTTGTTTCTGTACATGAAGATGCTGAGATAGGCTGAAAGAATATTTGTTTTCTATTAAGTGCTAGGATGGCGCCATATGATCCAGAGTTGGAATATTGGCATTTATGATTCACAAACCTTCTCCTGTGCCAGTTTCCCATTGTCTATCTATCTATCTCTTTTTTTTTTTGGCAAAAAAGTGTGCCATTGTTTGGAAAATTTGAAGGAGATCCTACTATATGTCAAAATAATGCAGGGCATGAGTAAAGTGGATAGAGGGATGCTCTTCTCCTTCTCACAAAATACCAGAACCAGGGGACATACACTCAAATTGATGGCTGGGAGAGTAAGAACAGACAAAAGAAAACATTTTTTCACCCAGTGCATTGTTAGTCTGTGGAACTCCCTGCCACAGAATGTGGTGATGGCATCTGGCCTGGATGCCTTCAATAGGGGATTGGACAGGTTCCTGGAGGAAAAGTCCATCACAGGTTACAAACCATGATGGAGATGTGTAATCTCCAGGCTTAAAACCGGGGTACTTCAAGGGCCAGATGCAGGGGAGTGGTATCAGGAGACAGATATCTAGTCTCCTGCGCTCCTAGATGCATCTGGTGGGGCCACTGTGAGATACAGGAAGCTGGACTAGATGGGCCTTTGGCCTGATCCAGCATGGCTCTTCTTATATTCTATGTTCTTATATATCATTGTTGAGATACTGTGTCCCGAGATCAAGATCTTTTCCTAATAGACAGAAAGTGGAGATTTGGTATATATCCTAAACCAATGTGCCTTTCTTTTTGAGGATGCCTACAAGTTTTAGATATGGCTGTAATTCAAAATTTATGACATGAAATCTCCCATAAGCCAGCCAAGCCATACATATGATGGAAGAAAACTGTGGAAATCCCACGTTCACATGTTTAAGCTAGGTTTGAATGTGGGAGAAGGGATTTGCAAGGGAAACCAGAACACAATTCTGAGAACAAGAAGAGTTGCATGAGTGACAGAATCCAATGGGGTGTGAGTTCTTTTATACTGTTTTGAACGGAAAGAGGGGTGATTTCTAGTGGCAGCCAGGAAATATATCTATGGTTTCTGAAAGCAAGCTATAGTTGCTGTTCCTGTGAGATGCTGCCTAGGGGAAAGTGCAAGCTGTTTGACCTCCAAAAATTCCTCTTCAAAATGGACAGATGCACCGCTCCTATCTTTCCCTACTACTCCCATTTCACAATCATCCTTGGTCAGGCTGAGGAGGGAAAGGATGAGAGATGATCTCTTGCTTAGCCATGTGTGAGAATCTCATTAAATTTGTGCTTGGAGAGCATATATCCAAAGTGACCTTTGATAGAGTATGAAAGACAATGAGAGTTAAACTAGATAAAGGCTTATTGAATGTTAAGAAAAGCTGCTCCCTCAAGTGATAAAAGGTATATCTTGCATTTAGCATGCTTTATCTTCTGGTCGGTCACCGACCGGTAGATTTAGACTTTATATAGAAGTCTGATTGCTGGAAAAATACATTGTTGAAATACTGATATGTCTTAATGTCTCCTTTGAGCTTTAGACTCCCTGTGGCTAGCTTTTCTTTTGTCTAAGAAGATATCATTCTCTGTGTTTATCCCTCTGATTAAAAAAAAAAAGGCAAAAGTTAACAGTAAGTAACTCTCAGGAGCAACAAAGCAAGCAGCTATTCTGCTGTGTGTCAGAAACTCACTCACTTCACATGTCCTCTAGTTGTGGACAGAGTGATGAAATCACTGGAGTGTTTTCCTACAAGTCAAGAATGTGAGTAATTCATTCTCCAGCCCCAACTTACATCGGGATTTGTTACCTTTGATATTTCTCATTTCTCCACTTGTGTATGAAAGACAGATCATCTGCCTTAACTTTCCACACCTCTACGCCTTTCTTTCGTTTACCTCTTTGGATACCATTTAAATGTAGGCTGATGTGTGTGTTTAATTTAATAGCACTCTGACTATCCACTGGAATGCTAGAAACTGGCATTACTATGAAGCTTGTAATGAAAAACACAAGGCTCCAGACCAGCTTGTGGTCTTCTCAGGCATTCCACTCCAGCTCTCTAGTGGCTGTTAATTCTCCACCAGGATCCCATTCGCGACCTTCTGCTATTCTTGTTAAAGATGTCTGGAATTGTGGGTCACTTCATACTTTGAATGACCACAGGATTGTGCCAGGGTACTACAGCTGAAGTGCAGATTGCAGATATGTGGAATAAAAATCACACAATGTTTGTTTGTGTCCTTTTCAAACTGATGAGTCATAGAAATATAATAGCTTCAACTGTTTTTCCTTCTTTTTAAAAATCTTTTTAAAGAAAACAGCCTTCCTTCTAAGCAAAAGTGTAAGGAACAAATGGCACTAATTGTGTCCAGAATGTTCTGATATGTTTCTTTGCCATTCTGGAGCCCCCCCTCACCATATGGAAAAGATTGTGTTTATTCCATTTGCTCCATTATTCCTGAAACCAGTATCAAAAAATTAATCCCTGCTGTGGATTGAAAAGCAAGATAGCCTGTTAAAGCGAAGATTGTGTGTGTGGAATTTAAAAGGTTGCCACTTTTGTGGGGGCCAGCCCTTCTCTTCCTTGTAGCATCATTATAGCATTTTCCCAGCATGATCTCTGCATTTCTGCCTGTTCATAACAACAATAAAAGATCTCTGATTAATGTGATAATTAAGTCTGCAGGAGCTCTGTGCTTGTCTTGTACATGCCCATCTATTAATCATTCTCAGTTAACTTTCTGCTTTCTTCCTATATGACGGAAGTCTTTACATGTGTTCATTTAACACCCAGAAACACTTTCCATTCATACTCAGAAAGATTTCAGGATACCATTAGAACTGAACGCACTCCTGCCCTGTGAAGATGTGATTTAAAATCACTTCTCCATACACAGGCATCTCCAGTGAGATACCCCACTCTGTTTAGCAGATTCCTCCGCAAGTGCAAAAGATCTTCACACTTAGGGAGCCCATCTTCGTGAATGTCTACAGGAAGTGCTTCAGGGAAAGACTGCACAGTTCTGCCAATGGAAGTGGGATCCAAGGCAACTCCACATCTCTTTCCATAGGTTCTTTCAACATTTCAAGGCCATGCTTCCTTTCCCTTTGGCAATTTAACAGACCAAAGGCTTTCTCGCATTCTGGGTGTTCATGGGAAGTTGCCTTATATTGATTGAGCTTCGTGTTGTCTGACTAGCTGCTACTTGCTGGAGTTTCAGGCATAAGTCTCTGAAGCCCTACCAAGAGATATCAATAGTGATTGCTGAATCAGTCTACATGCCAAACACTCTCCCTCTGACACATGAGTTACACCTGCTTCATCCCCTTATTGGCCCATCCTCCGCTACTCATACATAGATCTGCAATAGCCTGCAATCATGGCATGAGGATCTATTGCTTGGAATCCTTCTGGTGTTTGCCTAAGCATTGCTCAACATGGTGGAACCAATTACAGCTAATTGATGGAGTGCCAGGTTGCTCAGTCACTTATATGACCAGTTATTTAGTTGACAAAACCCTGACACTTCATCAATTAGTTGCACATAGATGTGGCAACTGAAACAAGTTAGCTGCAACCTAGCTGCAGCTAAATTATGCAAGCCTTTTGCAGACGCTAAGAGGACTATAGCCATAACCTTGAAATCAGGCTGGTGGGACAGGTTTATAATAGGATAGTGTCACAATGAAATATACTTTTTCAGACTTCTAAATATATTGCAAATTGAAGAGCAATACTGTATATACATCTTCATGTTTGCTGTTTTGCTGGCTGGTATTGTAACTTTCACAATATTCACATAACAGTGGTTGCCCAACACTTCCATTATATTATTATCCTCATGAGGAAAACACTAACCTTCAGAATAATTTATGACCTGTTACCCAAGAAGACTAAATAAAATAAAAAAATTAAAAAAATCAAAGTGGGAGTCAACCATTGAAGTATTTAACACTGTGTGTGTGTGGGGGGGAGCTATCTCTGCCAAAACAGTCATGTCAGTGCAAAAACATGGATGCTCCCACTTCTAAATTATTTTTGTTTTTGTGTTTTTGGGGGTCATCTTCATAGGTGAAGAGAAAACATGGTTCAATATTGGCCAAAGCTGTAGACAATTCTTTGAAACATCTTTAAAGCTAGGATATGGCAGTCCAATAATCTCTTTTATATATTAATATTATATTGTGCAAAACCATGAAACATTTCCCAAACTAACCCAAGATAATTGTAGTGGTTTAGAGAGTAGGAATGAATGTTGGAATAGAGATTCTGAAACAGAGATGCTGTAGGATTTTGTTCAGTCTACATTTTTGAGTGGAAACTCAACAGAGGGAGAGCCAACCTGGAAATAAGGAGAAATTTCATGACAGTGAGAGCCATTAAACAGGGGAACAGCTTGCTTCCTGATGTTGTAGGTGCTCCATCATTGGACATTTTCAAGAAAAGATTGGATCACCATCTGTCCGAGATGGTATGAGGTCTCCTGCCTTGGGCAGGGGGTTGGACTAGATAGAAGACCAATAAGTTCCCTTTCCAACCCTATGATAATTCTATGATTCTATGAAGTGCACTTACGTGAATTCCAAACACAACTATTTTTTCCTCTGAGTTTTGTAATGCCATTTTTGACTTTTTTAAAATATCAAAATTGAGAAAGCAATCAATATTTTAGGCTAACATGTCATTCCAAAATTCTTATTTTGTCAAACAGTACATTGAAATACTTTAAGAAAAAATGAGAATTTTAATGTATTTTTAGAAAGATCAGATTAATTCAGAAATGGAACAAAGTAAGTTATAAACAAACATGAAACTCAAACAGACCAACTTGTTCACTTCTGCCCTGTGATGGGTATTTCTCATGTTTTTCTGAGGACATTCATCAATGATGATGACTCCTATATGCCCTGCAATATACGTTTTTCCCAGTGCCTGTGCTCCAGGAAGTGACATCATGTAAATATGTTGCTAGGGGTAGCCTGAGGGTTTCATTCATTTCACTTAAATGCAGTATAAAGCTTTGTCTCTAAATACCTCTAAAATAAGTTTTCATCTCGTGGAGCTGCACTGTAAATGTGTGTGTGTGTGTGTGTTGTGTCATTACAGTCGTGACCGACTCTTCGTGACAACAAAAAGTGACAGAGAAGAATGGAAAGATTAGTTTATAAGGTTATGGGGAAAAATCACAGCACAGATTCTTCTATTATCATTAGTAACTGCAAGGAAGCTGACTTACTGTTCAATAATTTCAAGGCTCCATTATATATGAGCATAACTGCATTTCTGGGGGAAGCCACTGGTTTTCATATGTCGCAGACATGTGCACATTGCTTCTCTTTGAAAACCACTATCTGGTTTTCCAAAGCCGTTCCATAGAACTGTCTCAATTACTTTTACGTCTTGGAGCTCATTAATTAAGTTTAGATGTTTGTAATATACAAAGGTAATCTGGCTCCACTATACTCCATGGAATGTGGCCTGATTTGTATTCCAAGTGCAAAAAAACGTGGATAACAACTACTTAAATCTGTTTAAGCTGGAGCTGGAGTATAGGGACGTGGTATAATACGGTGAGCTAGGGATGCCAGACTTCAAGTTATTCTCAGCTATCAAGGTCCTTGGAGGATCCTGAGACAGGGTCACAAGAATCTAAACTTCCCATACTAGACTATGTGTGATACCTTCATAGGCTGCTAGTAGAAAAATAAAAAAGTTGCTGAGCTTTCGAAAGCAAGCTCTCTTTTTCAAAGCAGGTATAGAAGTCCAAACATGGCAAGGGATGTGATGAAGAAGGCAAAAGAAACATCTACAGCAACAGGACATTAACACTAGGTACTGTGACATCAATTTCCCTTCAATTGGGTCTTAATTGGATCTACCTAGTGGGGCATTTTTTAAATTCTCCCCAAAAAATCTTTCTTCCCCACCCCCTAGCAGAGAGCATGTGTTTTTGCATTAACCTCCTACTTCTAACCCGCCTCTGGCCAGTCAGGAGCTCTATGCTTCGAAGAGACAATAGAGAGATGATGGTTGTAAGCAAGAGGGAGGTGCCCACATCATGCTTCTCTTTGTTTGAACTCGCCTGTAAAAGTCCAGCCCCATCAGACCATGATGCCCTGTGCCTTCCAAGAAGAAGCCTGGCGTCCATCTTGCCAAATGAACTTTTAAGAACTCTCTTCTGGCAAATTACACCCCTTGCCATGTTTGGACTTCTACACCTGCTTTGAAAAAAGAGAGCTTGCTCTCGAAAGCTCAGCAACTTTTTTATTTTTCTACTAGCAGCCTATGAACATATCACCCATAGTCTCATTTTGTGTTTGTTTTAATGGCTGCACGGCTCCAAACCTCTTTTTATAGCAAAAGATAGTATATCACTTCTAAAAATTATTTGCCATCCGTTGCTTCCACCTACTCAGTTTAGTCACGTGGAGAAAACCTGAGAATCACGGTATGACTGGGTCATCAGTGAGGCCTATCCTGGTTGTCTCTATGCCAGAGTTAAAGCTGAAGAGCACTTTTACCAAAGATGGAACTGTGATTCATTCTCTAGCCAGGGCACAAGAGCTGCTGCTTGCCACATATGCAGTCTGGATAATATATTTCATGAAATGTTTTGGTTTAAACATGAAATCAAATCCAGAGAGTGCGTGACAAGTTTTAGCTCATGGTGAATATCTCTTTGGTATTATAAAAGGACAAAGAAGGCTATATACCATATTTTTCTGTTTATAAGACACCCACACTTTTCCAACCCCAAATTACAGTTTTGCAACCAGGTGGTTCTCTCCTCAGCTTACTTCCATGTATAAGACAACCCTCAAGTTTTAGTCCAACAAATTTAGATAAAAATATAGTCTTACTCATGGAAAAATATGGTAATCTTATCACTGCTCCTGCTGTTGTTCATGTAGAGTCAACAGAAGAATCACAAAGCAATTTCTCCCAACACTTTGTGCAGGTTTCCAAAGTAAATTTCAAATCCCATGGAATTATCAGTTAATAATAATATCTGGAGGCTATAAGGAGCAGCATTTTATTGTAAAGGTGTAAAGGTGAGCAAGAAACTGGCAAACATATCGCTATCAGAATTTTTAAAATTATTATTCTGTTAATCAATGTCTGTGGAGTCATTCAAGTGAGGTTATTCTGAAGTCAAGTCATGGCAACTGGACTTCTTTCCTTGTGGGATCAAAATATTCATCCAAGCAGCTTCATTCGTCTGTTGAGCAACAGTTAGGATTTCCATATTTCGCTCCTTTAGCCAAAGGAAACAATGAGAAACGACATCCAGACCAGCTGAACTATTTATGCCAGGCACCAATCAAAGACTCGGGCAGCTATGCAGTGCAGGGAAAGAACAATCAAAACAACCTTCTGGAAGCATGAACTAGAGAAAACAGGAAGGAAGGGAAAGTGTTTGGATGGTGCTCTCTATATTAATGCTCTATATTAAGGAAATACAATGCAATCTTGTGTCTTGCAGACACCAAATGACAGTTTTTGAAGTGGTTTGAGTCTCTCTCTCTCTCTCTCTCTCTCTCTCTCTCTCTCTCTCTCTCGTGTGTGTGTGTGTTATGGAACACAAACCATTTATAAATGCTGACTAGGTACATTCAAGATCAACAATAATAATAAGAGCAACAATTTACTTAAACAAAGGAGCTTCCTGGCGTAGTGGTTAAATGCCTGTACAGCAGCTAAAACTCTGCTCACGCCCTTTTGCTTTGCTTTAATTAAGGTAGAACAGACGGCTACAAACTGAAGTTTGTAGGTAGTTCTGATAAGAGCTGCAAAGGTGGATTACAATGTCATAGTAAGTGACACTGAGGAAATGTGTGGTTGTATTATTTCATTGGGATGTCTAAAAAATGTACTGTACTTGTCAATGACCAGACTCAGGTCATCATCCTTCAAGCACATCATGAGAAGATAAGATTTATCGGAAAATAATGTTAGGAAAACTTGAATGCAACAGAAAAAGTGAAAGAGATGGGTTGACTCAATAAAAGAAGCCAGTCTTGAGTTTGTAAAGGCTGTTGATGACCATTTTTTTTTGAAGATCTCACTATTTTTAGGGATGTCACACATGGTTACTTCATGTCCATTCTCGTCCCGGGAGGAAGTTCGTTGCATGTTGATGTCGGTCGCGGTCACGGGGTCTTCTTGTGGTTCTGTCCCTGTTCCCGTGTACCCACGGGTGTGGTGGATGATACCGGCATAACTGTTACCGCACATCCTCATTCCGTGATGAGATGTGAAATTCCATGCCTTTGTTCTCTTTTTTTGGCCCGACCTTCCATTTTTGGATGTTTTGATTCTCCGAAGCCTTGCCTTCAATGCGTTACAGGGCTGAGTTTGAGGCATTTGTCTTTTAATCTCTCTGCACTGCATTGCTGACTCCATAAGGAATGTACTGGTGAATGCCACTTCGCACTCCTGCCACTAGATGGAGAATGGCATGTTGCATGATGAGCCTTACCTCATGGCCACTCATCTCGGAACGAGAAGCGTGATGAGCAGATTCCCGAGGCTAGGGAGGGGAATCTCTCATCCCACTTAAATCATAGTTCAGGAGGCGTGGTTGGGACGAACTCCCTTCATCCCGCAATGGATGTGCGGTTAGATTACTTCGTACCTGTCCCAAGCGGGACCGCAAACAGCGATGAGATGGACGTGAAGTATCAGCCATAGTCAGAAGTGACTTGATGGCATGCAACCACATATTCTCCCAAACACTGAATAAAATGCCATGGCTCAAAGTTCAAGACAGCCTTGAGATGACTGCAGCATTCTGAGTTATTACTACCTCTCTTGCAACTCCCATCTTTTCTGTTTTGGTTCAGAGAAGGATAACTCACTGCTTAGCATACTTGGACGTAAATCTTACTAGTTTTCATTTAGGTGCATATGTACAGGGTTGCAGACTTGATTATGTTTCTAGGCACTTTTAGTTTATTTTGCTTTTTATTTTATTTCTATTTAAACTCGTGAAAGTTTAGGTTATGTGCTTCTTTTTCATATTCTTCAGGGATAGTTAATTCCAAGAGAATATCAAGATACACTGCATACCAAAGTATATATAGCATATTCACTGGGCTGTTTTTCATGAAATAAAAAAATTGCCTAAGGCCAAATACATGCAATTACTAAGACAAGGTTAGTGTTGTACGTAACAATATACCAGCTTTCTTCAGAGCTGTGCTCTAGTCTAGTCTAACCTGTCCTATCCAAATGATTAATTGGATATAGATACTTAAGCTTGTTTTAGTCAGAAGCTACTCTGCCTTGACTGCAGTGTAATTTTTACCAGTGTAATCAAGCATGATTCCTACTTTGTGAGCTCACTCCTTGGATCAGCTTTCATCTGTATAAGGGATCTGCCATGAATTTGGTCATGAAGGACTGCTAGTTTCTAGTGCAGGAAAGGAATGTAACAGTTAGTTTTATGAAAACTGATCCCTTTCCAAAGCTGTCTTTCTGCCAACCCCAGTTTTCTTCTTTTTAAAAATACATCTGGATTCACAGAAGCAGAGTGGCTATGGGAACTAGCAGGCAACTGCTTCCTGGGACAGGTGGTTCAGCCTGCCCAAAGCTTGCTGGGATGTGGGGCCCCAGCTGTATGTTGGAGACAACACATCATTCTAGCTGGAGTGACATTAGTGCTTAAGACATGTGATTCCAGCAGACCTTTGCATCTGACAAATCAAAGTTGCAAGTAAAGTCTGTGACCATAGATATAAACATGCTGATTTGTGAGATGTGTTTGAGCTCCAACTGAATTCCCACTCACACATATGCATTCTTTGTAACAGATAGAATGAAATCTTGTTGTGCTACTGACTGATTAAACATCTCCCTTTTTTATGTCAAGTGTATTACACAGCTCACATGAAATGAGATAACGTCAAGTGCACCTCAACATTGTAAAAGGACATTTTTAATCAGTGGCAATCTGCCTCTAATTATGAGATCATTTCTATGGAGCAAGTAGAATCTACCCAACAGGATTTGGGCTATCATTTGGCTGTGGGACAATGAGGGGGATTTTATCTGGAATCTGAAATCAACACCATACTGCATTTCTAGACCATATATCAAATATTTATAAAACAAATAAAATAACACAGGCAATGGAAGACTACCAGGAGACAGTGGCTTTGTCAATGTTTGGAATGACATTGTTTAGAAATAAGTATTTCAGACTTGTGGCTGCAAGGTTCAAGCTCTGGGTTCAAGCTAAAGTACAAAAAGTAGTAATAGTAGTTTAAGTCACGTTAGAGCATGTAACCTGAATGTACACCTTGCTATTGGGATCACTTTTGGTGTTTTTTTAGTTTCATATTCAAATACACATGTCCACATGTGTTTTGACTTACAGTGCTACATCTTTTCCCTTTTCAGAGTTGTCCCAATACCACACAATTGAGGGACTACCATTTTGATGCGATTTGGAGTGTTACTAATTTTCCTGTTCTGTAACTTGTGTTGATAGTTGTGTGTGTGTTGTGTTATTACAGTCATGACCGACTCTTCGGAATCGTGACTCCAGGTCCATGGAGTTTTTTTGGCAGGAATACTGGAGTGGTTTGCTAGTTCCTACTCCAGGTGCCTTCAGCACCTGGTATTCCCTGGTGGTCTCCCATTCAAGTACTAAGCAGGGCCGACCCGGCTTAGCTTCCGAAATTACATTAGATTGGATGTGCTTACAGCATCTAGGCAGCTGTGTTGATGGTTAGTTCACCCCAAAATAGAGCTCTGTGCAGTGTTTTCTGAGGTGACAACTCATGTGGCAGTATTATATTTAGCATGAGATGTAGAAGCACTGCTGCTTCACTATGTCACTGTTTATTTAGCAAAAACAAAAAGTAATGTCAGTGGGATTCACTGAATGATGGCTGTGCAACAAGGTGAGGCAGGAGGTGGGAAGGAGAGTGTCATTAATCAAAAGGGGGGACCCATGGGAGTGAGCGAAAGAACTGTCTGGATTGTTCTCATGAGGGAAAAATACTGATCAGTGTGACTAGAGTGATTGCTCAAGTGAGAGATAAACTAGATCTTACAAAAGATAAGAACCTTTTAAGTGTGAGTCAGACTGCTCCAACTTCCCCAGTCTGGATGCACCCTTACTTATGAATAACAAATCCCATTCATTTCAGTAAGCTTGTTCAGGGGATTTAGTCTTCTGCTGTGACCACAGTGCCTATGAGTTGATCTCTAAGCTCTGCAAAAACCCGTGTCTCATTCCTTTTCAGAGGTGTATCTGCCCAGAAGTCCCTTCCCAGGAAGTGAGTATTGTACAGTGGACCCTTGTATAACAAACAGCTTGTATAACATAAAATTTGTACAACATAAAAATTCTGGAGATAGGGGAAATTCGCTTAACATAATCGTCTATGGGGAGAATCTGTACAACATAAAATGGGATCACTCTGTTTTCAATGCAGTCCTATGGGAAATTTGTATAAAGGAAAATTTGTTTAACATAATTGCATTTGGAACGAATTAATTCCTTTATACAAGGTACCACTGTATATTCCTCTTCCTCCTCAACCAAGGGCCATATTGGTTTCTGCTGGAACCTATCTGCATAATCTTCAGCTGCCAGTGTAATGTTCTGTGTTCAGACTGCAATTTGCACTTCTCACCCTCTGCTTGGACCCAGCCCAGAACAGGTGCTCCAACAAATGGGGTAAAAATGTTGCAAATGTATATGGACGAACTGACATATGCAAAGAATAACCTTTCCTATACAAGTTCCAAATCAACTTCTTTCCCCTTATGTGACTGCATCTCGTCCATTATCCTGGTTAAAGATATAAGACTGTCTAGACTCTCCAGTCCTTATTTATTTTCCTTGGTTACTGCAGGTCTGCCAGTTCTTAGCAATGTGGATAATACCAGGAAGTTAAAGAGCAGATAGACTGTATGATGCAACCATATCCAACAAGTGAGAAGCACATAACAGCTGCCCCTTAATGAGCAATAGAAACTTTAGTGTCATTGTGTCTGCAGTGTCCAGAGCCCATACAGTGGCGGTCTAATTATTTTCTTACAACAATAATAATACTATTTACAAGAAAACATTTTATTTAACAAAACAAGTTGAGAAGAAGACAGAGAACATAAAAAACATTTCATGTTCTAATCTCTCTCTGCGTACTTCTTTCACGATGTTTAATTTGCTAATCTTAGTTTGTTTCTGTCTTTAGATCATTTTAAAGTCACAAATAAATAAAGATTTGAAATCCAGCATTCCTTCCCTGTCTTTGTTAACAAACTAGGCATAATAGAAATACTATTTCTAAATAAGGGAAAAAAGCATGCACTTGCAAAAAAAAGAAAAAAAAAGGCAATGTTGTTGATATCATTAGTGTGTATAGTTCTGGCATGGCTGAGAAATATGTCAGAGGCAAAAGAAAGTGTGCAAAGCAAAAACAAACACCAAAAAAGAGAGAGAGAAATAAATGCAGATCCTGAGGTAACCAGGCACAGTACCGTATTTATTCCAGAAATGTGCATCCCTCCACATGTTGTGATACCAACCACTGCTATTGTTCTTCACCATGTCTAAGAGTCAGTCCAATGACATCTGGAAGCCCAGATATTTTTCATCCATTGTCTAGATGCCAGCACGTGACTGGGATGTTGGTATCACGGCTGCTTACTAATTGCCAAAAACTCCAGAAAATGTAAAGAAATCACACATTTGCATAATGTCCATGCATAATTCATATTCATGGATGCAATTCTGGAAATAATTGTTACGGTTCAAACAGAAATACAAGACAGAATCTGTAACCCGGTGGCCTTTGTACTTGTACTCAATCTGTTACCCAGGAGATCTGTGTAAAACAGTGCTAGAAAGGCAAGCAGAGAAAGAGAGGGAGGGAAGTGAATGACATATCTACCATTTCTGGTGCTCCATGAGTCACCACAGCCCAATGTCTGGACATTAGGGCAATCCTGATGCCATGCCACTATCTTTTATTATTGGTTGTATGTGTTTTTTTTTGTTTTTTGTTTTGTTTTTTGGTAATCTTTTTGACGTAGCAAATACATAACAAATATCATAATGAATTAATACTTAGGAGGTGGACATATACAGAAACCTGTTGAATAGCTGGGGGGGGGGGGGGGTTAGATAGGACCAAAGTTTGGGAGTTCAATTCCCCCACTATGCTTCCTTGACAGGTGCTGAACTCAGTGATCTATCGAGTCCCTTCCAGTTCTGCTGTTCTAAGACGATGATAATGATTGCAAGTTGCTATGGGATTCTCAGAAAAATAATAATAATTACAAATTACTTTGAAAAGTAACCTTTCATGGTCTGATTTCTTTTTAAGGTTGACTTACCATGTGCCACATTGGATTGCAGCATTAATTCAGATCTAACACCTTGGTTTCTGACACCAGAGAAAGCAGGCATAAAGGGATCTTATTTAAAGGAAACCCAAATCCCGATAAAAAGTAATCACACCTTAAAGAAGGTCCAGGAGCTAGAGACCCGCATATCGAACCAGCAACATATTAAGGAGCTTGAGCAGTTCTTGGACAGAGTGGAACAGACTATTCAGGTCCAAGAAGAGACAGGGCACACTTCTGAAGATGAAGTCACTTCCCCAACTCAGGAGGTAGATGTGTGGAGGAATGCGACTCAAAGTAGTAGAAGGCCAAGGGATCGCTCAGAGAGTCTCATATTGCACAATCAATTTGAGGCTCTTTCCCTCATCACACCTCATGAGTCACACACAGAGGAACAACTGGTTCCACCTGAGGATCTTTCCCTCATCACAATTGATGAGATACAGGATCAGGTACATGTAGATGAACAGGCTGCAGGAGATAAGTTCCTTCTGCTAGGGGATTCTATAATTAGAAATACAGAGGGATGGATTTGTGATGAGCATGATAACCGTATGGTCACTTGCTTGCCAGGTGCAAAGGTTGCAGACATCACGAGAAATCTAGATAGCTTGTTAGAGAGAACCAGGAAGGAGCCAGTGGTCATGGTACACGTTGGTACCAATGATGTCGCGAAGGCCAAGCGGTCAGTCTTGGAAGCCAAATTCAGGTTGTTAGGTAGAAGATTGAAGTCCCGGGCTTCCAAGGTAGCATTTTCTGAAGTGCTACCTGTTCCTCGTGCAGGACCCGCCAGGCAGGCAGAACTCAGAAGCCTCAATGCGTGGATGAGGCAATGGTGTCGAGAGGAGGGCTCTAGATTTGTCAGGAACTGGAGAACATTTTGGGACGAGCCAAACCTGTTCAGGAGGGATGGGTTGCACTTGAATCATGATGGGACCAGATTGCTGGCACTCAACCTCAAAAAGGCAGCAGAGCAGCTTTTAAACTGATAACTGCGGGAAAGCCGACAGGAGCTGAGTGGCATCCAGTTCGGAACACCTCATCCTCGGAGAACGAGGTTGGAGAGGGTAGAGAATCACATAGAGATGACATAGCAGGTACTAGCACTGGGAGAATAATGGACTGTGACAGTTTGTCTACTGAAAATAAAAGCTGTGAGGGGAAAAGAACAAGGCAGCAGCTGTTGTTGCAGGACCCACTGTACAGGTGCTTCTACGCCAATGCTCGAAGCCTCCGAGCAAAGATGGGAGAACTTGAACATTTGGCAGCTAGGGATAACATAGATATAATAGCCATAACAGAAACCTGGTGGAATGTGGAGAACCAGTGGGATACAGCAATCCCAGGCTATAAACTCTATAGAAGGGATAGAGAGGGGCGGGTTGGAGGAGGAGTGGCCATCTATGTCAAAGAAGGGGTAAAATCCAGCAGAATGGAGATGGACAGAGGGTCTGACTTCACCATAGAATCACTGTGGGTTAAACTACCAGGCCCAAGGAGTGATGTGATAGTTGGGGTATTCTATCGTCCACCAGATCAAAAACTCGAGGGGGAGCTTGAAATGAGGAGAGAAATCATAGAGGTGGCTAAGAGGGATAGTATAGTAATCATGGGGGACTTCAATTATCCCCACATTGACTGGGCCAATGCAAACTCCAGGCAAGAAAGAGAAACTGGGTTTCTTGACTTGCTGAATGACTATGCCGTAGAGCAACTTGTCATGGAGCCCACCCGAGAACAGGCAACTCTGGATCTAATACTGTGTGATACTCAGGACCTGGTCAGGGATGTGAATGTCACTCAGCCTCTGGGGAACAGTGACCATGCTGCAATTTCCTTTGCCATGCATGTTGGAGGAAGAGTGTCAACCAAATCAGACATAAAAACCCTTGATTTTCGAAGGGCAAGCTTCCCTCAGATGAGGAAACTAGTTAGAAAGAAATTGAAGGGGAAGGTTGGAAGAATCCAATCTCTTCAGAGTGCAAGGAGCCTGTTTAGAACAACGGTAATAGAGGCCCAGCACAAGTGTATACCACAAAGGAAGAAGAGCTCATTTAAGTCCAAGAGGGCACCGGCATGGTTAACAAGTGGAGTTAGAGAGGCTCTAAAGCACAAGGAGAGGTCTTTCTGTAAGTGGAAATCCTCCCCAAATGAGGAAAATAAAAAAGAACACAAACTCTGGCAAAAGAAATGTAAAAAGATGATAAGAGAGGCAAAGAAAGATTTTGAGGAACGCATGGCTAGCAATATAAAGGGTAATAATAAAAGCTTCTTTAAATATGTTAGAAGTAGAAAACCTGCCAGAGAACCAGTTGGCCCTCTTGATGGTGAGGGAGGAAAAGTGGAGATTAAGGAGGACTTGGAAATTGCAGAGAAATTAAATGAGTTCTTTGCATCTGTCTTCACGACAGAAGACCTTGAGCAGATTCTGCTGCCTGAACGGCCCCTCTTGACTAAAAAATTAAATCAAATATAGGTTAAAAGAGAGGATGTTTTAGGACTAATTGATAAATTGAAGATTAACAAGTCACTGGGCCCAGATGGCATCCACCCAAGGGTTATTAGGGAACTGAGAAATGAAATTGCAGATCTCTTAACGGTAATATGCAAATTGTCTCTTCAAATGGCCACAGTGCCGGAGGACTGGAGGATAGTGGATGTCACACCAATTTTTTTAAAAAGGAAGGAGGGGGGACCCGGGAAACTACAGGCCAGTTAGCCTTACATCTGTCCCAGAGAAGATGGTGGAAATCCTCATCCAAGAGAAAATCTTAAAACACATAGAAGAACAAACCTTGCTGAGAGAAAATCAGCACAGCTTCTGTAAGGGTAAGTCTTGTCTGACAAATCTTTTAGAATTTTTTGAAAAGGTCAACAGGCATGTGGATCTGGGTGAACTGGTGGATATAGTCTATCTGGATTTTCAAAAGGCTTTTGACACAGTCCCTCACCAGAGGCTGCTGAGAAAATTGCACAGTCAGGGGATAAGAGGGCAGGTCCTCTTATGGATTGAGAACTGGTTGAGATCCAGGAAACAAAGAGTAGGTGTCAATGGGAAATTTTCACAATGGAGAGAAGTAAAAAGCGGTGTGCCCCAGAGCTCTGTCCTGGGACCGGTGCTTTTCAATCTGTTCATAAATGACCTGGAGACAGGGATAAACAGTGAGGTGGCCAAGTTTGCAGATGACACAAAACTTTTCCGTGTGGTAAAAACCAGAGAAGATTGTGACGAGCTCCAGAAGGATCTCTCCAAACTGGGGGAAATGGGCTACGAAATGGCAAATGCGTTTTAATGTAGCCAAATGTAAAGTAATGCATATTGGGGCAAAAAATCCAAACTTTATCTATCAACTCATGGTCTCTGAGTTATCCGTGACGGATCAGGAAAGAGATCTTGGTGTGTTGGTGGACAGCTCCATGAAAGTGTCTCCCCAATGTGTGGCAGCGGTGAAGAAGGCCAATTCCATGCTAGGGATTATCAAAAAGGGGATTGAAAATAAAACAGCCAACATTATAATGCCATTATACAAAACAATAGTAAGGCCCCACCTGGAGTATTGTGTACAAATCTGGTCACCACATCTATAGAAAGACATAGTGGAACTGGAAAAGGTGCAGAAGAGAGCGACTAAAATGATTACTGGGCTGGGGCACCTCCCTTATGAAGAAAGGCTAAAACATTTGGGGCTCTTTAGTCTGGAAAAAAGGCGCCTGAGGGGGGATATGATTGAGACATACAAAATAATGCAGGACATGAGTAAAGTGGATAGAGGGAAGCTCTTCTCCCTCTCACAAAATACCAGAACCAGGGGACATCCACTCAAATTGAGGACTGGGAGAGTAAGAACAGACAAAAGAAAATATTTTTTCACCCAGCACATTGTTAGTCTATGGAACTCCCTGCCACAGGATGTGGTGATGGCATCTGGCCTGGATGCCTTCAATAGGAGATTGGACAGGTTCCTGGAGGAAAAGTCCATCACAGGTTACAAACCATGATGAAGATGTGTAATCTCCAGGCTTAAAACCAGGGTACGTCAAGGGCCAGATGCAGGGGAGTGGTACCAGGAAACAGATATCTGGTCTCATGCGCTCCCAAATGGATCTGGTGGGGCCGCTGTGAGATACAGGAAGCTGGACTAGATGGGCCTTTGGCCTGATCCAGCACGGCTCTTCTTATGTTCTTATGCTCTTATGTTCTTGAATATCAGTGTCTCAGTAGACAAGCATGTGTGCATAGGCCACCACATCTCTTTATTTGTTACTGAAGCAAAAATTGAGGGGTTGGACTATGAACAGATCAGTTTGAGTTCGAGAAAATGCTTCTAGAAAGCTGTTTTTATTTTATATGGTTGTACAGAAAGACAGAATGAAAATAATTCCAAAAGTTGTTAGCTGCTGGAGTTAACACCAGCGAAGATTTGCATAGAAAGGCTTTCTTAATATTCTTTCTCTTTGCTATGGAAACACTTTTCTAACCAGAAATGTGCTGGTTTTACAGTTACAGAAGAACCCACATAACAGCAGGAATGAGGTTTTTATAAGCACTGTAATGATGACCAGGCCATTAAACATTAAACAGTAACGATCCTGACTTCTTACCATGGTCTGAGAGATCTCTGAAAGCAAAGGTATAAAAACAGAGCTATATAAGATATTACCATCTAGTTCATTTTTAACTTATGGATGGGGTTTTATATGATTAGTGCTTGTATTTTATAATGGTTATTAAAGCAGGTCTGTGCTTAACCATGGCAAGAATATCTGGCTAGTTCATTATTTAAGCTGATGCCCAAGAAATGGTGCCTGAAAAGTTGGACACAAGCTATTTTAGCAATGCTGAAATAAATCAGAATGAATTTATTTACAATAAATACATGCATGCATACACACATACTGGTTCCGTGCTATGGCAAAAGAAGAAAAATCAGAGGAACAAAGAAAGATGCTGTTGACAAACAGACTATCCTGAGTCAAATAAACATTCATCTTGTAAATAATATGAAACAAATGGTACATGAAGCATTTACGACATAAAATGTCATAAGCACAAATGTTCATATTAATTTTGAAAATATCCTGGAAACCCCCAACTGTATGTGTTTGTTCAGACTGTTCCACTTTCCCCCTGTGTTAATAATAACAAACTGGGTACCAGGGTGGATTTGACTTAAAAATCATAATTTAAATCTCAGTTTATTTTTTTTTAAAAAAAATCTGATTTTTTAATTTAAATTTTAAACAAATCTTTAAAATTTAAATCTTGATTTAAATTAATTTGATTTTTTAAAAAAATATATTTTTATCTTTCCTGCTGGGTACTGTATGCCAATTAAGAGTCTGTCTATTCAATTTAATTATAAACTCAAGATAAGGTAGAAACTCAAGTGCAAATGTCTGTCTGTTCCTCTTTGGTACAGTGGCTGATTCTCAAGCATGCATGCAATTCTATGGGCAAGCATGAATCCCCAAGAATTGAAGCAAGAGGTAGAAACAGATTGAAAATCTGGTAGAATCAGATTGAAAATTACCCTTGGACTTATACAACTAACAGGATTTCAGACAGGTTTTAGTTGCTGAGATATGAAGTACAGAATGCCTGGAACTAATATAGCACTGAAGACGGGCGGTCTCCATTGCTTTTCAGATGCCAAGAAGTATGTTCAGTGACATCCACCAAGGAAAGTATCTGATGGGAGTGAGTATTTGTTTCAAAACTTTTGCTCATGCTCTCCACGTGACTTGGTTTTTCAGATCCTGTTATTCTTCAAGCTATTCTGATTTTTATATCTAGATACGGTACACAATCTATTGCAGATTGTTTTTGTCTTCTTTTGTAGGTTGAAACTGTATCATGGCTGACAAGATGGATTTTAGGCATCCTGGGTTTGAATTAAGTCACATATTATTTGGTATATGTGTTTAGTCAGAAGTTAAGACTCAGGCTTCAATTACACTGAAGAGCTGAATTGGAACGATGGCTTGATTCACAGCCTATATTATATCCGAAATTGCACTCAGTGCTCTCACAGTGGCTTCAGATTGATTTGGTTCACAGTCCATATGGTTTGTGATGCAAGACTCATTCCAGCCAACCCTTTCTTTCTTCCTCTGGCCCCACCTCTGCTGCTTCTTTAATGGTTTGCAGTGAAGTTGCCTTTTCATTTAGAGATTAAGATTACTATGTTTTCAAAAAATGTCCTGTAGAAAAATAACATGAAAAGGTACTTAACAGTCTAGTTGTACAGAACACCAGATGCTTGGAGAGTAATTTGGCAAAATACATAATCAATAGGCTCTCTTGAAGGGGTGCAGTGGCTTATCTTCTCTTAGAGGAAAAAAGGCTGGTCTTGTACCATTGCCAGCCCAGACCGAAATAATGAGGTGACACAAGGTTGTTTGGGTTAAACAAGGGCCACAATTTATTGTCAACAGTAAATAACTCTTTAACTTTTATCAGAACTACAACTTTAAGAGGGCCCGTGACTTAGCGCAAGATTCATTAGTGGATATTATAGATTCTAGGTCCCTCCCGTAAGCGAATTTCCTGCTGGCTATCAAGGAAATCCCTTTTCATATTTTCTTTGCAGCATTGGCTGGTCACCTGTCTTACAGCAGTACATTAGACCCAGCTGGCTCATATGCCCTGGGACTCTAATATACCAGGAATTTCAAGCAGCCTCAACATTTTTATACATCAGATCCATACCTGATAATGCAGCATGAATGTCCCCAATGTTTTTACCTGTTGTGAGCTGCCTTGACTCCTCTCTGGGGATAATTTAATTTAAGTGAATAAAAATAATTCACTCATCAGAATTATTCCATGACAGGGAGTCACAGATGCCTTTCTGTCCCTGTCTGTTATTCCTTTCCCTTACTTTCAAGTCTTCTAAAATCATTCCAGCTCAAAAAAGTAGAAGACCCTCAATGGCAAGGGAACAAAAAACCATTCTGGGAGGGGGGGGGGAAGCCATTGCACCATTCAGTCAATAAAATACTCTGAATTCATTTATTTTATGAGCAAAGCAAATCCTACAGTATTTGAACATGTAGTTGCAGTCTTGGTGAGTTCAGTGAGCCTTGTTCCAAAAAAGGTGTTTATAAGAGTGAAGCCTCACTCAGCAATCGCATAAAGGATTGAATGCCAACAGCCACCTGTAGGGACCTCATACATTACATAACCTCTTACTGTTTGCTTGAGCTTAGTTCCAGGTTATATTATTTCAGGATATACATTCCTCTGGCATGGGGCAGTACCACCATCTACCTGGCCCTTAGCACGGTGCCACAAATGATCATTTGCCCAGCATCACCATATACGCCATCCAAGCGGCACTGCCCCCGCCAGCCCTTAGCATCAGAAAGTATATGAGCCAGTATCAGGCTTTGTTCCATGGTAGGCTGCCACAGTATTAGACTCACAATGTTGGGAATGAGGTGAATTATTGCTGGCAGTGAATAGCAGCAGAACTACCTGGAGGGTGTAATGGCAATAGTGGTACCATTAGGCCGATCATGGTATGAGGAACATCAGTAGGTCTTTCTCATCTCCTTGGCCCTTGGCAAATATCCAAACATGCTAGCATTTGACACATGCTCTGATTTGACGTTTAAACTCTGATAAGATGATTAGATCAGAATTTAGAATGAAGAAAATGCTTCTCTTTGTTAGAGGAAAAAAGGTCCTTTCATTTACTGAGAAATAATGTATTTTAGTGCTTTTATGTCAACAAATTCTTTTGTCATATTTCAAAAAGAAAAATTTCTAAAGACATTTAAAAATCACTTTTAAATTACATGCACAAATACCATGATTTCTTTATAAGTTTTTTCCAAATATAAATTAGATGGAGATCCATAAAGGGAGCCTCAAAAGAATGCATAGCTTAGAGGCAAAAATCAGATTAAAAATTAACAAGGAACATGAACCAAAACTATGTACAGCTGTATCATCTGTATTTTATCCAGTGCCTATGAACTTTTCATTTCATGATGGTAACAATTCTTTGGAAGAGAAAGAAATGGCAAGAATGTAAAAACATTTGAAGAACCTGCCTTACATTATTTAAAAAAACAACAACAATATATCTGTTCTGTTTTTTTAATGGCTCACTAAAAATAGGAGAAAGGTTAGATGGATAATATATGTTACAAATGAGTGGAATGATTTTCGATGTGATCAAATTCTTTCCGCAAGGTTTCTTGGACTCATTTCCAAGAGTGTGTTAAGGCAAGAATAATTTTGTGGTTGGGATATAAAATCATGAACAAATTCTCCATGGGAATATGTGGAGACTATATATGCTGAAAAAGTAATGCCAATATCCTTGTGCAAACAGGTGTAATCCCAGTAGACTCCTTGCCCTCCTTGGTATATTTTTGAACTGAGCTGCCTTGTGATGGTCATACTTCAGATGTATAGCTTGCAAAAGAGCTGCAGTGGACGTTCGAAAATAAATGGGTTAAAACCGCCTTTGCTTTTCAAAACACCTTTTCTGGGATTAATCCAAAATGGATTTAGAAGTTTTCATAAACACAAGCATGCTGCATTTTTTAAAAACACACCAGGAGTAAGAACCACTGACATAAATGGGAAGGACTTCTAAGAACTACATTAGGACCACAGTATCCACTGACTGCTGTTTTGAGACAGTGACTTGCTTTATGGCTCCTCTTTGTGACAGTAGCTTGCTTTACATATGCTATTTGTGATAACAGCTTGCTTTACAGCTGCTGTTTGTGACAATAGCTTGTTTTGTGGCTGCTGAATTATTTAATTTTTTTCTCCTCTGCCAACCGTGGATAACTGAATCAGTGGATATGGGGGTCCTACTTTACAGTTGAGTGTGTACAATCTACTTTGGAATTGTTATTCTTTTGGGATCAGGCTCACTGCAAAAGGCAATCTATTCCCCTTATCCAATGTGGGACTGGGGGGGGGGGGGGGGGAAAATTCTGTTAGAATCAATCCTTTAAAAAAATAATCCTTATATAGATAAACATGACCAGTGTGGTATGACAGCGATGGGCTATGGCTCAGGAGATCTTGGTTCAAATTTACCAGAAGAGGCTAAAATTATTTTTTAAAACACATCTGGCCATTGGAGAATGCTGTCCATGGGTCTTAGCAATTTGGAAGCAATGATGGAATAAAATTCATTGCTCATGAAAAACCAGCACTAGTCTATCAGATGTGTCTTTACTGAGGTCAATCTAACTGTTTTATGTAGGTTATGACCAAGGAAGGGTACATAAGATGGCAGTCTTAATGTCTTTGTCTGAGTAGTTCATAGATGCATGCAAAATTCAAGGTTATACTACTTAGGATCTGCTACAGTAGTTTAGAATTTCGTGCAACACAGCTGAGCTCTCTTAAAATACTATATTAGATTTACATCTGTGAAGATTCTCAGTCATCCAGGTGCGTTTATCTGGGAGTTGAGTCATGGCTACTGGACTTCTTTTTTGAGAGATAGAAACGTTTCGCTGTTCATCCAAACAGTGAAACGTTTCTATCTCTCAAAAAAGAAGTCCAGTAGCCATGACTCAACTCCCAGACTATATTAGATTATTTGTCCATCTGTACAAATATTGTCTACTCTGCTGACAGAGGTACCTCAGCATCTAGACTGACAACTTTTCAATTCCTTGCTACTACTTTTAATCAGAAATACCAGGGATTGCATTTGACACCCTTGATTCCAGGTGCACTACATATCTGCAGAATGGCAGTAATGCTGGGTTATATCACAGATATGATGACAATCAGTGACACCGGCACTTGCAAAACATAACACCCCCCCCAAACACTGAGCTAGGTAGCAACCTTTCATTGTGATTGGTACACAAAGTCCCCCTCCCCTATGTCTGCACTCATATAACTTTCTATGCTCAGGTCACCCAAACACCCCAAAGCCTCCTGAGATCATGGTTTGGTTTTGCTCTATCACATTGAAGGTTTGTTTGGTTTTGTCTTCTGTGTTGTTAAGTAGTTTTGTTTTTACAGTGCTTACACAGTCTCAAAGATGTCAGACTACATGAAAATTATTTCACTAATTGTAAATTGCCTTTTTAAAATTTTTTTATTAAATTTTAAGCTACATACAAACAACATAAGGAAATAAAAACTACAATAAACAATATAAGTGTGCCCCCATCCCACGGGACCATCCATGCATTCTTCTTCGTTGCTCCGTCTTCTATTATTCTAGTAATCTTCTTAAAGTTCTCTTCTCCAGAATTGTCGTGAGATATTCGTGGACTCTTTCCCTTTTCCTTCGACTAATACATAATCTATAAATTTACCCCAGATATCGTAGAAAATGTCTTTTTTCATTTCTCCTCGTTTGACCTTTAAACTGCAAGACAATTTATCGTTTATAGCTATATCCCAAAGTTCATTATACCAATCTTCCATCTTAAATTCTAGTTTTGACTTCCAGTTTTTTGCTATGATTAATCTAGCAGCTGTCATAAGATTTGCTATTAGTTCCTTTGTTGTAACATCATAATCTTTGCTTGTTAACAATGACAATAATGCTATCTCTGGATTACAATCTATGTCTATCTTAATCATATTACTTAACTCTAAAAACACTTTTTTCCAGAACTTTTGGACTATTTTGCATTCCCACCAAAGATGCAAATATGTGCCAAGCTTTTTTTCACATTTCCATCATATCTTAGACTAGTAACCAGAATTCATTCTATTCAGTCTAATTGGGGTTAAATACCATCTAGAAACCAATTTAAAATAGTTTTCTTTTATCCTGACCGATAATGATCTCAAAATTCTCATATTCCAAATTTTCATCCAGTCTTCTTTCTTTATCTCTACATTGAGATCTTGGTTCCAGACTTCTCTCAAGGTATTTAACTCCTTCATTTCCAATGATTCCCCTAATATTTTATATATTTTACGTATTGTTCCTTTCTCTGAATTTTCATGTTCAGACTCGAGTGATAATAGGAAGTGTTCAAATTTTGTGCACTCTCTGGTTTGATTATTTCTTTTCCCCCAGTCCTTTGTCCATTTCCCTAATTGAATATAATTTAACCATGTTAAATCACTGGATTGCAAAATATTTTTTATATCATGAATTGTTTTAATCTTGAGCATCCAATCCTTTAGTCTGGCTATTTTCTTAATTTTAAAAAAACTCCAAATAATGCTTCAAGTTAACAGGGAAGTTTTCCAAGTCAGTAACTAAAGCCAGTGGGGATCCCTTCGGAGACAAGATTTTTCTATATGTTCTCCATGTAGCAATTAGACTATTCAAAAGGGGGTTGTCGATCTTTACTTTGTTTTTGACTTCCGTAAATAAAATTTATTTATTTCCCCCTTTATGTCCGAAGACTCTTGCTCCCACCATATTAGCTTCTGTGGTTTAAAAAGAATTTCCCCCAATGAACTGAGTTGATTGGCTATATAATAATTTCTTATATTGGGTATACCTATTCCGCCTTCTTTCTGGGATCTGTACCACAAACTTTTATTTATTCTTGATTTTCCCTGCATTGCAAAACCTATTTATCATGTCTTGGAGAGTTTTAAGTTCCTTTTCTAAAAACTGAACTGGTAACATTTTAAAAATAAAGTTAATTTTTGGAAGTATTTTCATTTTTATCAATGCAATTCTACCAAACCACGATAATTTTAATTTAGAGTAGGATAATAGTTTGTTTTTCATCTCTTCTTTTAATTTTAAAATATTTCTTTCTTTAGTTTTAGTAAATTCTTTGTGGAGTTCTAATCTTAGATATTTAATGCTTTTTCCCAGTTTAAGTCCGATTTTTTCAATTATCTTTAGGTCTTGTTTTCCATAATTGAACAATAAACTCTCTGATTTTTGCCAGTTTACACATAATCCTGTTATTTCTCCAAATTCTTCTAAATGAGTTTTTACTCTTTGAATATTCTCTATTGGGTTTACAATAGTCAAAAGAGCGTCGTCCGCGAATAAACTGATTTTAGTTGCCCCATCTTTCCCTATACCTTTAATGGATTCATCGTCCCTTATAGCATTTGCCAGGAGCTCTATAACAATACAAAAGAGAACTGGAGAAAGAGGACATCCTTGTCTAGTCCCCCGGCCTAGGGTGATTTGTTCAGTCAATCCATCATTAACTATTATTGAGGAAGTGCCCTTTAAATATAATTGATTAATTGCTCCCAAAAAAGATTTCCCAAATCACCATTTTTCTAACAGGATTTTTAATGTGGGCCATTGAACGCAATCAAAAGTTTTAAAAAGATCTAGAGACAACATCCCAGCTTTAGTAGTACTCTTTCCCATTTCATAAAGAGCATTCAAATTTCTTCTAATAATATTTGCCATTTGTCTACCTTTGATAAAACCACATTGATCCTCTTTAATATATTTAGCTATAAATTTGTTCATTCTTTTAGCCAGAATTGCAGTAAAAATCTTAGCATCTTGATTTAATAAGGATATTGGCCTGTATGACCCAATGTCCGTTAAATTTTTATTAGGTTTTGATATTAAAATAGTTAAAGAATGGGTCCATGATCTCGGGATTTGTTCTCCGTCCAAAATTTTATTATATAGCTTCTTTAATTTGGGTATTAGTACTGCTTTAAAAAGTTTGTAAAATTCAGGTCCCAGAGCATCCACTCCAGGCATTTTATTATTCTTTAATTTGTCTATTACCTCGCTTATCTCTTGGTCTGTAATAGGCTTTTCCATTTCCAACATATCTTCCTGTTCCAAGACCCTCTTTACATTTTTAGTGATGTAACTTTCTGTATCCTCCTTAGGTTTATTTTTTGCGGTATATAACGACTGATAAAACTCTTGTATAGCTTTTAACTTTTCCTTCATTTGTGTACATATCTTGCCTGAGGAGTCTTTTATGATCCCTATTGTGTTCTTGTCTTGTCTTTTCTGAGCTAGTCTGGCTAAAAGTTTTGAGTTCTTTTTGCTATATTCAAAAATGTTTCTTTTTAAGTAAAGTAGATTCCTTTGTGTTTGTTGTAGATCTAAATCTTCTAGCTCTTTTTTTCTTGCTTCAATCAACCTCAGTATCTTATTATCCTTAGTAAAGAAAAATTGGGTTTCTAAGTCTGCTATTAATTTTTCTAAATTTCTTTTATTGAGTTCTTCCTGTTTTTTAATTTTAATATTTTCTTTTATTATAAGGCCTCTGGCTACCGCTTTCAAGGTGTCCCATATGATTGGCGTTTGGCTACCTGCCTTTTCATTTATGTCCCAAGTTTCCAACCAATCTTTTTTAACCTTTTCCAGAACTTCTGGATATTGAAATATTTTTAAGTTCATTCTCCATCTTTTAGCTTCTCTGTAATTTTTATTTGTTGCTAAATCGATTGACATTAAGGCATGGTCAGATGTTTTTATGATCTCAGTCTCAGTATTGTTTACTTTGGGTATTAAGCTTTGTGATTCAAACACAAAATCTATCCTAGAATATGTTTTGTGTATTGGTGAATAGAAGGTATACTTTGTTTCATCTCCTTTCAGTTCTCTCCAGACATCCTTCAATCCTGTTGTGTTTATAAACTTTGCTAGTGTTGTGTGTCTTGCCCTCCAATCTTCCTTTTTACAGACTGATTTATCTTTAATTTTATCTAAGACCATATTAAAGTCCCCTGCCATTATTAAGTACCCCTTTTTAACAATTTCAATCTGGTCCCAAAGGAGATTATAAAAGCGGCCTTGGTTGACATTTGGTGCATACAGATTTACCAAAGTATAATAATCTTTCCCCATTAAAACTTGCAATATTATATATCTACCTTCTAAGTCTTTTACCACATTTTCAACAACACATTCACAATTCCTTGAAATTAAGATGGCGACCCCTCTTGCTTTAGATGTGCCAAAGCTTTTTTCATATATATCAACATTTGAAATTTTTAATTCATTAAAACCATCTCTTGTTTGGTGAGTCTCTTGCAAAAAGGCAATATCTATTTTGTACCTTTTAATCATCGCTTCAATTCTCTTTCTCTTCGAAAATGACCCCAGACCTTTTACATTCAATGTTGCTAATTTTATAAACTTTCTCATAACCTAGTTTTTTTGGTTTCAATATTCTGGAATGGTCCCGTTGTGCACACCAACAATTACTGAAAAAATAACTAAAATGAATCTAATTCTCCACCCTAAAAAACTATTCTTTTCTCCCACCCCACCAGCTATCATACTATTTAGTATGTGCATCAAGGGGATGGGAGGGAGGAGGTCCGTCCACAGACAATAGCCAGCCAAGATCTCATTTGCTCTTAAGTATCATGTTACTGTAAATCCTTTTTTCCAAAAAATTATTCTACCCCCCTCCAAACCGCCCTCTCACCACCACCACCCCCTCAAAAAAAAGGGGGGAGGGAGGGACGGGAAGGGATAATAAACAAATGGGGGAAAATTCCAAGGGGGAGAAAGGGGAAAAGAAAAAAAAACCCAAGGAGAGAAATAAAAAAGGGGGGAGGGAAAGAGGGAGGGAAAGAAGGGAGAAGGATAGGAGAAGGGGATGGGAGGGGGTGAGAGAGAGGGAAGGAGAGAGAAGTAAGCTGAATGAATTTCAAATATTGTTCATTGAAGATTCCAGGAGCCGGAGTAAGAAAAAGGTTCACTGTCCTGATGTTGCCATAGAAGTTCCCAGGGACGAGCGAGGAGAAACCGAGTCGTCTTGGATATTCCATGCTTCAAGAAGGTGCTGGCCTTCTTCTAGAGAGTGAATTGTGTGTTGAACAGAGCCTTTCCAAACCTTCAAGAATAGGGGGTGGCCCCAAGAGTAGCGATAATTGTTTTTCCATAGTATGGTTGTAACTGGTCTCATCGATTTATGCCAATCAGAAGTTTCTTTGGAGAAGTCTTGATAAACTTGCACAGTTGCATCTCCTCTCTTAAGAATATTAGGATTGGCTCTTATTGAAGACATAAGACACTCTTTGTTTACATAAGAGGCAAATCTTACTATCACTGGTTTTGGGGTCCCATCTCTCGAATTGCCCAGGTAGTGGACTCTCTCTATGTTGTCATCCTCTAATTGTTTGGGCAGAAAAGAGTTAAGCCAGGTTATAACTTCTTGTTTTAATGCCCCCTTCTTTTGGATCACAAAATTAATCAGCTTAACATTCTGTCTTCGAGAGTAATCCTCGATATAAGTTAGGTTGTTTTTTTTTTTGGTTGTGAGTAAAATCTGTTTCTGAGAGCTAATTTCAGTTTCATTTTTCGTTACACGTATCTCCAGATTTTTAAACTCTCCTGCCAAATTTTCGAGCCGCTGGCCGTTTAGTTTTATTTCATGTGATAAATCTTGTTTAGTGCCTTGAAGTTCCTTTGAAAGGCCATCAATTCTACGTATCACATCCTGCTGGTTCACACTCATTATGCTGGCTAATTCTGTCCTCATCAGTCGCATTTCCTTCATGAAGTCTTGATCAGCGGGGGGAGGAGTAGCCTCTCTCTTCTTCTCCACTGATCCTGTTGCCATTTTTAGCCCTCCCTCATCCGGAGGCTGCTCGACACGCTGTAGAGCTTGGTGATTGTGTACTGTATCAGGTGATTTTCTAATCCAACCTTTTGGCTGGGGGTTCTTTTTTGCTTTTTTACCTGGCATATAATTAATCAAAAAGCAGGCGTAAGAGAGTCTCACTGCTTGCAATCATCTATACAGCTTTCCAAGCAGCCAGCAAAAACAGCTCAGACAAACAGCTCAAATAGGCAGGCAAAACCGAAAGTAGCTTCGTCGCTAAAAAATCAAGTTTATCTACTCTTCGAAGAGACATATATTGCTTCTCCTGTCGCTCCCGAGTAATTTATTGACGCATTACTCACGGCACCACAGCATTAAACAGTAGTTTTAAGGCTATTTTCAGATCGCGGCACGGAGCTTTAAGATCAGGCTGCTGGCATGTCTGGTGGGCGGGACTTCCTCCCATAAATTGCCTTGTAAGGGTGCGATTACAGGAGCATTCAGCTCACATTTTGGACCACTCGTGCTGCAGTTCAATGTGAATTATGGTATTTGCTAGTGATCGCATGATGATCAACCTCAATCCATGTCTCAGCAGGACTTTTTTGGTTCACCAGCAGGGCTACTACTGGGGGGGGGATGTCTATGTTGGAGCAATTCCACAATGGATGGTAGGTTGTTTTAAAGTGACCCTTTCCAGTGCAGTCAGGAGTGCATCTTTCTCACAGGTCGCACCTCCCAGTGAGTTGAAGAGCACATATTTGGTAGTGGTCTGGTGACACAGACAGAGCTAAATATTTCCCTTTTCTTTTTCCATTCTGCTTATGGGTGATGAAAGTGGGGCACTTCAGTAGTATGAGGCATAATATGTCCTAGATGGCAGTGGAACACCTCCATTGATGACTGGGCACCATTCCCTTGTGTCCTGGAGGATAGTGATAGTGACACATTGGCCACTGCCTTTTGTGTGTTGTTAGCAGGTAGCCCTTTGCCTGAAAGGCATAGTAGAAAACATGTGTAATTTGTGGCCCTCTAGGTGTTGCATGCTTACTTCCACTAGCTTTGGCCAGCATAGTTAATGATGAGGAATGCTGGCAGTTGTAGCCCCACAGTATTTGGATATCTCACATTCCACATCCTATATAAAAATGACCCATGTGTTGCATTTAGTCATAAGGGCACTGGGTGAGTAAGAATCACACAAGCAGAAAGAACTATTTAGAGCCCCATTGTCACAATTTCATGAACTGGAGGGTATATTTCTGAGGAGCAGAGCTTTCCTGGTTATACCATGTGGGATCAAGAATACCCTAGAGTTCTCAACCCATGAACAATGTTCATGGATAAAGAATCTATCATCTTCATGAGGTAAAGGGATATGGGCTAAATGACATTCTCTCAGACGTTTGCTCAGCTAGATTCCAGATACAGTTTATGTCTCTGGTGAAATTTGGAAGTTGTGATTGGAAGCTTTCAGATGTAATGTGTGTGTGTGAGAGAGAGAGAGGGGGGAGAGGGAGAGAAAGAAAGAAAGAAAGAAAAGAAAAGAAAGCTATTTTCCTCCTATTGTTATCAGTCCAAGTCCCATCCAGTTCTCTGGGTTCATCTTCCTACCCTGATCATGTGGAAACCTTTGGCTCAGCTAATGCCCGAACAACCTTTTTATTTTTAAGATTAGTAAGAGACCGATTAATATGCCTCGGTAAATAAATAAATCTTCCTGCGTAACATGCTGTTAATACTGTCATCAAGGAAATTTCACCCGAGCTTATATAGTAAGACCATACATATTACTCACATCATCAAATTTGTTTATTTTTGAAATATCTGTGTTAGGGCAGAAAAGTTAACAACAACTTTGTTCCAACAATCAGGAGGAAGTTTTTTTTAAAAAAAAATCTGATTGATTTATTCCATGGAAGCAGAAGATGCAGAAGTTGATTTGCAAACCAGAACTAATCAAACCAACCCTCTGCCAATTTTGGAAGGGGTTTTGTAGTTGCATATTGTTAAGACTATAATATCAAGTTGTTTAAAACTTTGTGACATTATGTGGTCCCTACTTTTTAATGCTGTACTAACAAGTTTATTTCATTATCACTTTTTTCTATAGACAAAATGTGCATTTTGCTGATTTTTGGTGTTTTCATTTCCACAGAAATGTAGGCAAAGACCTTAATTACGTATAGAATATGGTCGCTGATTATAATGGACCACATTATGGCCATGTTAGCATGGGGCTTCCACTTCTTACATATACTGGAACATGCAACTACAGTATGTTTAAAGTACCATACAACTAACCATCAATCACCACAACTTCTTAGGACAAATTCTAATGTCAAATTTCTCTACTCTGGGGACTATAACCATTGTGGCAGGCTACATGGGCTGTTTAGCCCACAGTTCAGAGTGCTACTAGGCTGGTTTCCTCTTAAGGACAACAATCAGACAATAATTTTGCTCAAGTAAACCCGTCTTGCCCTAGAGTGCTCCTACCCGCACATTTCTGGTCCCTGTCAAGGGGCTTCAGCTTTTCTGCTGAAAAAGAAGGATCTCTTCATCCTCTCTTGCGTGCATATGTGTACTCTCTGTGCATGTATTTTCTTTGTTTGCTAAATAACTGCTTTTCTGACTCTGAAATGATCCCTAGAGAAAATCCATCTGTGTCTGTCTCTTAGGTTGGCATATTTTCAAGAATGTGTTTTTCCCTTTACAATGGAAACTAGGCTTTCACTTAAGAAAAAAACTGCCTGTAGTTCAAAAGTCCAACTCTAGCTGTGTTTAATGTTGTGGAAATAATACTGTACATAATAGTAATTTACGTTGCAGCAGAAAAGCACAAGGAGGATCCAACACGACCCGCACAAACATTTTCATCTTCGAAACACCATCAGTTTCTGAACAAAGCAAGCAATAACTGCAGACATTTTGGAAACCATAGAACGTACTGTATTTTTCAACATGAGGGCTGACTGAGACATAACAAAGGAGGGAAGGCAAATGAGTTGCTACAGATCTACATTTCTCTACTTGGATAGTAATTCTTTTTTCCAGAATATTATTTGTGTCCATACATTAAACAATATAGTATAATGTTCATAATAATACTGAGCATGCCCCGTTCACAAGATGCAAACTCTATGGGTGAGCAGGTGGCAATTTTCAGAAGCAAATATTTTGGGACAGTGGGAAATGATATGTGAACTTACCCAGAATATGTATAATTTCCATTTTTTTTTTAGCATGAGCACTTAGTTGTAGTCCAGAAAAATGCAATGCTTCAAAAACCTCCAGTTTGTGAATGTGAGATATGTCTGCTTCTGTATCCATAATCGAAAAGCCAGGAAATGGCCCAATACCGCTGCACAGTATTGTGTAAGCAGGGAAAAGGATGGTAGGGTTTACACAGCAAAGGGCAGCCTGAATGTTAAGAATACTACAGGAAGCAGTCAAGTTGGTTTAAAACAGGCATGCCCAACTTCGAACAGGTCGTGATTCACTTTTACCGACTCAAAGTGCTGGTGATCTTCTGCCATGAAAATTACCGTAATTTTCACATTAGTTTCAAATTAAAATTTAACCCAATAAAGTTGGAGGATTCTCCCCTATTTTAAATGTTTCTTCTCTCATTTACTTTGATGTGATCAGCTGTTAAGCAAATTAAGTAAAAATAAAACAGAGAGATGAAAATCCAGGAAGAACTGCAAAGGAAATGGAAAGTACGTTTTTTTTCTTAAAGTTTTTTTGAGTAATAACTTTTTTTTACTGTCAAAACAACTTTCTTTAAGTTTTATTAACTGGTGTTAAATTTAGGTTGAGTATTGATCCAGGCTGATCTTGCACAATCTTTAATATTTTGTTCTTGCTCATCAGTGAGATGTCTGACCTGAACTTCATCCTCCAGCTTTTTGAAGTTGGGTGAATATTGTGTGAGGGCCTGTCTCAGGGAATCCTGGAGATGTTCATCTGTCATGTTGGAATGTAATTTGGGATAACTTTGTCACATGTCAAGGAACTTCTGATTTTGGATTTCCTATCTCCAGTGCTCCCTGAAAATGTTCTTCCAAGTGCTATAGTGTTTTGATTTGTTCAGAAGCAGAAGCAGGAAAAGACAAGAGTGCTGACTTTGAGCATTAGTAGAAGAAAGAAAAGTGCCAGCATGGGGCATATAAACAGAACCGAGGAAAAATGGGCTTCCCAGGGGAGCAACAGCACACTTCAGCTTTTTATTAAGACAAGCAAATATTTGCAATTTATCATTACGTAAATACTGTACCAGCAGCAGGACTGTTGATTTAAAGGATTAATCACTCCAGTGAAACTTGAAATAATAACCTACTGAAAAAGGTCAAGTACTGCCTTCCCAAGCCAAGACAGGCAGAAACTCTGTCACAAGAATGCTTTGACAAAAGTGATGTTTCTCAAAGGTTTGTGGTTTGTATCCATCCCTGGCTGACCTGGGGCTGCCAGGAGTTAGGATACCAGCTAGAGTCCCAGAGAATTAATGTTACCTTTGCCGGTTATTGGATGGGGAGATGAGTTTCAAGATGAGCAGTGGCAGAAATTTGATTTCTTTTGTGATGTGTTTTTTATGCTTGGGTGGGTGCCCACCTCCACCCCACAGACCCCCCCCAAGGTTTTCTGGTGAATGTCAAGGTGTTTGTATGTGTTGCCTACTTTAGGTGGATATGCAAGAAATCCACATTCTCTGTCATACACACATGAATCACCATAATGGGTGATATCCAGTTGGTTAATGTACTATGCAACACTACGGTAGATCGACTGAAGTCAGCTTCCTCATAGGTCACATACTTTAGTGTAGTAAGGCACAACTAGTGTAGGCCCATTTTGAATCAGTGGAACTTATTTTGACTCACTAAATTCCTACTGATTTAACCAGCCCATTCTAGTGCAACTAAGTGGCAGGATTTCAGCCTTTATTTTACTGATTCTGATGTACGAACAGAAGTTATCTCTCTTTATGGTCTACAAATACTTTATTTTGCTTGGGCCCCAAAGCAGTAGGTTCACTTAAATTCCTTGAAAACCCCTTCCAGAAGGTCAGCTTTTTAATATATCCTCTTGGCCACCTGAGTGTCTGAGATGACCACATCGTTCTCTAGATTCATTGCTAGCCAAACCCTACGGCTAGTCATCTGATCATGATAATAGTTCCAGTCTTGTCAGTATCACCATTTGGGCAGGTCATAAAGGTTAGGTGTGATTAATTAAAAATATCTACCTATCTGATAACTGAGCCTAAGCATAGACTGGGCATGGGAAGGTACTACATATAGATCCAATTTTGAGAGGTGTGGTGGCTGTTGTTTCTTGAAGGGCTCCCAACAACAGAAGCAACATAATCTTGCTTTGTTGCTTGTTAATTCAGTCTTTAACCTTCAGCCCATTAACTGTGCTTTTTGCCTCCAACTCCTCATTTTAAAGATCCTTTGCTTCCTGTCAACACAAGAGGTCAAGGATCAAAAGCAGAGTTGCACTGCTCTGTCCCTTTCCTAAGAAAGGTAATCAGGGAAGGAAATTCTGTTGTCACAGGCAGCCCAACTGCAAGAAAAAAATGTGATTTGTTCAGGAGTCAAAAACTGTGGCCCTCAAAAAACAAAAACAAAAACCTGTAGCTAGAGATTGTTGGAGTGCAACTCTCAGCAGCCCTAATCAGTACACAGTGGTGTTAGGTGGGTTGCCAGAACCTGGGGCAAGGCAAGTATTGCAGGGCATAAGGCACGTAGTGGCTCTGTGAAGCAACATATGGGCGGTGCAGGGCATGGTGAGAGATGCCCCTGGGGTGGCACCAAGAATTGCCCGCAGATTTGCTCATGGTTCTTGCTGGCAGCAGTGGTCCTGTGACCCCTGTTGGCTGCAGGAGTGCATCTGGCAGGGTGGACCACACACCCCTATTAATTTAGCACCCAGGGCAACTGCCCCTGTGGCCCAAACCATGCTACACCAGTGCCAGTACAACATAGCCAATAGTGAGGAATGCTGGAAGCTGTTGAACCATCAACATCTGGAGAGTTATTACCTGTGATCTTAGTCCTTCCTGCCTCTAGAATATTAGCTACCTCTCTGGAGATCTGATGAATGAGCAGTAGATTGTGAACCAGGTTTCCCTGCTGGAGTGCCTATGCTGATTGTCCATCCATGCACAACCTTACTATCTGGAATAAAACTCAAATATTACAAGGCTCTTAAGCCTCCTATGACTTCTTTTTAAAGGAAAGCAAGCCCAGGGTCAGGCCGGCACCCCTGGAGCCTCTCACCTGTGATGCGAGCATAAAAATATCTATTCCTGGCAACATCACTATCCCCGAGTTTCTTAACTCCTGCCGGAGTTTCAGCTGCACAGAAACAAGGAATGGAGGGAACTGACAACTAGAAGCAGAAGAAAGCAAATGCTTGAGTAGATTCCAAGGGCAGCAGAACAGGAGTCAATGTTACTGACAGGATTCACCCCGTTCATTGTTTCTGATCAAGGTGACCCTTCTGCAGTATGGCTGCCTGTAACTAAGACCGAGGGTAGATATATACTCTGTATTCTCTTTGACCTTGAGCATCTTATTTTTAAATTGAAATTCCTATCTGACATTGTAAATGCCTTTTCCCTGATCTGAGACAGGTCAAGTGTGTGGAGTTAAAACTCCCACAGCCTTGAATTCCATCTTATCTTTACTTTGGCTTGCCTGGTGCTGGAACACTGGCTGTTTTGAGGAGACACACTTCATGTTTAATTTGTGTCCGTCCCCCCACCTTCTTTTTTTCCTTTTTTTTTTATTAATGAGGTTCATGACTGTAGCACATTTCAGCCAAATCACATCTAGGTATCCTAACAAATGCTCTTTCTCCCTTGTCAGTCATACCTCAGCATCTTTATAGGGGGAAATAAAAGCAGGCAAAGTAGGCCTCCCCAGATGTTGTGAGACTGCACCTTTCTGCAGTCCTCCTAATACGAATAGCCATTGGGGAGTAGCAGTCCAAGTTTCATTTATTTTATTTATTTGTTACATTTATATGCTGGCAATCACACCTTTCTTCCAGTGAGCTTGAGGCAATGCACATGGCTCTCCTCAGCCTGACTTGATCCTCAGAAGAAAATCTGTGAGGTAAGTCAGGCGGAAAAAGTGTGACTGACTCACAGTCAGCCGGTCAGTTTTATGGATGATTTGAGATTTGAGCCCTGGTCCCCTGAGTTGTAGCCCAACATTGTCACTGCTATACTATATCATCACAGCCACCTGGTGAGGAATGATGGGATTTGTAGTTCAACAGCATGTGGAGGTCAGCATTATGCCCGATTATGCACCATGTACTAAGTACCAGTATGTGTAGTTGCAGAGGACTTTACATGGCCCATGAGACCTAACCCTTCGGGGGAAAAATTATTCCATATCTTTGCATACTTTGTGAAAAAGGTGCAGCATTAAATTGACATATGATTAATATGTCAGTTCAAATGTGCAAACTTGTTTGTGGGCCATACATCTCATCACCAGTTCATGCAATCAAAAGGAATAATGATATAGCAATTACATTGTGAAATCAACGTATAAAGACTAGAGTAATATTTAAAACTAAAGCAAAACAGAGCACCAGATGCCTTGAGGGGGAAAACTAGAGCGAGACAGAAATATAATAGAGTTGGAGTTTATATACAGTTATTTGTCTAATTTTGCCCAGCTGAATAACAAAAAACATTTACATGAAATTGTCAAATTCCCTCCCAAAAATTGAATTTAGTTTTAACATTTGGTTAGAGCATATTGAGATGTAATTCATTATGTGCATATATGTGCTAGTCAAGTTTTTTTAAATGATGTTCAACATGTATTAAGATTGGAAGAGGTGACAAAAAACAATGGAGCTCAGGGTAGTTTGATGCCTATGGCAAAGAACAAGTTGGCACCTCTCCTGTTATAGACAGAGAAGCCAGGTGGACTAGCCAGTTTGCCTTAGGTATCAAAACAGCTTGAGACTAAAATAAGAACTGCTGTAAAACTCAATACATAGCTTTTTAAAATCAGCAGAGTATTAGTTAAAATTTTCATATGCCTTACTTCATCAATCATCAACCGAAATAAAGTCTGAAGTAGAAGAATCAGAAGAAGATGGGACTATAGAAGGGTAGCTCTGAAGGAACTAGAGCAGGTCTGTAAGTGTAAAGATGTGTTTCTGGAGATCCAGGCCAAGATCATCCATGTTACAGTATTCTCAATTATGTAGATGTGAAAAGAAAAATAGCATTTAAAAAACTTATTCATTCAGAATGTGGCTTTGCAGGAAAGCTTTATGGATACCACCAGGCCACTAGAGAAAAAAAATCAAATGAACTCAACAACAAATTCAGTTCTTTAAGAAATCTCTGGTTTATGAATGTGGGAAATTCTGCTTCTGTATCCATGATTCAAAATGCCAGGTAATGGCTTGATATTGCTGTACAAACTCAAGCCCACTTTGTCGGCAGGAAAAGGGATGGCAAGGTTTACAATGCAAAGGACAAGCTGAATGTGGATACTAGAGATGTGCATGAAACGAATTAAAAATTCATTTTGTTATTCGTTATTCGTTTTGTTAGGTAACAAATAGTGAACAGATCCCTCTAAGAAAAATGAAACAAAATGAAACAGAACAGAAATTTCCGTTTCATTACATTTTATTTTTCGTTTCCCCGGTGTCTTCTCTTACCTTGCTCCCGTTATGGGACTCGCCACTGCTGTCGACCAGGCCTCACAAGGAGGGCTTTCGGCTCCGGGGAAAAAAAACAAAAACAAAACAAAACAAAAACAACCACTGGTCAGCCTGCACTACAGCTGATTGGTGCTTGATTTGAAAAAAACCTGACCTGACTGGGCGCACGAGAAAATAATATAAAAAATTAAAATTAATATTAAAATTTAAAAATTTGCTGACCCAGCCCATGGGCTGCCTGGTCAGCGCGAGTAAACAAAAAGAGAAAAAAAGAGAAAAAAAACTTCCCGCAGACCCAGCCGGGTGCGTGAGAAAAAATATATTTTAAAATTAAAATTAAAATTAAAATTAAAATTAAAAAAGGTGCCGACCCAGCCCGGGAGCCGCATGTTTAGCGCGAGTAAACAAAAAGAAAAAAGGAGAGGGAAAAAAACTGCACCAACCTGCCCAGGTGCCCAAGAAAAAATAAAATAAATCAAAATCAAAATAAATATATAATTTTTTTTAAAAAACATGCGAACCCGGACTGGGAGCCACATGGTTAGTATGAGTAAACAAAAAAACATATTAGAGAAAAAAAACATATTAGAGAACATATAGAGAGCAAGAGCATATTAAAGGCAAGCCATTGTTCTAAGTTCAGACAGCATGACAAGTCAGGGTTTGAATAAACTAGAGCTTATAAGCCAACAGGAAACCATGGCTTTTATTTGTGGTTTGCAACTGGCTAACAAACTATGATTTCTTTGCAGGCAAGAGTTCAGATACAACAAGCAACAATACAAAAAAATCAAAACCTGATTTAAATTATGTGGTAATCTGGCCACTGTGGCCACTTCTGTGGCAATGGTGAGTTCTGTTAGGGATTCAGAACACAATTCTACCATTATTTATTTATAGATCGGAGCAGAATGTCATCCTAGTCAATCTTCTTGAAAGTAACATTTTAAGCACTGCTGCAGCCACCATGTTTTTGCTCATAGTGGTTGAAATCCAGTGGTAAATCAGAACCAGAATAGGCAGATTAAATCAGCAGGGAAATGGTGAATAAATTCAATTTATTTTATGGGCCTACTCTGTTGGTGAGTTACTACTGGATTTCAGCCAGTGTCTGAAATCATTCTGCTCCCAAGCAACACTGAAATTTTGGAACCCTTTAAAAATTTAATATCTACCATGCAAAGTGATTCTTTCTAGCACTATTTTATAGGTTTTCATTATATGGTGTGTGCCCTTAGTAATGGTTGTTTTAATAACAAATATAAGAGCAGGTTGGACAAGGGGGAAACACAGCTTTTACATTAACATTCCTACAAATAAAGCAATCCAAAGGCAGAGTTGTGAAACAATTGTGTCAAACTTATTTTGCCCTTTTCACTCCAATATCTTTTATTTATTGTGGACTTGAAAAATACTTAGAGGTTGAGGCATGAGCCATCTGCACACCCTATGAGTTACTGGAGACAAGAATTTTTTAACTCTCAGCAAACAAAATCCAAAAAAAACCCAAAACCCGCAAGTGTATTTCCATTCCTCTCCAGAAATGGGATATAAAAAATTTCCATTAAGGCAAATGCAGGTTGCCTGCAGGAGGAGTTAATGTTCATGCTTGAGCTTTGAGCTGAGCTTGGGAGAGGTTCAGAGTAGATTTCAAAGTTTTGCATCCAGCATATTTCTCAGTAACTCACCCATCAATAACATTCCAGGAAAAGTCGTCATGATCATGACTTGCTGTAGTTGTGCAGCATGGTCCATGAACGGTACTACTAAACTACACTGAAAGAAATCTAATTTGTTGACACAGTGATCATTTGCCAGAAGATGTTGTGAATGATAATCAAATATGAGCCTGAAAATTAATTCAGAAGGACTTGAAAACATACAACTATATAGTAGTAATACCTTGGTTTATGAGCATAATCCATTCCAAAAACATGCTTGTAAACTGAAGTACTTGTATATCAAAGCAAATTTCCCCATAAAAATAATGGAAACTCAGATGATTCATTCTGGGACCACATATGTACACACAAAATACCAAAACTAACTAAAGAAGTTGGCTAGAACACTGCTTTTGAGGGGAGAGGGAACTTCCAGACAATCACCCATAATCCACCAGGGAGGGAGCAAGAGAGCCACCATTGGCTCACTTGTGATCATGTGACATGCTCCAGTGTTGCAAGACATTGTTCATTGATCAAGGCAAACATGATCAGAAATGGCTGCTCCTCTTGCAAAACTCTCAGAAACCAAGGTATGATTGTATGTGGAGGCCATGACACACTTATAACTTGAATGGGAAAATGGCTCATCTAAGTGATTGTAGAAATTCAGCAGCGAGTAGATAGAGAAGTGGGATGAACTGTTTCTCCAGGGGACATTGGCAATGTTAACTAACTGGAAAGAGATCTTGAGGCTCTGGTGTAGCAGTCAACCAAAACACTGCAGTAAAGAAGAGGTTTGAGCTGTGCAGCTATTAAAACAAAAGCAAAACTAGACTATGGGTGAAACCTTCATAGGCTGCTAGAAGAAAAATTTAAAAAGTTGCTGAGCTTTCGAGAGCAAGCTCTCTTTTCAAAGCAGGTACAGTAGGACCCCTGTATCTGCGGGGGATAGGTTCTGGGACACCCCCCCGCGGATACAGAAATCTGCAGATAAGAGCTTATGCTCTTATCCAGGGTGGCAGTGGGCAAGGAGGAGTGAATGAACTTCAAAGGGCCATCCTCCCTCCTGCCCCACAACCCCCAGTTCGCCCCTACCCTTACCGCCAGGCTAGCAGAGAGGTGCCCGCATGGCCTGCAGGTGCCCACCTGGGACATTGGTGGTGGTGGTGGTGGAAGAGGCACCCACGTGGACCTGTGGATGCCTGTGTGTGACACGGGTGCCTCTTCTTCCACCGCTGCCACTGAGGTCTCAGGCAGGCGGCAGAGGTGGGTTTTTTTGCCACCGCTGCCGAAGTCTTGTGCACAAGTCCCCTTTCTCACTGCTGCTGCTTCCTTAAGGAGTCCTTCCAGAACGGGACAAGGAGGCATCATCCTCGAGGAAGGGGACTTGCAGGCAAGGATGCTTGGCTGGCTGATGGAGTCCCGGCTCAGTCACCCTTTGCAGGTGCCACAACATTGTGTGGGCAGGGGAGGCTCGCTAGCACAGCACTGTGAGGACAAGAAGGCAGACAAAGCATGCATGTGGAAAGAAGGGCACAGGGGCAGGTTGAAGGAGATGCCGCCTCTAGGTCTGACCGGGGTGGGGGTGGGGAGAAACCAGGAGAGGCTTGTGCGGTGCAGCTGGCACATTGCCTGTGAGGCAACAGATGCTTTGTGGCTACTTAATTCTATTTTACATATTTTCTCCCCCAATCCATGGCTAAGTAAATCAGCAGATAATGAATCAGCGTATAAGGGGATCCTACTGTACAGAAGTCCAAACATGGCAAGAGATGTAATTTGGCAGGAGAGAGTTCTTAAAGGTTCACTTGGCAAGATGGATGCCAGGCTTCTTCTTGGAAGGCACAGGGCAGCATGATCCAATGGGGCTGGACGTTACAGGCCAGTTCAAACAAAGAATGGCATGGTATGGGCACCTCCCTCTTGCTTACAACCATCATACAACCAGCATAGAGCTTCTGATTGGCAAGAGGTGGGGTAGAAGCAGGAGGGTAATGCAAAAAAACATGCTCTCCATCACGGGATGGGGAAGAAATTTTTTGGGGAGAATTTAAAAAATGTCCCACTAGGTATTTCCAATTAAGACCTGATTGAAGGGAAATGATATCACAGTACCTAGTGTTAATGTCCTGTTGCTGTAAATGTTTCTTCAGCCTTCTTCATGGTGAAGGTGTCTCTTTCATGGTATCTTGTTCCATTGCTGTAAAAAAGAAGTTTGGAGCTGTGCAGCCATTAAAACACATGCAAAACTAGACTATGGTTGAACTAGACTATGGGTGATACCTTCATATGCTGCTAGAATTAAAATAAAAATTGCTGAGCTTTTGAGAACAAGCTCTCTTTTTCAAAACATTGACTCAGTTCCCCAGTTGAGCAAATTCCGTGTTGGGGTTCATTTAGAAAAAGAATGTTTAAAAACTAGAAGCGCAAGTATCATCTTGGCCTTTGACAAATCTGTAATGCAGCCATTTGTGCAGTCGTGTGCACCAGCCTTGTCACTACTACGCCGCCAAAAGACTGGAGAATGTGCAGAAAGGGTCACATAAATGATCAGTGTACATCCCATAATGTATATAATGTTGTGGTGCAGCTCCAATTAATGTACTGTTTTAACAATAACTGCTCTGTTCTAAGCTTTGCTTGCGTCCTGTCTTCCAAAAGCAGGTATTTCCTGAGAGAAGGGCAACAAGACAGCTGACAAAGATTGCTTTTCTGTCTTCTGTTCAGTATCTGTTTCTCTCTCTGTCTCTCTGCCCCCAGGAACCACTGATGTAGATAAGAGGAAAGAAAAATGAGCAAAACAAAAACTCCTACCTTACAATAAGAAGGTTTGTTTCCCACAAGTTAGCTTTGTAGCCCGTCCTCAAGAAATGTAAGGGAGGGGGAAGGAGGTGAAGACAGATCTGTGACATTATCTAGTCAGTGTCTCTACCATTTTTTTAAAAAATGGATTTTATTGTCTGTATTAGTAGCTTGGGGTGGAATAAAGTTTTGGCTTGTGGGAGAATTTCAGAGAATAGGTAATTGCGTAAAATTGGCTTGGACTTTACTGTCTGCTGTCAAAGGAGAAAGTGTGAGTCAATTTGGTTCTTTGACAGTTTTATATAAGTTTTTAATTAGCTCTCCCCCAACCTCTGTTCCACACATGATTGGTTTGCATAATTGCTCAGAGTAGGTAGGCTGTAAATCAATGTTGGCTTTCTCCAGCTAAATAAATACATCTCCTAGAAGGCAAATGGAGGAGGGGGGAAACTAATACAACTTGTTAATTAAGTTTTAATCTTATATGTCTGTGACGAAATCATGAGATATGGAGGGAGGGTTTGGGCAACAATGTTGTGCAGCAGAGCAAATAAATATTATACAAGGCAATTCTAAAAATGGGGGCTGCCTAAACAAAAAAAGTGTTACTTTGAAACAGGACTTCACATCAGCACCACATTGAGCCCAGATGTAGCAGATAATTTGCTCTTGCTCTAAGCCAAATTTAGGTAAGTTTGGGAAATGGTTTTCAAATTAGGATTCCCCAAATTCTGAAATAGGCATCCCTAAATATCCCAAATTTAAAATTTAGAAGACCAATCTTGCTTATCATGAGAGAATGGTTAGTCTTATCTGCACTTTTTAAAAAAATATCAAAAGAATCCAGACAGCAGGGGCTGAAATATTGATTCTCAAAAGATGCCTTCCGAAAGGGAAATATAGCTACTTTGTTATAAGACTGGGCATTTATGATATAGGCTTACCAGACAGATAAAATGTATCATTTGGGTGAGGGAGAATTACAGGTTAACAACAGCTAGAAAGGAAGGAGGCATTCTCTCAGGACTTCTGAGACCAGATAGCTGACATCAGTCTCCAAAGGGAAAATCAGCTACAGGTCTGGGGGAATCTGAACTTTTGACCCTGTCACTGAGGACGCAATTAGCTGACTCTCAAGAGGAGAACATTTTAACTCCTTCCTGGTGAAACACGCTTTGGTGCTGAGAAAGGGATTCTGTGTCTGGTTGTAACCATATTTAGAAAGATATTTTTGGAAGAATTGAAAACAAATACTCAGAAGCATACTCACTTAAGCTATACAATTATTATTATTATTTGCTTTGTGGTTGGGATACTCAATGTCAGCAAAGCTTTAGTGCCTTTATCCCATCATCATTTTAACTATTCCACCTATCTTGAAACTATATAATTATATGACAATTAGGAAAAAGCCCCAAAGATATTATGTGCCATCAAATAACTTTTGGTGATTATGTGAGTTAATGACCTCCTAAATATCCTATCATTAACAGCTCTGCTCAGATTTTGCAAACCAACAGCATCTCATGCCATATTGTCAGGTGAGAATGAATGGCCATACAAGAGGTGCAGAACCAGGGGGGACACAAAATGGAGGTGGGTTGGTTCAAATCAATTTTATAAAACAAGTCTTTTATATGAGTCTGGAGAAGCTGCAGTGTTTGTAGAAATGAGAAGTTGGTGTTGTGAGATAAGAGGAAGCTGGATTTGCTTGTGCAAAAATAAAATGGATGTGTCTGGTGCAGGAATGAGATGGCAGGGCAGCCCAGAAAAAGTATGGGTTCAGGAGTCCACCCCAGTATCACCCTATCATCAGGATTGTCTATAATAAGAAGATGGACATGGACATAAGGTGTGCCTGGATCCTGTAAGGTGCTGTGACCAGACCTCCACCCTTTGGCAAAGGACTGGCTATCCTTTGAGCAAAGTATCCTCTGGTAAGTATGTATGTCTTGAGTGATTGGTGGAGTGAAAGAACTTCTTTCTTTGGTTTGTTAGTAGCTAGGGATGCACATGAAATGGAAAAACTGAGGTTGTTTTGTTTCATTAGAAATGAATTTATTTTAACAAAGTGTACGAAATGAAACAGTAACAAACTGGTTTGTTACTCTATAAAATGGGTCCCCTGGGCCCTAGAGGCACCAAATGTGGTGGGTACCTTCCTTGGACTTTAAGCCCTTTAAGCCCTCCAAATGTGGGTGGAGAGATTTGGGATTCAGGGACTGAGTTATTCAACTTCAAAGGGAGTGCCCCCCCCCCAGAAAAAAAATAGGATTGCAATGTTATGTGCTTGAAAATAGTGATCCTAGGCAGCTAGCAGCTTGGGAATTACAATGGAGCAGTGGTTCCCAAAGTGGTCTATATAGACCCCCAGGGGTCTATTTCAACTTGCAAGGGGTCTATGACAGTGAGAGAAAAAATGGGGGTCCATGAAATGTAATTGAGGACCCCATTTAGGCAGATCATCATCAACATTTAGGCATTCTGTAAATGTCTTACACCTAACACAAATTGTTTTGGTGCTATTTTTGTGGCAATTTTTGGAAATTTCTAAACTTTTTTTGGTGGATTTCTCAAGTGGTGCAAAGGTAGGGACTTGATCCTTGTGGTGTGCGTACCTTTAAAGTCCATTATGTGTGCGGGATGGGGGTATTGCATCATTTTTTTTTAACTTGATCCTCGCCATGTTTTTAAAGTCCATTTTGCAAAGGTTGGGGACTTGGGTTTTGCATGGCAGATATTTTTACCCGAATCATGGTAGTTTGAAATTCAAATCAACTATCATTAGTCGTACCTTGATTAACAAGTAACTTGTTTAAGAGCATTTTGATTAACGAGCAAAAAATTTCTGAACATTTTTGCCTTATTAACAAGCAGTGTATACCAGCACTCTCATGCGTGTCACATAATTAAAAGTGGAAGTCGGTGATTGTTTCAGTTTCTGTTTCAGTCAACAGCAGCAGTAGAGTTGAAGGAAGGGCGACAGGCTCAGTAAAGGTACAAACAGTTGCCATCCCCATCAACCCCTGTCCCCAAAGAGATCACTTTCGTGGGGCCTCTCCATAGCATCTCTGCCACCATCCATGCAACCAGGACAGACCCACCCCGTCACCCCATTTTTAAAACAAACCCCTCCATGGAGGCTTCCCCTTTCCTCTGCTCTAGCTGAGATTCCTCCCATTGCTCAGTTTTTAAAACAACCCGCTCCACAGAGGCTCCCCCCTCCTCTGTTCTAGCTGGGATTTCCCCCAGTGCTCCATTTTTAAAAACAGGTGGTTTTTCTCCCCTCCTCTGCTCTAGTTGACATCTGGAGTGCCGAAGCTTTGCCAACACTAGAGGTGGGCATGAATCAGAAAACCCATGGTTTGGGTTCATCTTGGTTTGGTTTGGGTTTGGGTTCGTACGGATTTTTAAAAAAATCATATGAACCTGAACCAGTTTTGGTTCGTGTTCTTACAGGTGGCAGCTCCTTGGCAGTGGTGGTGGCAGATCCTGGCCCCTGCAGCAGGGGCTTTTTGAGACGCTGGTATGGGGCCAGCACCTCTTTTTCCCCCAAGCGTCCACTGCGCGGCCCCTGGGCCAGGTGGGCACTTCTTTTTTATTATTATTATATTTCTTTATTTTAGAGCACCGACCCAGACACCCCTGGGGCTGGGTCGGTGCTCCTTTATTTTTATTTTTATTTTATTTTTATTTTATTTTATTTTATTACTTCCGGTTCTGACTGCACTACAGCTGTAGCACGGCCGGCTTTTGTTTTTGTTTTTGTTTCTTTCGGTGCTGATCACACAGCCCCTGGAGCCTGGTCAGTGCTGGCTTTTTAAAAAATATTTAAAAAAAGATTTTAGGATGCCAAACAGGCCACCCCTGGCACTCGGTTGGCGCTCCTTTTTTTAAATTTTAATTTTGTTTTGATTTTATTTTGTTTGGTTTTTTTTTACTTCCGGGTTTGGCACCGCATTACAGCTGTAGCGCGGGGCTTTTTTCTTTTTGTTTTTTTTTTTCTTTCAGCACCAACCGTGCAGTCCCTGGGGCCTGGTTGCGCTGGTGTTTTATAAAAATATTTTTTAAAAGATTTTAGGGTGCCAACCAGGCCACCCCTGGGGCCTGGGTGACACTCCTTTTATTATTATTATTATTATTATTATTATTATTATTATTATTATTATTATTATTATTATTATTATTATTATTATTATTATTATTAGGGTTTTTACTGTTGACCACATGGCTGCGCTACAGCTGTAGCGCGGCTGTTGGCTTTCCGCCGCCCCTTGGTCGCCATCCCTGAAGGACCTCCGGACCAACACCAGGGAGACATCTCCCTCCCATTAACGAAATGAACCTAACCAAACCATTTTTTTTTCGTTTCATTTCATTTCATTTTAAATTTACCCCCTTGGTTAGTTATTCATTTTGTTACATAATGAAATGAATAATGAATAATGAAATGAACTAAAAGTTCATTTCGTGCCCATCTCTAGCCACCACTGCTCTAGGGCAGTGTTGGTGAACCTATGACGTGGGTGCCAAAGGTGTCACTCGGAGACATTTCTATGAGCACCCAGCATCACCCCTTCACAGCCACCTGTGTTCAGGTTTAATTGCTGTATTGGCACTTTGCAAAAAAATTAGTGGGTTTTGAATTGCAGTTTGGGTACTCAGTCTCTAAAAGGTTCACCCTCACTGCTCTAGGGGATATCAGCAGTGCTGCCAACTCCAGAAGGGAGAATGATGGGTCACACGGGGAGTGTGGTAAACTAGCACAATCTCCAAAGTGAAAGAGCAAAGTGCATGGTAAAAATAAAACAAAATGTACCAACCATGGTACAGACCATACTAAAGAAATTAGGGGGAGAAAATTGAAGATACCACAGTGGTGATGTACAGTACATGTAAGGCAGACAAGGAAGGAGCAAGGGGTGTGGCAGATGGAGGGTGGGTAAATAGATGGCAGGAAAAAATGTATTACTTGAGACTGATATAAAATAAATATGATGAAGCAAAAATGAATGGACTGAGTGTCATTTTGAACTGTCGTACCCCTTCGTGTCATATGCATTGAACCTATAGGGGTTGCTGAGGATTCAGAAAGGTCCCCCCCCCCCCGAGAGAATGTAGTTGCAGCCAAGATTGAGACAAAAAATGGAAGCAGGATTTGGAGAAAAACAATGAAATCAAGACATAATTGTTTTTTACATCCCTATGAGTTCTGAAAAAAACAAAATGTCCCCCTGCCCCCGCCCCCTAGCTTCTGTTACGCATTGTGGGTTTTGGTATAATAAGGAACTATGTAAGATTTCCTTCAAATTATAGTTGAAGGAAATATCTCCCCTATCCCACCACACCCATTATATATGTTTGAAACTTGGTGAAAATGAAGGGTTAAGCTTGTGCACTCTGCTTATTTTGTGGCTGTAAGAAGCTTGAACCTTGATTTCTATCTCCTGCCTTCATTGTTTTGACATTTAACCTATTTTTAATATTAACTTTTCAGTTAGTATGGTTAGATTACAGACTGGACTGCTCTTAAATTCTTAAAATGGAGTGGGAAACTGAAAGCACAACATTTGAAAAGAGAAATGAATTATTTTCTATTCATCTTCTCCCAATTGTTGGCCACCCCAGGGGCTCTAGGATATGATGAATTTAAAATCTTCTGAATAAATATGAGTAGTTTTAAGGATCTGGTCTTATTTACTTCTTTCCTCCCTTAGTAAATTATACCTGGATTTTATCTGCTCAGCCAGATGTTGCTTAATATGAAATATGCCCAGCTGCAACTCAAATATATACAAATAGTACACCACTGAGTTACTCAGGGTTAAACGTTTTTATTAGATCAGGCAGCAGGGATAAAACAGGGCAATGTTGTGTTAGGGTGGAACTGAAGTCCTCCCATGAATTAAATGCAGAAATAGGGAGGACATTTACTTTGACAAGGCATTTCAAAATAACATGTGTTTTGCTTCTCTCTCTCTTTTTTTTTTTTTTTGTAAAAAGGCTCCAAGTCTGTGCAGATGAGCCATAATGAATAATTAAAAGGACACGTCCTCTCCTTCCATCCACCAAAATGGTCTGATTCCTAAACCAAGAGATTATGTACCTGACAGGGTCTTGAAACATTCCCTCGTCCAGCTTATATCTGGCCTGTCATTAAGATTTAAATATTTTAGCTCCTGACGGTTTGCTCTGTTTCTTGCTGATTACAGCGTGATGATCTGAGTTTCCTAACTGTGACGGGTCTCATTCATGACGGTGCAGGTTCCCTGTTTTCCCATCTTAGGCCCTTTCATCACGCTGGTTAATAGCCAACTTACTTAACTGGCATGAAAAGTAGTATAAGAACAGTCCCTTTGTGCATAATCAATGGAAGCCTTGGGATCTTTCCTGCACTGTTATTACGGGGAAATGGAGCCTTTCTAGTCTTCATACAAACAATGGGGACATTATTTTATTTTTTTATTTTTTTAAGGAACGCAAAAAGAAAAAAGATGATCAGGCCAACTTTAAAAAAAGCACACACACAACTGATTGAAGTTTTGTATTCGTATGTGGAAAACAGTCCAGTCTGGAACTTTGGCTTGAAGAGCTGAGAGGCAATACACAGGGTAGATAGTTTTTATGTTTTGCTTTTAAATACAAAGAACTTCTCTGCAAAAAAGGATACTGTTTCCTTAACGGATTTAAGAAGATTGGCTTGGTACATTTTCCGGTGGCATTGTTCAAAAACAAAACTCTGTACAATTGCTGCAAAGAGAGTTTCAAATATCTGCTCTTCCTACACAAGGAGAAAGAATG
>JAHTLZ010000237.1:39935274-39949641 GCA_023846285.1 Phrynocephalus versicolor | reverse complement strand
GTCTCTCTTTTGGATGGCAGCTTCCGGAATCCCTCAACCAATGAATGAGCTCCTCTTCAACCTCTAACACAGAGGCCTTTTGAACTTGCATAAGTATGAGTGTTGTTTTGCTATGGTGAAACCATAATCACAGGTAATCTCTGCATATCTCAGCCCGCAATTATGAACCTTGGGCACAGTCCAACTCATTTTTTGTGTATTGACAGAAGGTTTCTGTCAGTTGAACTGTGAGCCAGACAATTGCCATCCCTTCCACCTACCCTGTGGCTTTGCTATTTCTATTCCAAAAGAGGGATATTCTTATATGGGCCATAAGAATGGTTTTGGGAAATGTTATCTGGTTTTACTCTTGGAAAGTTATTTTTATATAAGTTAATTAAAAAGGAGGAAACATGATTCATACATTTGACTCTGGCATTTGTTTTCTCTCTTGATCTAAAGCTTTTACTAACTGGGAAGATGCTGCATATCATCTCTGGTATTCCAGTTTATCTCAGTTCTGTGAAAAATAATGGTACAGAAATGTCTCAAGTTTCTGGGAGTAGAAACAGGAAGGTATTTACAAGCCTTATTATCAGACATGCAACATTCCGTGCAGTCTCTTGATCACAGCTTTCTAGATACTTGAGCGAATACAAGTTTAGGTCAGTGATAAAAGAGCAAGATGGGGGATCTTGCTCTTTTATATTAATATCTGAGAGGCAGGGTGTGTTTTGTGCTCCTCAGCTGTGATGTGAAGAAAGTGTTTCGGAGTGAAATGCCCTCCAAGTTACCCCTCTCTGCATGTGAATGGTTGCTTGCTTGCCTCTCTGTCTGCTCTCTCTCTCAACAGTCACTACTCATTTGGCTCCTGACCTTACCTGCTGGTACCCCAGTTCTGAACACCAACAGCCATTGCCTCCGTCCCTGGCTTTTCCCTTTCTTTCCTTTTCACAAGCACCCTGTCCTCTGTCTCCTCCATTTCAACCTCGGGGACACAAAGCACATGTTGTACCAATGAGCTCTGGCCTTGTGTCTGATCAGGAAGCAGAAAGTCATGCCCACAGCAAAAGGAAAGGGAAAGGGAACTGATTTTAGTTTTTTTTCTGTGGATGCTTGTTTTTGTATCCTGAACACACATTTGTTCGTCTGTTTATATTTTAACAAACTCATTTATATTTTAAAGTCCTTTTTTTCACTCTGAAATTTTCTGCTGTTGGTATTTTATGGACTTTTAGGGATACTAGTAAGCATTTATGGAGTCTATCTTGATAATGTTTTACTCTACAAGGCGGTCCATATCTTTTATAAAAGATATAAAAAGATTTTTAAAAAAGGTAAAGGTTCCCCCCGCACATGTGTGCTAGTCGTGTCTGACTCTAGGGACGGTGCTCATCTCCGTATTCAAGCTGAAGAGCCATTTTTGTGCAAGTCCGTGGCCATGTGGCCGGTATGGCTGCAAGGAAACACTGCTTTTACCTTCCTGCTTTTTATGGCCGTACCTGTTTATCTACTTGCATTTACATGTTTTCAAACTGCTAGGCTGGCAGGAGCTGGGGTTAACTGCGTGGCACCCAGGATTCGAACTGCCGAGCTGCCGACTTTGCAGGCAACAGTTTTCGGAGCCTTAGTCCACTGAGCCACCATGCCCCAGTTATGAAAAGATAACCTGGCCCCTCTATGAGCCTCTTTATCTTCAAATGTATCAAGATGCCCCATGTCTCACAAATTTTCTTTTCCTTAATGGCTCGCTGCTGAAAGATAGTGGCACGTGACATACCAAGGTATTACTCCTCTAATAATCAATCAGCTTTAGAATTAACAAAGTAGCCATTAAATGTGACAAAGCAGGATAATTGGCGCGGGGAGGGGATCATTCTTCCTGCAGCGCAATCTTTCCTCCTCTTGCTTCTGCATGTAACAAGCATACACCCAAATGAGGAAACATCTCCAATTACTATGTGCTGTGGCTTGCAGGAGCACCTGCCTGTCACTGCTTGAGGCTGCTGGCGCTACAAACCCCTCTAGCTCCAGCAAAGACTGTCAAATGAGTCAAGGGAATGTTTAATTATGAGAAGCAGCAAGAGAGGGGGGGGGAGAAACCAAAACTACTTAGACATTACTGTGACATTCATGATATTTCCCCAATATTATAAGAAAGGATCAGCAGCACTATTGGTGTGGGACATTGCTACAGGAGTCCGAATACTCTGACACTTTCCTGTATTTGTCATCAGTCTTGGAAATCAGTGTGTGTGCAGGGTATATGGATAAAATGTCCCTTTCCTGCTTCTGTGGGTCCCTCACTGTACCTGTAACCTAATGTATTCTTTTGAAACAGCAATGGGATGGGAAAAGTGTGCAATGTTTCATAGTACCTCCAATTTCCTTCAATGAGCTACACATGCAGACCAACTATGGAAAAGCCATACAGTATTTATTTTTGAAAAGCTCATGATTTTCAGCAAGGGCCCAATCACCCAAGGAACCTCATTGAGCTTGAGGCCAGAACTTGAGAAAGTGACTTTTCAGGGCCTGAATCCCATGACTAGTCTCATCTAGAGTACACCCATTGAATGAGTTGCTGAGAGTGGCAAGTGAACATTTATGCAGATCACATGGATTCAGTGTGTCTGGTGCAGCTGACGGCTCCAAATAGATTCATACCATAGATTATACAGTAACTCCCAGAAATCTCCAGCCATCCTGGTAGCAAGGCAGAGACTGTAAGGCTGCTGGCTCATGAAAAAAGAACAGTCACTTCTGCATCATCTAAGAAAGCAAGTAAACCATTTCCCTGTTTAATCCCAATGTGGCAGAATTAAATGTGCATTTTAGTTTCTTTCTTTACTGTCTGGATAATTGAATTCCCTACTGACCTTTCTTGACAGGAGTGAGACTTGATGATCCATAGGGTCTCTCCCAGCTCTGCAATTCTATGATGATGATGATGATGATGATGATGATGATGATGATGATGATGATGATGATGATGATGATGATGATGATGATGATGACGACGATGACACCACTCATCAGCCCTGCCATCTCCCTCTGTGTGACTTGTAGATCCTCTCATGTAGTCAAGTCTCTCTAATATCCATCTAATCTACACATATGCTTATTCCAAGACTGGAGTTACTTATGGAACTAAAAAAAAGTGTAAGAAGAGTCATGCCAGATAAGAGCAAAACCCTATCTGCCCCAGCAATTTGTTTTCACCCAGGGGCCAACCAGTTGCCTATGGGAAGCCTGCCAGGAGAGCATGAACACACCAAGATAGCAACCACTCCGATTTAGATCAGCAACAGTAATAGTCTCCTTTTTTCTAGCTTTTTAGACAATAACTGACCAAAACCCAGGGATGACAGAAATTGAGATTCAAATTATCCAGAGGGCTGAATGTTGTGGTAGGTGGCCAGTAGAGATGGGCACGAATAAAAAAAATGGCATTTCATTTGTCGTTTGTCGTTTGGAGGGTCTGCTTTGGTTCGTTTCCGTTTTTTGTGAATTTTTGCAAAAAATTCATTTTTGTTTTTGTTCATTTCATTACCATTTTGTTACCATTTATTTCATTTTTTTGTGATTTTTTTTTAGGATTTTAAGCAATTCACTCATATTGCAGTAATGGAAACGAAACGCACGACAAAATTTCCGGTGTTTCTGTTCGTTTCGTTTCATTTTAGAGACAAAATTTGTTTGTCATTTTGTTACGTAACGAAACAAAAAAACAAAAACCGAAATGAAAAATTGTTCATTTCATGCCCATCTCTAGTGGCCAGTGCACATAATCAGGTGATTCCTGAACATTGATTCCCTGTTCTCAATACTTGAACATGTCTTAATTGTACTGGACTGTATATTATCCCTCATTACCGTAACCCACCTTGGGTCCTTTTCCAAGGAGAAAGGTGGGGTAAAAATACTCTAGAATAAATAAATAATAATAAATATTGTGTATCTCTCTGTAGAGTGCTGAGTGTAAAATGTAATTGTCATAATTTTAGAAATCAATGTTAGTGGTGGCTGAAATCTTTTTGTGCAGTTATGAAAACAGTGTATCATCTGGGTAAATTTGCAATAAGAAATCTCCATAGGCACGTGGAATTATGTATGCAACAGATAATATATATGGTGATTTCTTAACTTATAACAATTTATACCCAAAGTTATGCTGTTTTAATATCTATGCAATAGGACTTCAGACTTTATGTATTATTATTTTTTTGAAAATAAAAGGAAGGGTAATTTTAGAATGCTTTTTGAAAGGATACAATGGCCGGGAGCACTAAGGGTTTCAGCCAGTTTTTTTGCACTGCCCTTGGGTAGTTTCTACATGGAAAAAAGAGATGGTGTTGATGTATGTGTACAAAGGAAAGCTGATACAAATTTTGAATCATTTCATGGAGAAAATGCGCACATGATCTTAAAGCACAAGACCTTAAAGTACTGATGGAGTAAATATTCCTAATATTACAGTATCTCGCCTCAGTGTGGCAGTGAAATATGATGCTGATTTGACTCTGATATCAAACCAGAGTCATTATTAGGAATTACAAGCCGATTATATGAATATTTGATTTTATGAATACATGCAGAAGAATTTCTTTATGCCTCATGTACTGTAAACTCTTTTTAGATACTAAGCCATTGGGAATCAAAATTTGTTATGTCAAGATATGACTGCCTGAAATAATATAGTACAGTACTTGGTTTTTCTGAGACAGAGATATTCCCATTTCCCACAAGAGCAATGAAAACACATCTTGGTTCCAAAAACATGACATGGTTCCACAAATACTGAAGGTTGAGAGATGAACTTACCCTAGCGGATGAACAGGGATTTGTGTCTCCAGGGCCTGTCACAGTGGTGCCTGCCTTTAATGAGCACTAAATTAACTTCATTCCGGAAAGAAGATCTTATCAACCTGCATCATTTTTGGAGCACTTCCTTTGTTTTCACTTGAGGATTAAGTTGTCACCTCTATCATTGGTATAATATGAAGAGGAAACAACATTAAAATGTAAATATGCTGTGTGTCTTGAGGTCTCCTAAGAACCTACAGAGTTCACTGAAGTTCCCTCAGAGAACAGGTAAGTAAAAGGTTATGTATAAACATCCTGAATGACATTAGGCTATATTATCATAAGCAGAAAAAATACATATACTGTAGAAGGACTGGCTAACATGGGGGTTTACAGCAGATTGGCACTGGATTCCAACGGTCTGCTCACTAGGTGATAGCTGTTCTTTTGTCAGTTTCTGAGCTGCCATTGTTTCACTTTTAATTTTTCCCCTTTCACTGAAAATCTAAGCCTGGACTCCTTAACTGCCAGCACAAAACCACTGTGAGTTATGCCATTTACCTTCAATGTAGCTAAGCAACAGGAATCTTAGACACGGTTTAGGAACACAGAGATCCGTAAAGCAAGGCTAACAGGTAAATGTTACATTTGTGGGAATGCTTGCAAACAGTGCATAGAAAACAGGTAAACCATAGCAATGAATCTCTTTCTCAACGTGTTGACTCGGGGGGCGGGGAATAAAAAAATAGAGAAAATCCAAAAGGTAAGATGTTGTGGCATGGTCAAGATTAACAAATTTGTTTCCATGTGAACTTTTTGTAGATCAAAAACCTCACACCGAATGGTCTTTCAGGTGTCCCAAAATCTTGCCCTTTGACCCTTCCCTTTAATTTTGTCAATATTCTGACTGAGTGACTCTGAATGCCACACTCCAAATAATAAAAATTTGAGCTATGCTGTGTATCTCATTCTCTCCTGCATATAAATAAAACAGCAGCTAATAGTTTACATAGGAGGTGCTGCATTGCGCCGGCCCTTGCTTATGTATATGTGTGGTATGTATATACTCAAATATGGCAAAGATAGTTAAGTTAGAAAATTGTATAATTGTGGTAAAACATTTGACCTATTATCTCTGAAGGAAATTACACTTGGTCGTTTCCCACCCCCAGCTCCCGGATTTTTGTAGTTTGCCCTTACTCTGCAAAGGAGATGACGGCATGTCACTTAGAAGAAGGTAAAGCATTTCTGTGTTATCCTCATGGATCTGTAAGCATTTTTGCCATCAGTTAAAACTCCCACAAGCAACCACAGGCCTGAACAGGAGAAGGGTCCTGCACTCTACATGCAAAGAAAAATCTCGAATGCTCAAATTCCATTGCTTGTGTGAACAAAGCCATGATGGACAGAGCGGGGTTAGGCCGAAGTACCCATAAGCTGCAACACCTGCTTAGGAAGAATGTCCAGATCGGCCACAGCCAACGGTGTCCTTCCACCAGACTTTGCCTTGTACACGTTCAGAGGCACTGTCTAATTGTTCTATTTGATTTTCAAAAAGAAAGGCTTGGGAATACCTGGCTATTTAGGACTTTTACAAAGAAAGAAAGAAAGAAAGAAAGAAAGAAAGAAAGAAAGAAAGAAAGAAAGAAAGAAAGAAAGAAAGAAAGAAAGAAAGAAAGAAAGAAAGAAAGAAAATCTTATTTAGAGCAGAAAGACTCTGCATATACACAGAGGCAAGATAATTCAGCTGCCTAAATGTCGGAAAGTATGGTCTGGCAACCCTCTGTGTGAGCCTTTCTGATACCCACCTGCTGCACTGTGGCCGTATACTCAGAGGGGGCCACTGGTGTAGACTCGTGTTTACATTTGATGACTCCCTTGAAGAAGAACAGGCCCCTAATAAATTGCAGAGTCATTACTCTTTATGCATACTTGTTCTAATAGGTGTCACGGATTCCTGAGTCCTAATAAGGAAAGGAAGTACAAAAACGCATAAATTCTCCCAAGGGAGTTAGACAGCCCGAAGGCACGTTTGACAGCTGTTGCTGTTACCATGAGCACCAGGAGCAAAAACAAAGACTGAAAAGGAGGAGTGTTATTAGAAGGGATTTTGGCATGATTTTCCTGGAATAGAGAATGTGTTTTTGCATTGCCCCACTCTCTGAAAAAGGCAACACTCCCACCGCGCAAGATGGGACATTGAGATTAAGCACAACCTGGCAGCATTTAGCTGAAAATACAGTTTGCATTTCTGAATCCCACTGCTTTAAAAAAAATTATTTGCATCAATGACTGTATACAGTAGATTGTGGGATATGAGGAATCTTTCTTCACCCTAACAACTTTCCCCCCAATATTCAGTATGCTGTAAAAATATATATTCACAAGATTTAATATTGTATACATTTTCTGTTCATTAGCAATAAGTAGATATAAATCTGTGTAGCTTTATTGGCGTCTGCAGGTTTATGGAGAACTGAATATCTGATCCTTCAGTGACAAAGAAAATGCTCCTTTTAAAGTAATGTTTTCTGGCATTACCCTTTGATGATGCATTTTCACTTTTTAAAAAAAGATAGTTCTGCTGACTGAGTTTTTCGAGTAATGGTAATTGCATGCTGTCACGTCAATTCAGACTAATGACATGGCAACACTTTCCAGGGTTTTGTACTCAGAAGTGGGGTTCTGGTCCCTTCTTCTGGGGATAACTGTGCAGCTTGCCCACGACTACACAGGCTAACTCTTCCCTAGGAGGAAGAGTTCCACATTGTGGAATCAGACTGCCAACCTCCGGCTCTGCAATTAGATACCTATACCACTAAACTAGTAAAATAGTCTTAAAATGCTACACGAGTCATGAGCCTAATCTACAGCGAATCTAACAAGCTACTGCAGGACATTTTTATGTTGATTGATATACGGATTTTCTACTATGTAGCTTTGTATTTGTCTCTTGTTTTGATCTACTGCCCTTGCACATTTGACAGGTTGAGACCAGAGATGGTTTTTGTTTTGTTTCGGAAGTAGTCAACTTCCGAAATGAACCGTGGGAGCCCAGAGGACATTATGAAAATCAACCAATCCCTTATCTTGTGCTGGGCTCAGGTGGGGTGCAAATCCAAGGAAGAAGCCTCTGACACATCATCTTTCCTTCTCCCTGGCACTGGCCAATCAGACAAGGAGGCAGGATGATGCATTTCCCTGAACAGGTCCTGATTGGCCAGCACCAGGGAGAAATAACGATGATGCCAGAGACTTCTTCATTGGAGTTGTGCCCCGCGCAAACCCAGCACAAGGTAAAGGATTGGTTGACTTTATTCCTCCGGTTCCGAACGTCAGCGAGGCTCCCGTGGTTCGTTTCAGAAGCTGACCACTTCCGAAATGAAAGCCCCTCTCTAGCTGAGACAGGGAACAGGGGCTTTTCAGTCATGGCATCCTAATCAAGGAGTTCTTTCTATTCTGAGAAGAGCCCCTTTGGTTTTCCATTTTATTTCTACATTCAAGCAAGCTCTTGTTATTTTGCCACATTTGGAGGGATGGCTTATCCCCCTCCTCTTTACAATACCTTCAATGTTTTTCTTTATCTCTCACCTGTTTAAGTACTGTTTTCATTTGGTCATTATTGTTTTATGTATTTTACCTTGTTTTAACAGATGTTCTCAACCATGTTCAGGCCTTGTGAGAGGTTTTTTTTTAAAGAAACATACATACAGTATTTTAATTAACAAATAATTATGGTGTAGTTTAAAGAATACCTTGATGTACAAGGCCTCTGGACTTATGACAAGTCAGAATGCATGTGCCAGGAATATTTCTCATATTAAAATCCTGTAGAAAATCATCATATATAGCATAAAGGGTCTAAACACGCCTCTTTCTGGATAATTTCCTATATACAGAGAGGAAGGAGGAAAAGCCACATTCCAGCACCATCCCTCCACCAGTATACAGAGGCGATTTCAACCAGTTTATGGAAAAGTGATTTCCTGAGATAACTACAATTTGCTTCTTGTAAATGTGTGATCAAACACAGAATGTATCTTTAGACATTGAACCATGGACAGGTTAAGGACAGTTTGTTTATACACTGATGTTAATAATACACTACTATATATTTGAGAAAAGTATTGTCCAACATGTACCTAATGTCTATCCTATGTGTTTCATAATATGCTGTCTCTATGCTCATTTAACCCACAAGCCACCAGTTGACCTAAGTTTCATTACTTAACTAAAATTGTCAGGCAAAATAAATAAATAAATAAATAAATAAATAAATAAATAAATAAATAAATAAAGACAAAATGTTGCAGCACCTTAAAGACTAAATGCTATATTTTAATGTGAGCTTTTGCGGAGACGTCCACTTCTTCAGACAGGCCAGCACAGATTTATGCAAGCTTACCAAGGTAGACCTCTGTGAGATTTCTGTGTAGATGTGTATAGGGTTGTGCTGCATTTCTTGAACTTTATATACAACTTGGGCCCTTCTGTTTCCCATCCTCCTGCTGTTTTGATTTTTCTGGGGGCACCCAGAAATGGACACTCTCTTTCCAACTTAGAGGCAAGGAAGCACACGGAATGTCGTAGGTCAAACCCTGCACATCGGCTGTCGTGCCTCCCAGCGCATGCACTAGACTCAAGAGCATGTCTCCCTTGCTCTTGCAAACCTTCTGTCAGCTTCTGTGCAGAACGGTCTTACCCATCATCCACACCCAGCCTGGTTTACTGACTGGGAGTGGTGGGGGCGTCGTAAACCCAGCCCTCCTGCAAGGTACCAGACTGGGGAAGGTTAGTGTAAGGAGGAAAGTGCTTAAATCTGCCCTTGAGAAGAGTGTGCAGAGTTTGGAAACGTCTTTTAAAACTACTTCATAAATTTTTTTTTCACACAAATTTTCAAATCACATAAAAGTGAAAGTTGGTGTTATTCAGAATAATACGTCACAAACGTTTTTATTTTGCTAGAGTTCAGTTTATTCTCCTTGCTTTCTTCAATATATGCCTTTTGCTCTGAGAGAAGGCCTTGATTTACAATTAGGCCTTGACGGATTACCTGAAAGCCTAACCTTCAGGCAAACTGTGATTAACTTGACCAAAGACATCTGGGAGAACCATCTATGGGTGAAAATTATGACCTTCATATAGGGGTGGGGGACTGAAACTAGACACCACATAAATTGCAGTGCCGAGTGTGGGGGAAAACGCAAAAGCATGAGGACAGAGGCCTCTGTGTGCAATTTTGGACTCCTTTTTTCTCTGTCTATCCTCTGTCTGCCTGTCTGCTTGAGCAGTAACTTTGGCAGAAATATTTCCTCTTAACCCCCGGGGGGGGGGGGCGTTAAAGAAGGGAAGAAATATCCCAGATTTACTTTAAAGCCATTTCCTAAGCAATGAAACCAAAGTTTCACACAACATTCCCCTCCTCTACTTGTCTTCTCCAAGGAAAGCACCACAAACAATTAAACTTCTTAATGACTAGCAAATGCTGAGAAGAGTAGGGGGTTGAGCCAGGAAAATTTATGGAGCTAAATATGACTCTCAAACCATGCAGTCATAATTAGCTTGCTTTTAAAAAAAAAAAACTGGGTACTTTATAAGCATAATACGCTGTCACAGCCCATTTTCCATTCCTGTTATCAGCGGAGAACAAAAACTTATATAAAATGCAAGCTAGATTTGCAGGTGCTAAACCAGCCATTTTACCGGTTGGAAACAGGCTGCCTTTTGTTGTTTGGGATGGTGTTTCCTAATAGGAGGAAACCAGTATAAAGCATACATAAAATGCACCAATTTCCCCCAAATTTTTAAAAACAGAAGAGCAGAACTTGGGGTGGGGAAAATTGATGTAATAAACCTGGCCAGCGTGCTGACAACTGTAGCCTCCTGTTGTTTTGAAGAGTGGCTTGGGATTCTTTTTAAAGTACAGCCATGCTTATACAGTAGACCTCTTATCCCAGACAAGAGAACTGAAGATGAGATGCTTACTGAAACATAACAGCTTTGCTTCTCCTAGGAGAGTTAAAGGCACGTAGAAAAAGGAATGATTGCTCGTGATGTGTGTGTGTGCAGACATCTCAGTTTCCCATAAAGAAAACAGGTGTCATCGATTTTTTAAATACCGGTTGACCTGCCTCAACAGAGATTACCATTGCATATTACCACTGAAGCCGTATCCAACAACCTCTGAATGCTGGTTTACTTTGCTTCCCTTTCATGGTGGACAGAATCTGGAGCCTCAAGTGACTGCCTCACTCTGTTTAAGCATCAGTGGTGCAAAGAAGCCAAGGTGGCAGGATGGAAACCTCAGGATTTTCTTAGTAGCCACAACTTTGACATTATCTGCCATCCTTCTCAGTTTTCCCATTTCCTCTTAATTCTAGCTGTGGCTGTCTCCCTAGTTTGGAGAGAAATGGCTCTTCTTGAGAGCCATATATTAGAAGCCAATCTTGTTGTAGTCCAAAACTATTGGAGGGTGGTTTGGTTTTCAATGAATAACAAAGAGCCGTTAGCTTTAGAAAATGGCTCCTCCTCCTCCTCCTCCTCGGATAATGTGAATCCTCCAACTGCTTGAATTTTTGCTGTCTTATTGTGGGCTGTGGGGAGTATCAAACATGGGCATCTATACTTCCAGATGGACTATCATGCCACTTTTAATAGTAGGCGCATTTCTGAGGCCGAAGCCTGACACGTTCAAGAATCATGGCTAACTTCCTTTTCCATGTAATCTACACTAAGTGGCAATCTCATTTCAGAGAGCGGTTTTACCATTCCCTGGCCTGGGACTTGGTAGAAACTAAAGTGATAACCCTTTGCATGCCTAGGGAAACTTGTCTTCCTAAAGCAGTCTCTGAGGAATAAGGAAGTGTTATCTACTGGTCAATGTTTCTTTCTAGATGCTGAGCCAATCTCCTGGTGTCTGCTCTTGTCTGCTTCTGTCTGCTCCGTTCCACAATTGGGGTGGGTGGGTTTCAAAGCCAAACGTGTCATATGCAAAAAGTCAGTGTTCGGAACCCTGGCACGTATTTTGGCTTAGAGCTCTCCTTCTTCCAGAGCAGCCAGAGCACAGGGGGGGGGCACTGAATATCGGAGGAGGAAGTGGTTGTAGTTGTGTCTGTGAGGTGACCCTAAAGCCTTGATTCTCTTTCCCATTCATTCCCAACTAGCATGAGAGCTCACAAGAGCAGTGCCAATGTATTTGTATGTGTAGCTTCAGATGGCATTGCCAGCCCCAAGTCCATGAGCCTATCTCCTTTCTTTCCAGTCCTCATCCTGGCTTTCTCATTAGGGATGGGCACAAAACCAAAAATGAAATGCTGTTTTGTTATTTTGTCACATAATGAAACGAATCAACGAATCAAAACAAAATGAAATGATAAAGCAGCATTTTGTTATAGACGAAACGAAATTGTCATTTTTTGTGTGAAAACAAACTGTTTTGTTTCCTCTGTAAAACGCCACCATGGGTAAAAAAAAAAAAAGCACTGACAGCCCATGGGCCAGCTGGTCAGCAGGTGATAAAAATAAAAAAGTACAAACCCGGCCTGCGGGCCAGCTGGTCGGCGGGAGATTAAAAATAAAATCAATTAAATAAATTAAAAAATGCGCCGACCTGACCCAGCTGGTCAGTGCAAGATAAGAAAAATAAAAAAAATAAAAAATAAAAAGCACCTGCCGAGCATGTGGGCCAGCTGGTCGCGTGAGGGGGAAAACTCAAAATGAAACGAAAAGAAATACAAAATGATTTTTTTAAAAAAAATTCATTTAATAATAAATAAATAAAACAGGAGGGGGAGAAATGAAGAGCAAAATGGAATGCCATTTTGGCATTTCGTGCCCATCCCTATTTCTCATGCAATAATTTTGCCGCTGTCATGCCACTTGGAAGAAGGCAGGGAGTGGGGCACCAGTGTCCCTGATAAGGTTTCCAATTAGGCTAGTGGCATTCCATTTGCTAACATTTTAGGGCCCAAACCAGAGTCAAAGAGGCAAAAGGCTTGCATTACCACAGAGCTTGTGCTTTTGTGATGTCATGGAAAGCAGAGCCTTCAGCCGGAATCACAAGGCCTGTGTGAAACACAGGCAGTGTGGAAGGTTTAAGATTGGGTTTAAAGTGGTGCCATTTAGAATCCACCTCCCAGACTCTGTTGGGATGGACAGGCAGGCTGAAGGCTACAGCACAGAATGGGAAGTAAGTCCACTACTAAAAGGAAGGAAGGAAAGGCTATTTTTGAAATCAGGGATTGGACAAAATGTTAATTTGAAACAACTGGAAGATTCATTGGTGATCTTCAGTAGGCCAGGATGAACTTCAAAATCAGATCAGTTGACACTCCTCCCTTGATATTTCAGGACCAAAGACCAAAACCTATCCAATGGATCCTGAGACCATTCGGAGCCAAACCCTGAATTATGGGTTAGAGGGTCTCATGTTTCATAAGCCTTGGCAACAGTGACATGAAAGCTACAAAAAACCCAAACAGCAACAAAAATAAACAACACTCCAAAACAAAAACTTCCTCTTAACCTATGCCTTCCCCAACTCTGTGATACCCTAAGAGCCCAAATCAGGAACTCATTGCTTTACATATCTGGTGGTGGGAACAAAGGCTGGGAGTTCAGTTCCCCAGTGTGTCTTCTAGACAAAGGCTGGACTAGACAATCCATAAATCTGCAATTTTAAGACGACGACGATGACGACAGTGGCGGCGGCGATGACGACAACAACAACACTGCAAGAATCCATAGATTCTTTTGGACTTGGGATGCTGCTGATCCAGCAATCCTACTTCAGATTATTGTTCAGAGCAGCTTCATTTTCAAGATGCCTGTAGCCTCTTATGACCACATATTCAGATACATTAATGCACAAAGGAAGGAGCAATGGAATGAATCTGTGCTGGCCAGTGTAATAGAGAAAAGAGGTTACATAATAGCAGAGAAAAGGGGCTGGTCCCAACTGTACATTTTCTGTGTAATGTATGCTGTTTCCTGGCCTAGCACCTGGCTGTTTTGATGACCACTCTGCGGTCTGAAGAATTGGGGAATATACAGAAAACCCTTACGTCTTTAAGAAAAAATGTCTTCTGGAATTTTATAAAATGTAGGCAATGGCTTTCATTCCAGCAGCAATAGGTTGGAACGATGCCTGACCAAACTAATTTTATGTGATCATTTGATAATTAATTTTATGTCTTGCTGGTCTAACAGTCATTATCAAGCACTCTCCTCTTGTAATATTTCCTGATACTATTGCACCCTTTCACATAAGATTTAATTCATGTGGATATAATATCTAGAAAGAATTGAATGCCAAATAGCAATAATGAGGCTGGCTCCAGGCTGGCTGATCTCAACTTTTTCCAGGAAACATTTTTTTTTTCAGGAAAGTTATTTTACTCTGCATCCACCCCCTCCCCCAAAGTGAAAGCCAGAATAGGGTATGAAGACTACAGAAATTTTGAGTTAGATATTAAAAATTGTTAGCAGTGTCTCTCTGACTTCAGATTGCATGAGGCAAAGACCTGCACAGCAACTCAAGAAGAAGAAGAAGAAGAAGAAGAAGAAGAAGAAGAAGAAGAAGAA
>JAHTLZ010000237.1:39898461-39935264 GCA_023846285.1 Phrynocephalus versicolor | reverse complement strand
GAAGAAGAAGAAGAAGAAGAAGAAGAAGAAGAAGAAGAAGAAGAAGATATATTTTGATCTGCATCTAACAATTTTTTTGATTTTTATTATGGCAGGATTAATCATTATGTTGCATTGAGCAACAGAGCAACAGAACCATAGCTAACACATATACCTAAACTGTTTTCTCTGCTCTCCAGAAGCTCAGAAAATTGAGGTTGTTTACTTTTATCCACGAAAGGGCATTGGTGCATTTTTGTTTATGGCAAGCATGGACACTCTATGAGGTGTAAAATGGCTGTGTTCCTTTTGGCAAGCATGTGATAATTGCACATTTTGGCTACTGGCTCTACTTGATCTACATCAGTGGTTCTCAACCTGTGGGTCCCCAGATGTTCCTGGACTGCAACTCCCAGAAATCCTGGCCAGCTCAGCTAGTGATGAAGACTTCTGGGAGTTGCAGTCCAGGAACATCTAGCGACCCACAGGTTGAGGATGCAGTTACCAGAATTGTACACAATACTCCAGGTGCATTCACGGTTCCCTCAATGAACTGTATTTTCCCAGTGCTGGAAGCACTCATGCAGCCCCAGACCACGCTACTCCCACCGCCATGCTTGACTATGGACACGACACACTTGTCTTTGTACTCCTCACCTGGTTGCCGCCACACATACTTGACACCATCTGAACCAAATAAGTTTATCTTGGTCTCATCAGACCACAGGACACAGTTCCAGAAATCTATGTCCTTAGTCTGCTTGTTTGCAGCAAAACGTATGCAGGCTTTCTTGTGCATCATCTTTAGAAGAAGCTTCTTTCTGGGACAACAGCCCTGCAGACCAGTTTGATGCAGTGTGTGACGTATGGTCTGAGCACTGACAGGTCGACCTCCCACTTCTTCAACCTCCACAGCAATGCTAGCAGCACCCATGCATCTATTTCCCAAAGCCTTTTTTCGGTTCATGCCCATCTCTATACAGTATTCTCAAATATTTGCTGAACTTGATTTGTAGGCCTGGATCAAGCAATTAATGCTAACCAGAGTTAGAACCACAGAATCACTGGGATTTATATAAGTACTGAGGTACTGCTCAGGAACTGATCCAGTGGGTTTGCCCTAGTTGGAACTGACAATCAGATGTCAGTGGAGACACCAATAATTATTGTACCAAGGCCATACTGTGAACTGTTGAGGCTGCCAGAAATTTCCTGACTCCATAGAGCCAAAAAAGAAGACTCAACCTCATAGGAAAGGAGGCAGAGAAGCTTTTGCTTTGCAAGGTTTCAAATTTATTTTTAAGATAAAATGATTTTGAGAGCATCATCTTTCCATTGCTCTACTATGGATACTTTCAGGGTGCCTGCCATTACATGCATTTTTCTTATATATAAAGAACTCCTGAGGTTTGAAACACAGCACTCCATGCATCAGTTCTCTCCCCACCTCTTTTTGTTGATTTCCACCCTTTCTCTCAAGTCGCATCAGTATTTGTTTATTCGTTTTGTTATAAATTGCAAACTTATTTCATTGCCACAACTTGGGGCTATCTAATACAGCAGACATTTATTGAGACAAGTAACACAACAGACAGTTCAATAAACAATTATATCTGTATCCCTTGGCAATGGCTATTATCTGTTGTTATTATTCAATCACTTCTCTGGTTTCATTTATAAGCTGCTGAGCTTCTCTGCAGAGAAAAAAATTCCTCTGTGCCTTTAACCATCTGGCATGCTGGGATATGACAGTAAATGTCAATCAAGCCTTTATTGTCACAGAAGAAAAATGCCATGGTGCCTGCCAGGTCTAATTTTACCGAGGATCTGATTTTCATATGGCATTCCAACACAGAGGGGCTAAATCCCTCGGGCTGTCAAGGGAGAATGGGAAAAGGGGGCTCGGGTGTTTACACGCAGAGAGGAGCGCACAGTTGTTGGCCCTCCGGGGCTCAGAAAAGCATTAGGAATGTGCATAATATGTTACTGGGCGATGAGTCACGGCAGAGGTCAGGGTGGAAGAAACTAAATACTTTTCAATGCTAACTTTTAATTCATCATGCTTCCCATAATGGCAGCCTTCCCCCTGAACAGCAGTAACATTTACAGTAAATGAACACACCCACACGGACGATAGCTCTTTCAAACAACACTCATAGGTTTCCAAATAATAGCAGACTTTATCCCTGTCTGATTATGGACTCTCTTTAGCGGTAAGGAGAATCTCATTTTAGCATATTTTTAAATTAGAACTTAACATTAATCAGAATGTTTATCGTATCTGGGAGAGGATGGGCTCCCAGAATTCTGCTTATTTCAGGAATTATATACACATACTGTACATACAGTGTTACCTTGTCTAAGAGAATTAATTTGTTCCAAATGAAATTATGTTAAGCAAACTTTCCTTTATACACATTTCCCATAGGAATGCATTGAAAACAGAGTGATCCCATTTTTATGTTGTACAAACTCGCCCCATAGATGATTATGTTAAGCAAATTTCCCCTATCTCCAGAATTTTTTATGTTGTGCAAATTTTATGTTATACAAACCGTTTGTTATACGAGGGTATAAAATAGCCTTAGGAGAAACTGAAATAATGGACAGATTTGTCATTCCATAATCAATGAGGTGAAGGCTCAGCTCTTATACTGATATTGAATTAGTGGAAATGCAGTTTTTTAAAAGAAGGATCTTCAGCTTTAACATTTAAATGCCAAGTAAGAACAATATCATCCCTTCCATGAAAGAAACCTTCTGAACATGTCCGGGACAATTGGCAGAGAATTTTGTTACTATTAATTATTGAATGTCTTACATGTGTACATTTCTTTGTATAGAGGACTGGAAAAAAAATCTTGAGGCTTAAAAATGAAACAATGTTTTCCCATTACTCTTTCTTGTAAATATAAAATCAATGAAACATACCAATTGTTTGATTTGCCAAGTTGCCATTGATTCATTGGCCCTTCCTGTTGTGTAGCTCTGCAGCTCCATGGAAGTGATATCACAGCCAGTGACAGATTGTTGCTAATTAACGAGTTCCTTTTTTAAAAATTTGCACAGGAATCCACATGATTGGTAACAGTCATATACATCCCAAACATTTTTTTTAAAAAAAAGAGAAACAAAAGAAAAAATTCAAAGAGCAATGTGTAGCTGCTACCGATATCCTTTCCATTGTGCAGGCAGGGATATGCAACAGGATACTGGCCAGTGGTCTATTCTAGTTAAGCCATGGCGTCCTCTGATGGCAGGAAATGGACCCACCACACCACAATGGGATTCTGCTGAGTTCCCAGAATCAAACAACATTCTCTGGAAAATCCAGAATGTTTTGTCATTCACCAATGTTTTACTCTTATGCGAATAGCGTTTCACTAATCCATGAACAAGGGCATCAGGGATGGATTGTCACTTTGCAGTTGTCACGTTGAATATGCTCCTGACTATGCACAAATATTCATGAATCCATGTTTATTCAGTCATACCTGGGTCACAAAACTTACAATGGTGTGGAGAAAGTGAATGATGGCAATGGGAAAACAATGTCAAGTTAGGAGCAATGCCTGCTAAACTAGTCATACAGAAAAGCTATTCATACTATTGCTACTCCTACACAACAAAAAGAAAGAGTACCAGTATAGAGTACTGTATACAGGATTTGGTGTAGCACCTAACATGGTGGGGGTGGTCCCAACCTCTTTGGCTCTTAATGTCTCTAAGGCATATTTTGCATGATTTATGACTCCCAGAATATTGTGACCAGCATGGTGGCCATCAACATGTGAGCTGAGTATTTTGGGAATGTTATTTCAAAAAAGTAACTTTTTTATTAGAACTGCTGGAGAGCTCAGTGTCTTAGCATCTGGCTGCAGAGCCAAAGGTGCTTCCTTGAAAGGGGCTGAACTTGATGACCCATAAAGTCCCTTCTAGGTCCACAGTTTGATGATGATGGTGATGATGATGATGATGATGATGATGATTCAAAAATTCCAGGCACATTCAATCAAAATTATAAAAACATGGCCTGGCATTACCTAACAGATACAAGTTTAACCACAAATGTATTGTACAGTATCTGTTAAATATCAGTAGTATACACGCGATTCCTAAGAACACCATTTTTGTAGCTCTGACTGTGTTATTTCTGAAATCTGCAACTGCTTATAATACTGTGTGCCATTTCTTGATATTTGTTGTTGTTGTTAAATAAAAACATAGAATCCTTCATTATGGGGAAATTTATTATCTCTAAGACGGGGAGAAATGCAAGTCACCTTGGGCATTACATTCTCTGTGACCAGCTGCTTTGAATGTCCTGAGAAAGGGAGAGAGAAAAAGGAACAAGAACAGTTGGATTAACTGCAAAATGTTTTTCCTTTTGGCAAGAAAGAAAAGAAAAGAAAAAATAAATTAAAAAAATCTCTCCCTCCCCTTATCTCATAATGCAAAAGCAAATATAAGCCTTTCAATAAGCCTTTCTCTTGTTCCCAATGCAAATGCATCCTTAACTGTAGAAAAATATTTTTTCATTTCCCTTTTGAGGCTTCAGCAAGAATGTTTATCCAAAACAAAATTGGAAAGAGTGCCATGACCTTCCAAGACTTGCCTTTGCTTTTGCAACATAATCAGTCTCTGCTTAGATGCCTCCCTTTGGACCAAAAGAGGACACAAACAAATCCTTTCCTTCATTTGGACTATTGAAACCTTATTTGAAATAGCTCATTAAAACAGACTCCCCCACCCCCTTGTGTTGGATCCCCCAGTTGCTGCGCCTACTGAGAGCAACCATATCGGTTGCCAAGGCAAGATTTCTTTCCCTGCTCATTCCTCCTTTAGTGCTTTTTTGTCATTTCAATCTTCGGCACCTCATTTCTTTTAGTGAATCTGTGAACCAGTCATATGAGATCCTCATTCCTGCCCCATCCCCTTTAAATTTCAACCAAATAGTCTTGTTCTCCTTTGCTTTCAGCAAATCTCTGAAACCCTCTAGGAATTTGAGGTGCCATAGCTCTGTTGGCATAGGGCAGCATTGGCAAACCTATGGCACGGGTGCCAAAGGTAGCACTCGGAGCCCTTTCTGTGGGCACCCAATATCACCCCTTCACGACCACCTGTATTCAGGTTAAATTGCTGTATTGGCACTTTGCCAAAAATAAGTGGGTTTTGAATCACAGTTTGGGCACTCAGTCTCTGAAAGGTGTGCCATCAATGGCATAGGGCTTTGGCTGCAGAGCCAGAGGCTGGGAGTTGAATTCCCCACTAGGACTCCTTGATAGGGGGTCCCTCCCAGCTCTGCAGTTCAAGGCATACCATTTGTATTGGAGGTCTCTCCGCTCAGCCACCCAGCCATTCTTGTAGAGTAACCAGTAATATGTGTAGTATTTATTAGGGATGGGTATTTCATTTTGGAACCAGTAGGTTATGAAATGAATCACGTGAGCCCAGGTGGTCCTTGGAACTGGCTGATACAACACAGATCCAAGCGGAGGGTTAAAATCCAACAAGGAAGCATGCTGCGATGTCATCTTTCCTGCTTCATGCTGCTGGCCAATCAGAAGGGGAGGTGGGATGATGCCTGTCCCTGCACAGCTGCTGATTGGCCATCATCACAGATCTAGCAAAGATGACGTTGTTGGATTTTAACCCTGTGCGAGACAGAGAAAGGTAAAGCAATTGGATCTGTGTGTATCTGCTGGTTCCGAGGACCACCTGGGCCCATCCCTAGTATTTATCTGTATCACTAGGGTGTCATGCTCCCAAGAAGCTGCCCCCCACCTGGCGTCCATTTCTGCATCCAGGCATTCTCCCTCCTTCTCCCATGCAGGACTTCTGGACATCCCCCTGGTTCGAAGTGTGGGGTCACAATTACTCCTTTGTTTTCCCCTGACCCCTCCAGCAACAACCTTCAGGCTGGTAAGTCAGACTCTCTGCTTTACTTTGCTATCTCCTCCTTCTCCTCCTTAGGTGACTATTTGAGCACATTGTCCATTTCCAATACATTCCAACCGCTTTCATGAAACCATCATAAAGATACATCACTGTTACTCCAGTCCCCTAGTTTCTGCTGCTTCATTCTCAGCTTGCTTTTCTCTGGGCAACTGCCCTAACTGCCTCTCCTAATGCCTAATCTATGAGCAAAAAGAGTCTGCCTCCTAAATTACCCCCCCCTTTCAGAAAGGTGTTCCGTCATCTCACCCAAATCCATCATATATAAATCAAAGAGCATTTCAATAATGATTCATCAAACACAAAGGAAACCTATAAAAGAAAAACGGGGGTAGAAATAGAGCAGAAATTGTGGGGAAAGGTGGCAAAACTCCCTTTGGCAACAGACAGAAAAAAAAGGGTAGCTAAATGAAACCAAAACATGTTTTAATAAAATCAAATAAAAAGTCTTCAAAGGCTAGAGGAAATGCGAACCAATGGGGGGAAAATAAAAAAAGAATAAAGAAGTATGAATTCACTTTCCTATATAAGTGTATATGATAATTTTTCCTTCGTTTCCAAATATGACCATCTCCAACAGATTTCCTATTTGGAGTGAGCATAACACGGTAAAGGAGTGGTTGGGAGTAGCTGAAGACAGGGGTGACCAAGAAGCCCCAACACAAGTCCAGAAAATCGAGAAACACCTGGGGCAGGTTAACTGATCATTGGCTTGTGTGCTACCAAGAAGTTACATTCCCACTTCCCTTATTCTTGGTTCATTCTTCATTCTTTTTATTTCAAACATATTAGCTGCTTAAGGAAGGTAAGGATTAAAACTGTTTTCAGACCCTTTAGAAAGATTATTCAGTGTATGCAGCCTGTAAAGGATAGTTTGGGTTTAGAAGTACCAGGTGTTTATGAGATCCCATGTTCCGGTGGATTTAGTTATATTGGACAAATGGGAAGAAGCACTGAGATTCAGTGTAAAGAAAATTGGCGCTACCTTAGATTGGGCCAAGAAGAAAAGTCTGCATTAGCTAAACATGGCTGGGAAACTGGGCATAGCATATGCTTTAAAGAAACAAAAAGCTGTTCCAATCTCACTCTTAGAATTTAAGGCTAATAAGGGAGTCCTAGAGATATGTTCGAGAGAGAATGTGATGAACCAGGAGGAGGGGCAAAAAAAATGTAGTGACACATGGCTACCTGTAATTAAGTCAGGTAACTGAACAAGCTGGTCCACTTGAATGTTCTGCTATATCTAACATGCAATGTTAGTCAGTAATTGTCGTTTCTGATATCCTGAAGATGGCATGACAGTATACATGCCGAAAGCTTGATCTTTTGGCTGTATTAAAGTTTTTTTTTAAAAAAAATTACTTGGAAGCTAAACTCATAAAACCTTTTGTAGCTATTTTCAATCTGTTGACTGATATTAGTCTACCTCTGTTTAAAAAAAATAATTAGCTCCTTTTTTGACAATGTTTTGCCTGGCACTTTGGTTTTGAGTGAGAACATCCCAATTGACATGGTTATTACTACAAAGATTAATGTTGTATTCAGCATCATCCTTGAATCATTTATCTTGTCCACCACATGTCATCTGACATCTTGATGACACGAATTGGCCACTGAACTTGCTTTGGAAATGTAAAAAGACTCTGTGTTTGTTCTGGGACTTTCATGTTAGGGACTTTATCCCTTCATTTGATGTTGAGAATTCTCTGAAGACAATGAAGATGGGGGGGGGGGGAGAGTTTTCTTGCATGGTGTTGATAGCTAGATCTCATCTTTGCTCCATAATGTCGAAAAGATAAAGCAACATCTTTACATCTTCAACTTAACAGATTGATTTCATAACGATTCCACATCAATTGCATTTTCAAATATACTTTTTCTTGCGAATTTTATAAATCTGTGAAACCTGCCTCAAGCTGTCTATAGAACAGAGAATGTTATTACTAGACAAAAATACTGTTCTGAGGTCCTAAATGGGCCCGTTGCTTGGTGAGCTACAAATTATTATGACCAGGTGGGACAAAGGCTACTAATTTTTCAAAATATCCAATCCAGCTTTAATATGTTGATATGCAATGACCTAGCAACTGCCTTTGCAGGAAGGAAGCTGTTTATAGGGATTGTTATGAGGAGCACGTGCACCTACAAATTTTCCAGTACTGTACTTGACTGTTACGACCTTGAAGAGCCTCATGATGCAATGGTTAAACTGCTGTACTACAGCCATAACTGTGCTCATGACTTGGGGTTAAATCCCAGGTAGCCATCTCAAGGTTCACTCAGCCTTCTATCCTTCCAAGGTTGGTAAAATGAGTAACCAGTGTGCTGGATGGTCAGGGGCAATATGTAGCCTGCACAATTACTTGTAAACCATCCAGGGACTACTTTAAGCATTATGAGGGGCTATATAAGTAACATACTTTTTTTTCTTTATCACTGGGCAAAATCCTGTTGCTTAGTATGAGCCAAATATTAACTTTCAGACTGTTCTTCCCTGGTGAACAAAACATCACAGTCCCAGGGACATACAGCGTGTGCAGCCTCCCTGACGCCCAAGCAGAAGAGTAAGGATGATTTGTTTAACAGGGAGGAACAGTCAAAAAGTTACAATTTGGCTTATGCTAAACAACAAGATTTCAGTTACCGATTATTCAGAATTCTGTTTCTATGCATGGGTTACAGTGAGCCTTTGAAAATAATAGTGAGGTTCACCGCCAGTCTCACAGAATTTTGAAAAGTTATTTTTATTACTCCAGTTCCCAGAATCTCCATTTCATTGTGAACAACAAGTTAAGAACTATCTGTAAAGTAAGATATATGGTCAGCTAACACAGATCACGGGTTGTGGCTTCCTCACAACCATACCACCACTAGTTATTTGTACGAAAAAATATTTTGTTTGTTCAAATATTTGTTCAGTTACTATTGATAAATAAGCACTATTTCCCGATGCAACTATTTTCATGAGAACAAAGAGCCTACAGCCTGAAAACCCTCTCCCCCAGAAACAGTTCTGAGATTTACCTAAGATATGCCACGTTTTAAAAGTGGTGGAAGGGGGGGACAACAAAAGCATAATAGAAGCAAGGCTAGATACAACACAAGAAAACTTTACTGTGATTTGGAAAGAAAACTTCATGATTCCAAGGAAAACCTCTACAGAACAAATATTAGGATTATAAGGATATTTTAATCTCTCCTTTTTCTTGTTGTTAACATTCGTTGAGAACATAATGCTATTTTATGAGTTTTTCTTTTTCTCAGTACTATCCTTTATTGCTTTTCTTTCTTTCCTTTTTTTTTCTTTTGACAAAAAAGGACTTTATAGTTCTGCCAAGAATGCAGGAATATTATACCCTGGATTCAGTTAAATTCCGTCCCCCCACCCCAGACACACAGTGAATGTTAGCAGAGGAACGCTTGGCAAGAGAGTATCAAAATAGTAAGTCACAATAGGGTATGTCAATTCCAGATACCTCTGCTCTCTTTTTTCTTTCTTTTACACAGACATACACTCACTGAAATGCACAATATCTACACAACATTCAAAGTGATTCAGTTGAATAAAGAATTTTCTCCATCATCTGGTTAAAATTTTTGTGCCTGTTCACTTGCCATCTTTCTGTTTTCCCCTCATGTATTTTTCAAACCACATAGAAGACACATTCTTGTTATTTTGCAAGAGAGGTGCAATTATGGGAAGCCTCAGCAGAAGACTGATAACATCTCCTTCCTGCCAGCCTATGTAGAGGGCAGGCTGTCTGGGCCTCACAGGCAATGTCTCAGAACAGCGCTGAAGCTTTAAGAAGGATTCTTCTCATCCCAACCATCCTGAAATGTTGAAATGGAACAATATTGCACAGCATTTAGCTATGAAGTTGAGAACTGTTGCATGCTCACAGGTCTTATAGGACTGGCTCTATCGTTAGGCAGAGCTGCACAGCTGCCTTGGGCACAATTATTTGGGGCATCATGAAAGGGAACAGAGTTACCAGGTCAGCAGTTTTCCCATGTGTGAGATGATAGGACAAACATTTGGAATTGGGGGCAAGCTCTTGTGTATGATCACAAAGTAAGATGTCAGTAAAATGAGTACCCAGCTTGCTGGAGGTGGTGGCAAAGCGTTGTTTGTATAATTATATTGTGAACAGCCTAGAGAACAGCACTAGGGTGTGGCATGTAAGTTGAAACTGCTGCTGCTGCTACTGCTGCTGCTGCTGCTACTACTACTACTACTACTACCATTACTACTACTACTGTTTTTAGACTATATGACCCAGCATTGTTCAATGCTATGTATGTTATAATATTTTGTGTACACTATTTTCAAAAATACTAAGCAAGAATTGTAAACCAAAAATAAACGTATTTTAGAAGAGCACGGAAGAACAATGAGGTTCAGTATTGCCAGTCTTTATTATAGAGCTAAAATTTCTTCTTTACTTCTTTCTTTACATATGCCTTACTTTATAGTTTAAAAACATATCAAGATAGATAAAGGGATTGAGAGGGAGAGGAAGAGAGAGACAGAAAGAGATGTTTGTTCCACTGCCAATACACTAGAACAGCTTGTTCACAAAAACTGTTCACTCTTCAGCACAGTAATTAACTACCTCACAACTTTCTCTTTTCCTGAACTTCTTCCAATCAGTCTCTGACTTACCAAGAAGTGTTAACCAAGACACCCCTTAACTTCCCTTAAGTCAGCGCTCTTGTGTGCTTCATAGGTCTTCCTGTCTGTGCCTCAAACTAAATTGCAATCACACACTCTCACACACACTCTCTCATTATATATGCAATATTACCTGTACAGCCAGGCAGCATAGCAGCCCATAGGCACACAGTTCCATTCACACACATCTTGATCTCTCCTCCACACTGTTCTGACAGGCTCTCCTGGAAAACATCCAACTTTCCATTGCCAGAAAAAAACCCAGTCACTCACTATGCCTATCAATACACACATATGTATACAGTATGGCATTGCCAAAACCCCATGTGTCTTTCGCTTATAGCTTCCATAATCCCTCATAATTGGCTGTACCATTCCAGCTAAAACTGAGGGAAACTGTAGTGCAGAAAATATGGAGGACTACAGTTATTGGTCCTCCATTTCACCTTCATCCCCATTTTGATGCTCCTGTGCTGATATATTTGCTCTCTTCCTGTATCAACAGCTTGTTTAGTTTTCATTTGCTGATATTTTAATATTGTTGACACTTTTACTATTGTGGAGTGACATGTTTAACTGAGTACATAATCTGAGAGTTTGCCACAATTCTGTGGAACTAGTTCAGTGAAACAATGCCCACTCTTATGCTCTGTCAAAAGCAGTGTGCCTTAAATTCTCTGCTTGAGGGTGGCCTGTATATTTTGGCCGGATCTATTTCAGATATATTCCATGGCGGATGGCCAAAATTTACATAGCTTGTGAGCACCAGATTAATTGTTCTATAAATGTTCATCTTTAGAAAGGTCATTTTCTCCCTTTTAGTTGACTTTGTGTGTAAAACCAGATTTTTCTCATAAAACTATACAAAAAAAAAACTCTCTCTGCTTTCCCCTCTCTTCATTGTTAGGTTATACAGAAAATGGGACAGGTTGAAGGATTAGGGAACACTTGAAAGCCAAGTTTTGGAAAAGTGTTTGTTTGTCTGGTATGTCTCAAATCCCAAAGCTTGTGGAGAGTGCTTGAAGCCCTTTGCAGCAGTATATAAGCAGCACACTTGGCTTTTGCTTTGCTTTGAAATGGAAGCACAAAGATGTGACCCTAATGACCTTGGATGTTTATTAGAGAAGCCTGATTCAGGACTTTAGAATGGGTTAATGTGAAAGTGTGAGCAGGGAGAGAAGAGATTGTAGACACATACACCCACCCACCCCGCTGCCTGTCGCCATCTATATGAGGAGAGGGGCTGATCAAGAGGTTTCTCAACTGTTTTGAGAGGCTCCCGTGTGTAGGAAAGGGTCTCCTCTTGAGACCATCGTCTCCACTTAGAGATGGTGATAGGCAGGGAGAAGATTCCCCTTGCTCACGCTTTCAAATTACCCCTGTCCCCTTCTGTGAATATTTGAATTGGGCTAGTGTGGATTTTAATTATGTCATTAAACGGAGTGAAAGGACACTCAAGCTTAATTTGAGAATTAGAGAACTGCTATTGAAGGCTGGCATTTTTTTTTCCTTCTCCAAAGGGAGTGTATTTTACCATCCTGAAACCATTATCTCCAGGGCAGAGGTAACCATAATGAATGATCCCAGGACGTTTTCCACCGTCCTAACCTAACTACCATCTGTTTGCCAGACGGGTTTCTGCATTTTCATTCCACCCATTTAGAGATTTAAACTCCCCCTTTCAGAAAAAAGAAAAGCGGGGACAGGAAAGCTGGTTTAATAGGAAAATTTAGTAAAGTGCAACTTGAATATCTAAATTAAAGCTGACAGAAAGGAATGCATATATGAGATTAGATAGGTTGATGGGGGGGGGGGAGGAAGAGGTTTGTTGCACTAGTATCCAGGAAAGATTTGGTGAAGCCTCTAGTTCTCTGCATAATGTGTGTTACTGTGAATCATAAGGTTCTTTAAAAGTGCCAGCAGTGAAGTAGGAGACTGATTCCTATTATGTGCAGTCAAGTCAATTCTGACTTATGGTAACTCTAGGGCAGTGTTGGCAAACCTATGGCACGGGTGCCAAAGGTGGCACTCGGGGCCCTTTCAGTGGGCACCCAACATCGCCCCTTCATAGCCACCTGTATTCAGGTTTAATTGCCATATTAGCACTTTGCAAAAAATTAGTGGGTTTTGAATCACAGTTTGGGCACTCGGTCTCTAAAAGGTTCACCATCACTGCTCTGGGGTTTTCTAGGTAAAGAGTCCTCCTTAGAAGTGGAACTGTGCAGCTTCCTCAAGGCCACATAGGCTAGCTCCTCTCCTTGGAGGCACAGTGGTGAGTCAAGTTCCTAGCACAGATACCTTAACCACTGAGCTAGCCAGAAGAAGGAAGAAGAGGCTACGAGAGTATAATGAAAGATTGTGACAAATGGTAGCCATGTCCGTGGGGAAAAGGTAATTAAGGCTAAATATGTCTTAGTCTGTTTGCACTTCTGTCATGCTACGAGCAGTCCATCTTACTGTCTAGCTTTTGCATCAGTCTGCGAAAGAAAATGTGAACATCCACATTAATTTTCACACACAATTCCCCCTTTAATATGTGCAAACTCAGTCACCCGGAGTAAATGCTTCACCTGCCTTGTCTAATGAAAGGCTTAGCTATCACATGTTCCTTTTTATATGGAGCTTTTCTCTAGTCTTAGCTAAGAAACACTTCACAATATTCGGAAAAGTAAGGAGATTGAATTAGATTAGTGTTCAGATTAGTTTGGTTTACTTTAAAATATGGTGAGATTAAATTTGAATTCTCTTTTACCTCTACATAAGCAACAAACAGAGGTGCAGCAGAGGAACAGAAGTCTTGGATTCCAAGGACTAAATCAGAAAAATATAGGTATGGATGCCTATGAAATGGAGTAAAATAATATTCTAGATAGGAGAAAACTAGAATCTTTATGATAGAAGTATATAATACTGTTAAAGAATGGCTAGACCTGTTCTTCAATTGGTGGTGCATGGAATTAAAATGCTCTTATTTCATTTGAATGTTAAACCACTTCTGAGCACTACTGTCTACGAGCAAATCCCCGAGAAAGGTCACCAGAAGTCACAATTGATTTTATGGCCATCGTCATCGTTGGTGTTGTTGCTGCTGCTGTTTTTTTGTCGTCGTCGTCATCATCATCATCATCATCATCATTGGAGTTCCATTGGAAGATGGGTGGTAGAGAAATAAATAAATAAATAAATAAATAAATAAATAAATAAATAAATAAATAAATAAATAAATAAATAAATAAACTGCAAATAACAATCAATGTTATAAGAAATTGACCTGCCCAAGATTTTCCCCAAAAAACCTAAAGACAGGTAAAGAGTTACATTTAGGTGTCTTGTGTCAGTGAACTAGGGAACTGTACCAGGCCCATTTCCATGTACTCCGCCTTCTGTCTTAGAAGACCATTCTCATGTTGTCTGCCTGTCTTCTAAGGCAACGGTGTGCTGAGCACAGTCAGCTCAAAACATTTTGCTGCCTGAGGCAAGAGGCAACAATCTTTCTTCCTTCTTGCATGTATACAAGCCAACCTGACAGGTGGCTGGATATTATTTCAATAGCGGTGACAGGGGAAAACACAGGACAACCTTCCACTACGGCTGACAAAAATACGGTAGCTAAGGTACAGGACAATTTTCATGGCACATAATGTGCTCTTTAGCATTTGCCATTTGAAATAGTTGCCTTATTCTGCCTCATGGTAGGACCAACCCTGGGACTCCATTTCAGACAGAACCCATCTGGAAGTATTTGTATCCCCTGCGGTAGCTGCAGCCATAACATGGCATTCAGGAAATCAATCAGTTCTGAGTCATGAATTACCCCGCTTATGCGGCTTCCACACCTGTTACCTGGAGATGACAGTGGAAATGCATGCCTGTGAACTCTGTTGTGAACTCACCAAACTCATATCACAGATAAATCTTTAGAGAAAATATGTTTCCACTATATATTCAAATCCATATTTGTTTTTTTTTAACAAGTCAGATTGATGTTAGAATCTTTGAATGCACAGATACAAAAATAACTTGAAATGGAACCAGAGCAGTTCCTCCATCACTTCCTTTGTTTGTATCAGCAAAACTTGTGCCCTTCAATGTTAATCTCCCACTTTCTGATACTGGTTAGCAACTGGTCAGTGCAAGACTGGAACCTACCCTCTACTCATTCTCTCTCTCTCTCTCTCTCTCTCTCTCTCTCTCACACACACACACACACACACACACACAGAGAGAGAGAGAGAGAGAGAGAGACAGACAGACAGACACACACACACACACACAGAGAGAGAGAGAGAGAAGCAAGTGAACAAGAAAAAAAGACAGCTAGACATAGATGCTATGTTGACAGACACCAAATCAAAGTACAGTGGATTAATCAAATGTGTTTTGTGTGATTAATCAATTAAATTGACTTACATCTACATTTTTCAGACCCTTTGTCATATTGATTGCCCTCTTGTGGGCATGTTTCAGTCCAGTTATTCAAGAATCCTTTCTAGAGTTAAGTGATTTTAAAAATGCTTAGTCATTCATGGTTTGCAGCGTTACTTCTTCCTTTTTGTCGTGGTTTCTTTGCCCCAGCTATATATGCCTAGGTGACTCTCCTCCAGTTAAGGTCAAAAAACTTCTCATACAAAAAAAAAAAAAGCCCCGCCATTGGTTTATTCTGGAAATGTGGCTTTAAATGAACAAGTTGCTACTTGCTACATAGGCAGCAGTTTCTAGACCTGTGCTCTCATCCCTGTGGGTTAAAATGGTGGTGCCACCATGCCAGTCCATCATAGACAACCGTTAAGTTTAAATACTGAGCATCATAGACCATTACTAAGCCTCTTCACTTGACTGTCTATTATGAACATCACTGCATGCATGCTATTTGTCTGCAAGTAACCATTCAGGCTTGTGTAAACACACCTCTTTTCCCTGTGAGCTGAAAAAGAGCAATGTGTGTTATAACAGCTGGTGTTCCACTGTTTAGCGAGTAAACATTATGTCCAGGGGTTAAAGTGGATTGGAATAATTCCAGCTTGCGTCTGCTGTCTACACTGCTACTGTGCTAGAAATAATGCCCCTTCCCCGCTCTCCAGTTTAGAGCCCAATTTTCTCCTCTAATAAGGTAGCCAAATTGTGTCTCTTCAGCACAATTATATACTAATGAGCTTTCAAGGTGTTCAAAGGTTATCCAATATAGAGCAACGGTTATTAATGCTCATATTGTATTTGAATGTGTTCTCTTTCTAGATATGCTTCTGCTGCAGCAAAGCTATGGGTTCCAATGGGACAGGCTTCCAAATTCACTCACTCAGTGGCTCTGGAGAGTGGAGAATCCTTATGGAAGTGGTTTTTAGGTAGTTCAGAGGTCTACAGAGGGAAAAGATGGGAATAAAGTTCTGGAAGTTCCACTAACAGAACACTGGATGTTTAAACAGAAGTTTGTCTGTATCAGCTTGTAATATGGTTTAAAGAGGGCAAGTCTGCCAGTTGTGATATCTCTGTGTTCATGTCATTAATTATTAGACACAGTTTAGCTCTCAATTCCATTGGCAGGGGAACAAATAGAGGTGCTGTTGGAATGTTCTACTTGTATGTGCATGGGCTTTTCATAGAGGTATATAGTAAGTCACTGAGGAGATAGAAAGCTGGGGTAGAGTACGTAACTCTAGACTTTGATTTTTGCAACAATATTCTTCGTGTATTCTTATTTTGTCATCTAGAAACATTAATTTCACCCAGTTCCTTAGAAACTATCTAGGTCAGTGATGGCGAACCTTTGGCCCTCCAGATGTTTTTGACCACAACTTCCAGAATTCCAAGCCTGTATTGCTAATGACAAAGAACTGTGGGAGTTGTATTCCAAAACATTTGGAGTGCCAAAGGTTTGCCACCACTGATCTAGGAGGAGGCTTCAGTGGTACTCTTTGTCTAGGACATATATTTTTTACGTAGGGATATCTGTGTAGAGAATAGAAGAAAACAGCTGTGTTGTGGATGTACACAGTAGGTACACATGAATCCTCTTACCCAGTGGTTCCCAACCTTGGTTCCCTAGGTAGTTTTGGACTACAACTCCCAGCAATCCTGGCCACAACAGCTTATGGTGAAAGCTTCTAGGACTTTTAGTCCAATAACACCAGGACTCCTTGCACCCTGTAATGTTTTGACAAAGTTGATTATTTTATTTATTGATTATGTTCAGTAGCATTTCTATCCTGTCTTTCCTCCAAGACGCTCAAGGCCCTCTTCCTTGTTACTTTGTCCCTATAAGAACTCTGTGAGGAAGACTAGCTGGGAAAAGGTGACTAGCTAAAAATCATTCAGAAAGTTTAGCGACTTGAACCCAGGTTTGCCAAGTCTGAATCCATCATTCTGTTTAGTATACCATTGTGGGTTGTCCTCTTGATCCTTACAAGAACCTGGTGAGAAAATTGAGGTGGTGTTCTGGAAACAGAACGGAGGTTGGAAATGTTTCTTGTGGGGTCATGCTTGTCCAGGAAGGCTTGTCCAAATGAGGACAATGGGCAGAAACATCAACTCTGGCAGAATAAATGCAAGGCAACAATCAGGAAAGCAAAGCAAGACTTTGAGGAGCATATAGCTAAAAGCACACAAAGAAATAACAAGGACTTCTTTAAGTACATTAGAAGGAAGAACCCAACTAGGAAGGCCATTGGACCATTAGATGACAATGGAAGGCAAGGGATAATTAAAGAGGAAACAGATTGCAGAGAGACTCAATGAATTCTTTGCTTCAGTATTCACTGAAGAAGGCAGAGACCACATGCCCCAAACACAGCCTATCTTTGTAGGGAGGGAAACCGAAGAATTAAGCCAGATAAAAATAACCAGGGAGGAGGTCCTTGCATGTGTTGTTAAACTAAATGCTAACAAATCACCAGGACCAGATGGCATCCATCCACGAGTTCTCAAGGAACTTAAAGATGAAATTGCTGAGGTCCTAGCCAAAATATATAAGCTTTCCCTCAAATCAGGCATTGTGCCTGATGACTAGAAGATAGTGAATGTAACACCAATCTTCAAAAAAGGATCCAGAGGTGATCCAGGAAATTACTGACTAGTCTGTTTAACAGGTGTCCCAGGTAAAGTGATGGAAACCATCCTAAAAGATAAAATTAATAGGCACATAGAAGAGAAGGCACTGTTCAAGAAGAGCCAATATGGCTTCTGCAAGGGCAAATCATAGCTCACATCTGTTGGAATTTTTTGAGTGTGTCAACAAGCATGTAGATAAGGGAGATCCAGTTGATATTGTTTATCTGGACTTTCAGAAGGCTTTAGACAAGGTCCCACACCAACGGCTCTTGAATAAACTTGCCAGTCATGGGATAAAGGGACAGCTCTTATCCTGGATCAGCAACTGGCTAAGGAACAGGAAACAGAGGGTAGCACTAAATGGACACTTATCCAAGTGGAGGGAGGTAAAGAGTAGGGACCCCCAAGGTTCAGTACTGGGACCCTTGCTTTTCAACTTCTTTATAAATGATCTAGAAGTAGGGGTAAATAGCAAGGTAGCCAAATTTGGTGACAGCACAAAATTATACAGGGTAGTAAAAACTGAGACAAATTGTGAGGCATTCCAGAAGGATCTCTTGACACTGGGGAAGTGGGCAAACCAGTGGCAAATGAGCTTCAACATTAGTAAGTGCAGAGTGATGCACATTGGGGCAAAAACAATTACATCTATAAACTGATGGGGTCTCAAGTTTATGCAACAAACCAGGAAAGGGACCTTGGTGTCCTGGTAGACAGCTCAATGAAGGTGTCAACCCAGTGTGCTGCAGCAGTGTAAAAAGCAAACTCAGTGCTAGGGATCATTAGCAAGTATAGAAAATAAGTCAGCAAGTGCCATTTTGCCTCTTTATAAATCTATAGTGAGGCCCCATCTGGAGTATTGTGTACAGTTCTGGTCACCATACCTCCATAAGGATATTATGGAAATAGAAAACATGCAGAGGAGAGCAACCAGAATGATTAGGGGACTGGAACACCTCCCTTACCATCTGAGGCTGCAACGGCTGGGCCCCTTTACTCTTGAATGACGGCATCTGAGAGGTGACCTGATTGAAGTTTATAAAATCATACACAGCGTGGACAAAGTAGATAAGGAAAAACCGTTTTCTCTATTGCACAACACTAGAACTGGGAGGCACTCCATGCAACTTTTGGTGCTGGATCTCAAACAAATAAGAGAAAGTACTTTTTCACCCAGAGGATCACTAGTCTGTGGCACTCCATGCCAGAAGAAGTGCTGACAGCTCTCAGCTTTGATAGCTTTAAGAAAGGAATGGACAAGTTCATGGAGAACAAGGGTATCAATGGCTCCGGGTTGGAGAGAGAGGCAGGATGTCTCTCAATGCCATTTGCAGGGAATCATAAGCAGATGAAGACATCTGCTTGGGGATACCCTGAAGCATATGGTGAGCTGCTGTGTGAGACAGAATGCTGGAGTGGATGGACTGTGGCCTGTTCCAGCAAGGCTGTTCTTACGTTCTTTTGTTAGGATTCTGGGAGAGTCCAAAAAAACCTAAGTTTTCCTAGTTCTTGAATATGAGCATGCTCGGTGATCAGAAACTCAACTAAAATCAAAACAATGCAGAGAAGCTACTGTGGATCATAAGCTTTGTGGACTACTTCTGTAATCTCTTTATATACCATAACCACTAACTGCTATTTAGCAAAATATACTAATTTATTGTGCTCAAAGCTCAGACATAATTCACCCTCGGGTATTCCATAAACCTACTGCTAATGATACTCAAAAAATATGCTCCAACACATTCAGAACAGGAGAATAAAACCCCAAGATTACTGTTAGTCAAGTTTTCTTCCATAATGTTGTCATCATCCTTTTAAAGCTCATTAGCTAGAACAGGTTATGGTATAAAAAGATTAGGATGCAAGCCGCCATCTCTGTAATTTTCAAATGAGCTGAGAGTGTCTATTCAGCCAATAGTGCCATTGCTGTGAAAAGCCTATTCTAAATAAAATACAGCTCTACAAATAGGGTGTTGAATTACTGGATAAAATAGAAGGGGCTGATATAGAAGACTGGAGGTGAAATATGGTAAGGGATAGTTGTAAGTGGGTTTAACTTTTATGCACTAATACCTCAAGGAGCGTAGAGGGGGCGGGGGACGGGAAGGAAGGTGAGAATGTGAACTGGAAAAGGAAGTAGAGAAAAGTCAAGTCAAAACTACAGCGCTGAAAAAGGAGAGGAGTACTTTGCTTTGCTTTGCCTGTTTTGATGCCCAGATATTATAATTAAAAAAATCATATTTTAAAATGAAATGAATTAGTCCCACATAAATGACTCTTCTTCTTCTTCTTCTTCTTCTTCTTCTTCTTCTTCTTCAAGTGCCATGTCCTTGTAGAACACTGGCCATCAGTAGCATGATCTGTTTTTTCCCCATCCAAAGCTATTCTAAATAGAGAAGCTGTGCTCACTATGAACCATTGGCTTAAATTCTTAAGCCAGATTGTTCTTCTATGCCCCAGGCCATGCTTCCCATTTATTTTTCCTTGAAGGATAACCTGCAGTAGATGGTATTTGTTATTGCACATTATGTGACCAAAATATTGTAAGTTTCTTCCTTTTGTGGTATTTAGAATTTCTAGTTTTTTATTCATGCACTCTAAATACAGCCACATTAATGACTCTGGCTGTCCAAGATATCTTCAGAGTTCATCTGTACATCCACATCTCAAATGCATGCAGCCCCCTACATAATGCATCTATAGGGTCCAAGTTTCATCACCCTAGAGAAGTATATGAAATACATAAGATCAAAGTATTTGGGTACAAAGTCTGATAAATAAATCACAGTGTGTCAAGACTTCCCTCTCATTTTCCGGAATGAATTTCTAGCTTGTCCGATTCTACAACAAATTTTGCATGAGAAATCCCAATTGTCCTTGACATAGCATCCCAAGTATTTGTAAGATGATACTTTCTCAATTATATCACTGCCAATCTTGAGAATAGAAATGGCCACAAATCGAAAAAATTGTGTTTCACTTATTTCGTTAAGGAGTTCGGTTCATTTTGTTTCATTTTTCATGAATTTTCACAAAAAAAATCATTTTGTTGTTTTGTTAATTTGTTATTCATTTTTACCTGCTTCCCCCCCAGTGCCTACTGTGCGGCCCCTGGGGCCCGATCAGAGCTGGGGGGGTGCCTACAAATGGGCATGGGAGGAATAAAGACGGGGAGCGGCGTCAGAGCCGCGCTGCTCTGGCTGCCTAAGCGCAGCCTCTTTATCTCCCCTCCCGATCGGCCCCGTGATAACGGGCCGCAGGAAGGAGGCGCAAGGGGGCCAGCTTTGAAGCCGCGCTGTGCTGGCCACCTAAATATGGCCTGCTTCTTATCTCTCTCCCCGGGGCTGGGCTGTGGCTTGAGCCCGCCATGTCCCTCGATGGCACCGACAGTGCGTGCTCCCTCTGTGCAGCTTGGCATGAAAGGACCTCCGAACCAGCACCAGGTAGGAGACATCTCCACACCCCCCCATTAACGAACCAAACCTAACCAAACCAATTTTTCTCACCGGTTTGTTTCGTGTTAAATTTGCCCCAGGGTCGTTATTTGTTTCATTACATAACAAAACAAATAACGATTAATGAAACAAACAAAAAAAATTTCGTGCCCATCTCTACTTCAGAAGGTTCTGTGTACCACTTTTGTTTTACAAATAACTCTACATAATATATTAAAGATCCACCCTCTCAGTTGGTGAAGTGAGAAGACTGAGTCAGGCAGCAGATGCTCGGGGATAGCAGTATCAGCCATCAACTGACATTTTCTTCTCTGGCTTGACAAAAGACTTTAGCCTTTTCCAAATTCTTTAAGGTATCATACTCCCCAAAGGCCCATTAGAGGACACTGCCTCATCCCTGGGGCCAGTCAATCAGTCAATCCAGTTGTCTTTTCCAATGAGAAAGCACTATTTTGCCCATTGCCTTGGGTTCCAGATCAGTCTGGGCATCTACATCCTACTTTGATTTGTATTCCTTGATTTTGCCAACTTCTGTTGTAAACATATTTGTGCAGCTTTGGAAAGCGTCTGCCTATGTTCTTTCCCAGTAGTCTGGAGAGTCACACCAAAGGAGTGTGAATCATTACAGCGAGGAGGGAAAAGTAGAGGCTGACAGAGTACATGGAATGTCCTTGGGAACATGTCACTTCATTGTAACAGGAACATCATTGGTTAGGGCTGATCATAAAGTCCTATACACAGGGCTGGCGCTAGGTCTTTTAGCGCCCTAGGCGCAGGGGGGGCATGGGGGGTGGGGGTGGGTGGGGGCGGCGGCGGCGGCGGCAGGGGGAGGTGCACGGGGCGGCGGCGGCGGCAGGGGGGAGGCGTGGGGGTGGGCGCATGGCACCGGGGGTGGCGGCGGTGGGGGGGCAGCAGGCTAGCCAGTCGGGGTGGGGGGGTGGTGCCCCTTCTCCATTTTGGTGCCCCTTGTCCATTTTGGTGCCCTAGGCAACTGCCTAGTTCGCCTTAATGGACGCGCCGGCCCTGCCTATACAATAGGGCTTGTCCTACATGCCTGCCCAGCTTGGAAGATCACTGGAAGATAGTTTTTCCTAGCTTGCATCAGTGGTAAAAGGGGTGATGGGGGGCTTATCATTGGTTGCTCTCAGGCTCTGGCCCCCCCCCCCCCGCAATGGTAAGCAAGGCTAAGTGTCTCTTTATTAGCTAACATTATTTCTTGATGTTCTGCTGATAGACAAATGCATCTTTGCCTTGCTGTTACGTTGCTTGATTTTGCAGAACTAGAGTATGTGGATGCTTCATATTTCTAATAATTTATTATTTTAACCAATGTTGTAAAGTTTTAATTCTGTTACTTTTTGTGTCTTTCACTCCCTGCCTTCTACCCTGTGCAGATAGTTAGTGGAGGTTAATGAAGTACAGAAATGACAAAGATAGGGGTGTGGAGAGTTTTAGAACTTAAAAACTGCTTTCCTTTCCGTTTGCTCACATTCCGCCTACCTAATGGAAGTTCGGACTCTGCTGAATCTCTGTTAATGCAAAGATATCTTATGCTCTATTCCTTTGTTTACCATAGCAGAAGCTTCAACAGCTTCAGTTTATCATCTTTGCCTAACTTGGAAATGAATGTGCTTCTCTCTCCTCCATAAAATAGATGTTTAAAAAACATCCTGCAAAGTGATTATTAACACACTTCGCATGACCTGAGTGCACAAGACTAATTTGCCTTGAAAAACAATCCTTTCCTACTTTTTTCATCTGCCTCTGTGTTTCGCCTCTAATATGGAACAGATGGGTGAGGCAATATTGTCACTCAGAAAAAGTACGTGGAAAGTTCTTTTCCGGGGAAGCATTGTTTGCATCCTTCGTCCTAATAGCGCTATATGACTCGCTGTGGAAGGATCGAATTTCTCCACATCCATCATAGGGCAAACAATGCATTCTGTAGAAACCAACAGTACCCTGAGCTTGCCCATCCATGACTGACATTCAGTGTACTGTTCTCAGAGAGGACCATAAAGGCTGACAGGAGGGAAATTCTAGATCAGGAGATCAGACTACAAAACCCTTTTGTATGCTGCCTTTCCTGTACCCCTTTGAGCACCTCTGTTACCTTTCTTGGTGGTGCCTAGAGCACTTTCAAGTGCAAGTATGCAGGGTGTTGGCTTTCTAAAAACAAAAAAAAAAAAACCCTGGCCTCCTATCATACACATTCAGCTCTCAGTAAAAAGATATGCCAGCAGAGGAAGACAAATGCAACAGTGAATGTGTCAGGGTCTGGGATGGGGGTGGAGGCGGACTCTTTTGCAAGACAAGATCCTATTACCACTGATGTCAAAGCTAACACATGGCTAATCTAATAGAAATGCACTGATATTTGACAACATGCCTACTTTGCCTTTGGCGGTCTTTCTTTGAATCATGTGAAATCTTTGCATCTGAATATAACATAAAATCTAGTGAAGTTCTAATGAGTTGAAGCCACAAGAAGTTTGGAATCTGAACAAGTTCTGGAAAAGCCGAGCACTAGCCTATGTAATTCCATTCCTTATGTATCTGTCTGTGAAGATTCTTAGTCACCCAGGTGAGTTTATCTGGAAGTTGAGTCATGGCTACTGGACTTCTTTTTCTTGAGAGATAGAAACGTTTCGCTGCTCATCCAAACAGCTTCCTCAGTCTGAATACAGCTAGTGTGAGTCCTCCATGTTATAGTCAGCTTTGACCTCTTGTCACCCTGGTCTGAAATAGGCTCATAAGGTGAACAATAGCCTGAATAGGCTTGTTAGGTAGACAATAGTATTCATACCCTTAAGGTGAACAATGACCTAAGGTGCTGAAACCTATAAAGTATGGGTCGTTAGCTATGGCCTTGGTGGTGAAGGCTTTTTGATTTGTCTGGGTATTGTTGAAAGCACACCCGGATAAGTAGCAGATAGACTATGCCTGAGGCCCCCACCTCTGTTCCTTAAGTAGTTGTAAACAAAACTCATAAGAAGATGCATCACCTGGTTTTAATAATATAAGGGACCTGTGTTCAGGCTCTTATCCTGTCGAGCATAGAGTTAACCCCAGCAACAAATGAGAAGGAAAACAAGTTGAGGAGCCATATAGCCATCACAAAAACCAAATACAAAAGTAGTGATACCTTTAGGCTACTAGAAAAAATAACAAAAAGTTGCTAATATTTGGTCATGTTTCAACCTGTTGGTACAGCTCTGAAGAAGTAGGGTTTTTGCCCTTGAAGTATTAACAACTATTTTGTTATTTTTCTAGTAGCCTAAAGATATCACCTGTTCTACTTTTGTAAATAAGAAGTAGTAGTTCTCTAGATGTTTCCGGACTACAGAATCCATCAGGTTTGCCAGTTAGGCAGAATCATAGGGGTTGCAGTCCAGTCACATATAGGGGCTCGACTAACAGAGTCAAGGTTCCAAGCAGAGGCCTTCCCCAGCCAAATTTAGATATGGCATGAATGTGCCTTGCAGCTTTCGAGTTGCAAAGGAAATATTGTGTCTCTGAGCCCTCAAACAAGACACCTGATCTGATCTCATTTTGATTTGGAAAATTCAGTGCATTTCGATTTCTAATTCGGTGGGGAATACAACAGAGTGTTTTAAAAGCCACTAAGGCCGTGGTCACAGCTGGGTTTCGATCCTGATCTTCTGAAGGTCCGGCTTTTCCTATTCGTCCCACCATGTGATTGAATAAGTGGGACAAGAGTTCCCACGTCAAAAGCTTTTTTTTAAAAGTGCAGTTCAGCCCTCTTGGCCAGCAGGTGGCGCTAGCATTTTTTAAAAAATGGACCACTTGGCTGGGGGAAATTAATGCTTATCGGACCTGATTGAACTTCCTGTTGCTCCGATGTGCAGGGAAATTTAAAAAAAACATAGTCAATCGGCCCCAGGAACAGCCAGTCGGTGCTGTGAAAAAAGAAAGAAAAAGAAACCCGGATCATCTGCATGGTCCCACGGCGTCTGCCTCCTTAAAAGGTGGATTTTCAAAGCGAGGCAAAAAATTCCCTACCTCCTGGGTAAGTCATAGAAACCTCGCTTAAGGGAGCATTACCGGGTTTTCTTTTTTTCTTTTTTTTTCAGAAAGCCCGGTGGCTGTGGGGACAGCATTTTAGACACAGTTTATCTGGTAATTTAAACTGCTTTTAAAGGGACGTGGGACCGGGGCCTAAGACACCCAGGTCTTGAACTGCAGGTTCCAAGAATAAGATGTGGAACCTCATGATTTGGTAGATTTCCAAAGATTTCCTCATGATTTGGTAGATTTCCAAAGACCACCCCACTTGCTCTTTGCTTTGCCAGGATATTACCAGAGGCAATACACCAGACATTAATGAAAGGAAGCGAGAAATAGCTTAGGATTTCATGAGAATCATGATGAGCCTGTTCCAAATGGTATCTGGACCACCCGTGCTTTGTAGCACATTCTGAACTGTTTAAAAAATGCCTGCAACAATGGTGATCTGGGGTTGGAGATAGTATCTGTAGTTCCATTATCATAACAGACCATTACTTGATGGGACATGTTTTAGTCCTTCTTGGAGAAGTAAGCTCAGCATGTTATGGGGGGTACCCCAAGAGGTCTCCTGGGGCTCCATTCTATTCCCATGATATTAAACATACACCAGTGGTTCTCAACCTGTGGGTGCCCAGATGTTCTTGGACTGCAACTCCCCAAAACACCTTCTAGCACAGCGAGTGGTGGAGGCTTCTGGGAGTTGCAGTCCAGGAACATCTGGGGACCCACAGGTTGAGAACCACTGATCTACATGAAGCTGCTGAGAGAGGTTTCTGGAGTTTTGGGGCATGGTGCGACCAGCATGAAGATGACACTCTGTGCTTCTGGCATGTGCGTGGCACCTTGCCAGTAAGCCATAATAACTGGCGTGACTTCCACATTCACACTTATTTGAATAACCACCTTCACGTTTTAATATTGTTGTTTATTCTAATTATACCACATTTCTTTTGTAAACATTTCCTTAGTTGTCTTGTGTATATTTTTATGGAGAGAAAGGGTGTCTAGCTATCAAAACAAGCAGTAGGAAACTGCATGGATACTTGTCTAGTTCTCCAAGAAGGATGACCAAGGACACCATTCTGGAAAGAGTAAATGTTCAAACAACATTTGCACAACCCACCGGCAGTCTGATTCATGTTACAGCCCTTGTGGCTTCATGGTAGGGCGGGGGGGGGGGGCCTATAGGCAAGCAAACTATATGGAGAAGAGTGTGTGAGAGAGAAAGTGTATGTGTCCATGTGTGTGTATTAACAAAAGTGAAGACTTGGATCACCGTTAGGCTGTAACTGCACCAGCACATCTCTATAACACAGAGACCACAAATTGCTTCAGTGCCAGCATCACACTCAGCATCCTGCCAGATAATGCCGTTTGAGACATGGCACAGCCCACTCCCTTTGATCTCTCCCTCTGCTGATCCCTGGCACTCCTTTTATGGCTCCTTGTAAATCCAGCGGGCTGTTCAAAGTGTGGCACAGTGCTAGGGGAAAGGGGCAGCTTTCAAAGGTTCTCCATAGTGGACAAAAACGTACGCATATCTTGCAGAAACATATTGCCCCTGCCCCTGCTGCAGTTCATCAGAGCTGTATCCATTCCATATAAATTTCTACCTCTCCCCCCCCCACATTCCTGGGCAGAGGTGATCTAATACTGAACTCAGTAGTTTGTTGTTGTTTTTAAAATAAATATTTGGGGGCACTTCCGATGTCCAGATCATCACACCCAGCTTAGTACATTTTCAGAATATTATACAGAGAGTTCCCCCTGCACTCTTTTGGAGAGTGAAACAAACTGGTTGTGTGGGGGAAGTCTATGCAAATTGTTCCAGCCTTTTAAACAAAAAGTAGACACCCTGAGTGGTAGGGAAAAACCCTTCACTTTGGATGCAAAAAGGGCCAGGTGGATTAGCACTGGCCTTTGCATCCATCACTTGATCAGTTAAAAGCAAAGTGTGTTGCTTCCATACCGTGCCATAGTGCTCAGAGGGCGTTTATACACGACCCCTAAACTCTGCCGCAAATGGCTGCAAGCTCCGGAGCTTAAAAATGTTTCCCCACCAGCTCCGGAGTTTGCAGACAATTAAGTGCAACCCCGCCCACCTAAGCGCGACCCAGCGCACTTTTCTTGTACCTGCTCTTGGGAGGTGAAAAATATTAGATGCGGATGTGCTGGGCTCTCCTCGCTTCTTTTTGTTTTTGTTTTTTGCCTCCCGCCCCTTTAAGAGGAACCAGGAAGTGACCAGGGCTCCCCCGGCAGCTTCCACCAGCACCGGGGAGGTAAGGCTTTATTCTTTTGTCCCTTTTTTTCCTCCCTCCCCTCACGCAGCCAGCAGCCAGGAAGTACAGAGGGGTGGAGATGCATGAAGAGCGACAAACCCCTAAGATCTCTGGTCCGAATTTAAGGGGCCAGCGGATCTTAGGGGTCATGTAAAAGCGCCCAGAGTCTTCACCAGGGGGATTATACTTTAATTATGCAGGCCACACATTGCCTCTGCCCAGCAAGCTGAATACTGAATTTACTGACCTCAAAAGGACAGAAGGCTGAGTCAACCTCAACCTGGCTACCTGAACCCAAGACTGAATTTAGGACATGAGCACAGTCTTCACTGCAGTACAATAAGACCCCAGTATCCATTGGAGATTGGTTCCAGGCCTTCCCATGGATAATGAAAACCATGGATAAGAGAGAAAAACAAGGAAATCCCCCCAAAACTGCTGTTTTATGACAGTAGCTTGCTATACGGCTGCTGTTTGCTCATGACCTGGAGTTCAGTCCCAGGTAGCAGGCTCATGGTTGACTCAGCCTAAGTACCCAACTTGGGGGGGGGGCGGCAATGTGTAGCCTGCATACTGTAATTAAACTGTAAGCCACCCAGAGACTACTTGAAGTGGTATAGGGTGGTATATAAGCAGAACTTTGCTTTTTACAGGTGCTGTTTTATGACGTTAGCTTGCTTTGCAGCTGCAGGATTATATATTTATTTTTTCCTTTGCCAACCGTGGATAATTGAATCAGTGGATACGGAGGTCCTACTGTACTTCAGTTTAACTACTGGACCACAAGGATCCTGATGAGTTTTTTTTAAAAAAAAATCATACACATCCATCTTACTTAGCAAATCCCATACTGTTTACTTTTTGTAGTCACGGCCTCAAAAATAGGCTATATGGCACATCACCATTGAATGAAGGGGTAGGTTGGGAAACAGACATTAACCGCACCTGCTCCAGACTTGTGCAGCTGATGTGTCTGGTCCTGGCTTTGTCTTGGAGGAATGGAGAACCTTTGGATCCAATGGATCCAAAAGTGCCTCTATCATGCCCCAGAATGTCTGGTTAGACTTTTAGAAATAGACTTATTTGATTGCTATATACTACAACTAGAGAAATCTGGGAATTGTATAAAAACAACTACTCCAAGGTGTTGTCCTGGTTTGAGACCTACAGGCAGCCAGCAATACAGCACTTGGAGTTGGGGTTACATCCCTTGCCCCCACCATAGGAACATTTGTCCCTTCCTAAACCCCTTCAGGCCATGAATGATATGTCAGGACTAGAGATGGGCACGAATCAAAAAATGGCATTTCGTTTGTCGTTTGTCGTTTGGAGGGTCCGTTTCGGTTCGTTTCCATTTTTCCGTGAATTTTTGCAAAAAAATTGTTTTCGTTTTCGTTCGTTTCATTACCATTTCGTTACTATTATTTTTGATTTTTTGTGATTTTTAAAGCATTTTAAGCAATTCACTTATATTGCAGTAACGGAAACGAAACGCATGACAAAATTTCTGGTGTTTCTGTTCATTTCGTTTCATTTTAGAGACAAAATTTGTTTGTCGTTTTGTTGCGTAATGAAACAAAAAAACAAAAACGGAAATGAAAAATTGTTCGTTTCGTGCCCATCTCTAGTCAGGACTCCACGTTTATCTATGTTGGTGTAATTTGACATGAGAGAATATGTTCACTTTTTACATGCCAATTGCCAGACACTTATTGAAACTCTCAATAAGTTGTTGATGTCCTGAAGCCATTGAAGTATTGCTTTTTTAATGCAAAGTACCAGTATTCACTGTTGTTTAACCCAAACCATAGACATCACAGATTCATAAAATGCTAGATTAATCAACACTTTTCATACATTTTGGATTTTCATCTTTGTAGCCCTTGGTTTTCATTACTTTCTTTTGCAGGGAAGGGGTTATATTAGTTATCAGTCAACACAATGTCATGGCTTAACTTATCTCTTTATAAAGGGTAGTCTGTTTAGGGTAAGTACTGGCAATATTGTATTACAAAAACCACTCCCTGGAGGAGTGATGCCTGCATACTATGCAACAATGAGCTATAAAGAATTTTTGCCCTCTCCCTATCCTCATATTTGTATTCATGGCAGCTGCTCTTGGCCTCCAAACAATGTTTGATGCATTTTGCTATAGCCTTAGAATGAACAGAGCAGAAATGCTGGATTCTAATTCAAATCAACTAGGTTGTGTCATCCTTTTAAGCGAAATGAGGCCCACCAATCAAGGTCTTCATACACCTTCTATAATGCAGTCATACAAGAATTGTCCAGACCAGGTAATCCACTGCCATACATGACCAGTGGGCTGTATTTCCCTGGTTGGGTTCCTTTTTTCAGGCCCGATAAAAGCCTGCAAAAGGATCTATCTATAAAAATATTGATAATTTTGCTTTGCATCATTATTAGGGTAACTGGTTATGCAGTTCCCATGACAGAGACATGCAGCCTCAAACAAAGTCCAGGAATCGGCATAACAACTCTACCCTGAATCTTACACAATCTCTGCCTGTAAAAATTCAAAAAAGCAAACACAAAGCATGTTGCTTATAAACCACCCTATAGCACTTAAAGCATTCTCTGGGGGTTGACAAGTAACACTCTCTGGGCAGTTTACAAGTAACATAGTGCATTCCCAGTGTGCTGGGTATGTATTTTACTGACCTAGGAAGGATGGAAGGGTGAGAGAACCTTGAGCCGCCTACCCGGGATTGAATGCCAGGCTGTGGGCACAGTTTTATTGCAATAAAGCAGTTTAACCGCTTTGCCACAAAGATTCTTCATTCAAGTTCACCTCATTTGTAACTTTTTAGTGATCTAATGATCACAACCCAGACCTTTGTCATTATAGATGGATTCCCCCCCTTCTCCACAAAATTTGTCAAGGGCAATTTGTATGCATTAAAGCAAATTCTGAGCTCACTTCTGTAATGTAGACAGAAATTCAATATATCTCACCATAGGAGGAGAATAGCATGAGCAAACAATCTATGTCTTTGGTTCAATCTGTTGTGCTGGTGCTCATTGCTGAGAAATAACAGCTATTCTTTCTTAAGAGTCTCTATCTTTTAAACAGATAGAATACAAATTGGGAACTAGGGATGGGCATTTCATTTTGGAATCAGTAGGTTACGAAACGAACCACGTGAGCCCATGTGGTCCTCGGAACTGGCTGATACATGCAGATCCAATTGCTTTATATTTCTCTGTCTCGTGCAGGTTTAAAATCCAACGAGGAAGCATGCTGTGACGTCATCTGTGCTAGATCTGTGATGAAGGCCAATCAGGAGCTGTGCAGGGACAGGCATCATCCCACCTCCCTCTCTGATTGGCCAGCAGCATGAAGCAGGAAAGATGACATCACAGCGTGCTTCCTCACTGGATTGTAACCCTGCACGAGACAGAGAAAGGTAAAGCAATTGGATCTGAGTGTACGTATCAGCATCACAGATCTAGCACAGATGACATTGCAGTGTACTTCCTCATTTGATTTTAACCTTACACAAGACAGAGAAAGGTAAAGCAATTGGATCTGAGTGTATCAGGTGGATCCGAGGACCACCTGGGCTCGCATGGTTCATTTTGTAACCTACTGGTTCTGAAACAAAATGTCCATCCCTATTGGAAACTGTCATGGTGCTAACAGTGATGAGAGTTTTAGGCTAAGCACACTTTCAGCATGAAATAAAGGATAAAAGGTTATAGGAATTGCAATCCAAAATCGAGGGCCTCAGTGGCCCAGCACTGAGTCAGAGGAGGGTCTCAGAAGGAGAAGAGCACTTCAGGTAGAGGGGTGTCTTCTAAGAACCCAAATCCTTACCATTATTACTTTTATATCTCACATGTTCATTAAAAAAAATCACTTAAGCAACTAGCAAAGATTCATTCTTCCTTTCATTTTACTTAAATTCTCCCTTTGGAGAGAAATGCCACTGAACAATCCCTAACCACTGAGACAAGTAATGGAAATAACAGACAGTTCCCAATTAACAGGAAATAAATTCTCCAGCTAAGGACTCCTGCAACTAATTAAGAGCATCAAGGCCCACAAACAGTTTTTGACATAACAAGAAAAGTGGTGAAAATATTTATTTAGAAAAGAACAGAAAGCTAGTTAAATAAACACAAAATAGCGGCCACAAACCCCAGAAAGTGTCAGGGAAGGCACGCCACTGGTTTTCAGTGATGGATTGTGCCACTTTTTTCTGGGGTGTGTGACCTTTAAGCTGGGCACCAAATTGAAACATATCTCCTACCCCTAGTCAGGAAAATTCTATAAAAATACAAGTGAGCTGGACAATAAAACAAAATGCTGGTTGAAATCCACTTTGGTTTTGTGATACCTTTACAAGTGTGTCAAGTAGAGATGGGCATGAAACAGAAAAATAGTAGGTTGGGCACGAAACAGAAAACCGATGGTTCAGTTTGTTCTGTCTTGGGCCCATCCTCGGTTTGGTTTGGTTTGTACAAATTTTTAAAACTGGTTCGGCTTATCTGGATGGCGGCGGCGGCCGGTGGCAGATTGGAAGGCCCTGGCAGTGTCTGCACCAGATGGCAGGAGGCCTTGCCAGGCAACGGTAGGCCTCACCGCTGCCTCCAGAGCCCCAGCCGCGCCTGCACCGGGTGGCAGTGGACCACTCCGCCACAGCTTCCGGAGGCCCAGCAGCTGCTGCAGCAGGCAGTGGTAGGCCTTGCTGCCACCTCCAGAGCCCCGGCCATGGCAGCACCGGGTGGCGGCCGCACCGGGCAGCAGGAGGCCTCACTGCCACCTCTGTAGCCTCAGGTGCGGTGGTGGACCGCCCCACCGCCCCCTCCGGAGGCCCAGCAGAGGGGGCTGTTCATTACTCAAAATGAATAACGAATAATGAAACGATTTTTTTATTCGTTTCATGCCCGTCTCTAAAAAATAGTGTTTTATTCTGTTTCCTTTACTGTTTCATGTTGTTTCATCATTAACATTTTTTTCAAAAAATTATAACAAAAACACCAATACAAAAGTATTCTTTCCTTTTTATTTGATCCAATTGGCTACAATCTTTGAACTTTTCCAAATTTTATCCCACTCCTCAAATGAAATGCATGGGCCATCTGCAGCAACCCCCTCCCCCTTTGCAGGCAAGTCAGGGGCCATTGGCCTCAAGACTGGGACAGTAAAAACACTTCCCTCCCTCCATTTCAGATGCAGCCTAAGAGCATCCAAGCTCCGAGCCTCAACTAAGAAACTGCCTGGCTTTTTTTCCCATCTTGCCAAGGACCTTACAACTAACTACTGGCAAATTCATCTTTTGCCATGTAATAACCTTATTGGTACTGCTCTGAGGAAGAAGGTTTCACCCTTGAAATATTTAGCAATGTTTTTGTTATTTTTCTAGTACCCTAAAGGTATCACCTGTTCCACTTATGTATTTGATAGCAGGTTAGAAAATTGCAATCTGTCTACAGAGAGGTGAGACCTAGAAATGCATGAAGTACCAGTAAGTAGAGATGGGCATGACTCAAAAAAATGGTGTTTCGTTTGTCGTTTGGTCGTTTAGGGGTCCGTTTCAGTTCGTTTTCATTTTTGTGAGGTTTTTGCAAAAAAAAAATTTTTTTCATTTCATCACGTAACGAAACGAAAAAACGAAAACAAAAACAAAAATTGCTGTTTCGTTACCATTTAGCACAATTCAATGTATTTTGCCATAACGAAAACGAAGCGGTCGACAATTTTTTTCGTGTTTCAGGTCATTTTGTTTCATTTTGGAGTCAAAATTTGTTTTTCATTTCGTTACGTAACGAAATGAAAAAATGAAAACGAAAACAAAAAATCGCTCATTTTGTGCCCATCTCTACCAGTAAGATATAGTGATCCATCTGGAAAGAGATGGGCTGTCAGATATATCAGTGTAGAGGATGATTTTATGGTGATTGGGAAACAACCCATGCAAAAATCACATGAAATCAAGAGGATATGGTAAGATCCGGCTTCTTTTACCCATAAACCTCTTTTATTTAAATGTAAAGCCAGTCCTCTCTCATACTGATTTCTTCTTTGCTTCAGGATTTGGTGGTTACCGAGCATTGATACTAGTCTATTGTTGTGGGTATTTATTTATTTAATTTATTTCTTGGATTTTTATGCTACCCATCTGGCAGTGAGACCACTCTGGTGGTTAACAATCAATACAACACAATACAATACAAAATACAGTGCTACCCCAACTTAAGAGCAGCTCGACTTAAGAGCAATTCGACTTAAGAGCGGAAAACTGTTGGTGTTTTAACTGCCGCCTTACAAATTTTAGATATGGTCTGTTTGACTTACAAATATTTTGTTCATTTTTTAAATTTTTAAACTTATTATTTCTATTTTTTTAGATAGGCACCCCGACTTAAGAGTAGTTCAACTTAAGAGCATGCATTCAGAATGGATTAAATTTGTAAGTTGAGGTAACAATGTAAAACATATCACTCATAGAATAATGTAAAACCAACATAAAAATACAGTACATAAAATAAAAATAAAAATAAAGAACATAAAATAACATATAAATTCCACAAAACTCTACTATTTCTTCACATATCAGGTTCTGTGAGCCTACTGCTATCTCTTAGTGCCTCTTTAAGCTCAGTTTCTCTTGGGACTCAATAGCAGAGCTTGGTTATTTAGGTTGGGATGCTTCTGAGAGCCAGGTTGGGTTTGTGAACCCTATGCTTTTGGAATCTTTGGTTGATTTTGACCTGTGCTTAAAATCAACTGGGCTCTCTGCTGTTAAAACCTGCCCTGGATATGTTATGTGTATTTATGAATCATGGGACATGTTTGAAGGCATCAGCCTTCGCTTTCAGCTTCCTGACTGTGGACCTGGCATCTGCAAGAGATGGATTTCATTCTGGACTTAAATCACTTTTGAGCATATACTGTATATGCAACTGAATAGGCATTTTAGGGCATTGCTCAGTCCTTCACCTGCCATTTATACTTTAGTGGCAACTATTTGATGTGCTAGTCTCTGAGGTTTGAACACACAGTCTGGAAGAGGTGGTTACATGCCTTCCAACCACTTAGCTACCACATCTAAGCAGCCAACCCACGGCTGAAGGAGTTATTTATTTTCTGCCATTTTCTCTCTCTTAACCTCTTTGAGTTGCTACTAGAAGTGTCATTTCCTTCCTTTACGATTTACTAATGAGATTTCACACAGAGGAATACTTTTAAGTGTACCTTTTTCTGGCTCCGAGCCAACTCCAAAAAGTGTTTATGGCTCTTTCACGGCAGCTGAGATCTTCCCCAAAGTAAGCAAGCATGCAAACAGACAAGAGACTTTTCAACTAGTAACTCCCGAGGAAGCTTCTCCAGCCAATCACCATTAAAAATGTACCATAATCCGTCTGTGCAAAGGGAAATTCTGGGATAGCTGCCCAGTTTGCCAAGGCTGGCAGTCAAATTCCACATGGACAGCCTCTCTTATTTTTATGCCTTACTAGTCTTGGAATCTGCCGAAACTAATTTTGAAAGAAGGAATAAATTATCTGAAATGCACTACATCAGTTTGACAACATACAATCATGGGAAAGTTTAAAATACAGAGCCATGGCCTAGTACAAAAATAATCTTATCACCTTTCTTTTAGGAAATACTGACACACAGCAACCTAGATCCTCAATTCCAGGATCCTAAATGTAATAAAGCCGGGCTCGTAGACTTTTTGATCTTGCGTTACCGTTCCCACGATCCTCTATCATTGACCATACAGGCAGAGGATTCTGGGAGTTGTAGCATAAAACACCAGGAAGTGCCAAAGGTTTCACAGGCACTCTGGCTCCTGAGCAAGGCCACACTGGTTTGGGGGAATTTGAACTCCGCAGCCAAATGCCTCCACCACTGAGCTATGCAGCCAGCCAATGGGCCTGCCATGACATTCTAGAGCTTTGGTGGCGAACCTTCGGCACTCCAGATGTTTTGGACCACAACTCCTAGAATTTCAAGCCTGTATTGCCAATGGCAAAGGACTGTGGGAGTTGTGATCCAAAACATCTGGAGGACTGAAGGTTCACCACCACTGTCCAGAGGTACCATCGGACAAGTCATCGGTGGATCCAGGCATCGGTTGTGCCCAGAACCATGTGAAATAGCATTGACAGAAGTGACGGTGTCAGACAGAGGCTGTTTGAACTTGCACAGGGGTCTTTCCAGGAAGCACGTACTACCCGGGAGGAAAATACTTGCACAAGAAACTGGGTTCATTCCCCTGCAACGGAAAGGTTGGAGCATTCATACCACTCAGTTTAATGCCCGTGATACTAAGCACCAGTGCTCTGATGGCGTGGAAGAGACAGGCTGCAATACTATTACTTCACTTGGCCCTCTTGCTAGGGTACCATGAGGACTAGAATAAGAACATAAGAACATAAGAAGAGCCATGCTGGATCAGGCCAAAGACCCATCTAGTCCAGCTTCCTGTATCTCACAGCGGCCCCACCAGATGCGTTTGGGAGCGCATGAGACTAGATATCTGTCTCCTGATACCATTCCCCTGCATCTGGCCCTTGAAGTACCCCAGTTTAAAGCCTGGAGACCACACATCTCCATCATGATCTGTGATGGACTTTTCCTCCAGGAATCTGTCCAATCCCCTTTTGAAAGCATCTAGGCCAGATGCCATCACCACATCCTGGCAGGGAGTTCCATAGACTTACAACGCGCTGGGTGAAAAAATATTTTCTTTTGTCAGTTCTTACTCTCCCAGCCCTCAATTTGAGTATATGTCCCCTAGTTCTGGTATTTTGGGAGAGAGAGAAGAGCTTCCCTCTATCCACTTTATTCATAACCTGCATTAATTTGCATGTCTCATTCTTACTTTGGTGTTTGTTTAAGCTTGTGGCCCTGTAGATTAAGGACCCCAGCACAGATTTCAGGGTGCTAAGATCTCCAGCCCCAACTAGGCAGGGCGGGGAAAAGGCCACGGGGTGAAACCATGGAGAGGTCCTTCTGAGTTAGATGGACCCAAGCTCTGAGTTGCTCCAAGCCAGGTTTCCATGAATGCAAAGTGGCAGAGAGCCCAAGCAAAGAATTTAAAAACGGGCGGTAAGGTGCAGCCATCCTCTGCTCTCCAATGTCCTTAAAACATGCTGCCCAACTGCATCTCGCTCCCATGAAATGCTCTGCAAGGTGCCGACTCCGGTGCAAATGAGGGCTACCTACTGTGGTCAAGGCTTGTATACACTTATCATATACATTGTGGTAATCCCCCAGACCTATGGCCAAGCACAGTGAGAAAAATGCAGTTCCCTGTGATCAAGGCAAATGCACACAGCAGCTGCAATGAAGGAAGAAGAAGAAGAGGAGGAGGAGGAGGAGGAGGAGGAGGAGGAGGAGGAGGAGGAGGA
>JAHTLZ010000237.1:39850561-39898451 GCA_023846285.1 Phrynocephalus versicolor | reverse complement strand
GAGGAGGAGGAGGAGGAGGAGGAGGAGGAGGAGGAGGAGGAGGAGGAAATGTCTCCTGGCTCTGAGTTCAACACATCTGGAAGGCCCCAACATCTGGGGAAGTCAACATAGATTCCATTTCTGACTTGACTCACATACTGTACATGGACGAAGAATAAAAACAACAACCAAAGACTATTATGACATCTTTAAAAGGCTCCCCGGTTTTCTGCAGGAGTAGCTTTCATCTGAAGAAGAGGGATGTGGTTCATGAAAGCTTATGCCAGAGTGAATGTTTTACTCTTTAAAAGCCATATATCTCTTTCTGTTTGTTTGTTTGTTTTGCTGCAGCAGGCTACAGTCTAACAGGACTGCCCCTCTGAAAAACAGATGCCGGAGGCTGAAATAAGTGGCCAGTTTGCATTAAATAATCTGGAGTATGTGGTAGACCTGGAAGGACCTGCATACGCATCTAATCAAGTCACCATTGTCCAGGAGCCAGGGTTTGCCCGACACATTTTGCTGCCTGAGGCAGGCCAGCAAATAGCCGTTGTCCAGCCACTTAGTTCTAGGTCGGGAGTCAAGTGTGCCCCTCATGGTTGGACACCTTAAATGCGGTGAGGGATTTAAGTGTGCTGGGGAGCTGAGAACAATGCTCTATACCAGGGGTGTCCAAACTTTGGCCCTCCATATGTGTTGGACCACAACTCCCAGAATTCCAAGCCTGTGTTGACAATGAGAAAGGACTGCAGGAGTTGTGGTCCAAAACATTCAGAAGGACTGGAAGAATAAGAACAGACAAAAGAATTTTTTTTTTACCCAGCATGTTGTTAGTCTGTGGAACTCCTTGCCACAGGATGTGGTGATGGCATCTGGCCTGGATGCCTTCAAAAGGGGATTGGACAGATTCCTGGAGGAAAAGTCCATCACAGGTTACAAGCCATGTTGGAGATGGCTTAAAACCAGGGTACTTCAAGGGCCAGATGCAGGGGAGTGGTATCAGGAGACAGATATTTAGTCCCGTGCGCTCCCAAACACATCTGGTGGGGCCACTGTGAGATACAAGGAGCTGGACTAGATGGGCTCTTCTTATGTACAGTGGTAGCGAACCTTTGGCACTCCAGATGTTTTGGACCACAGCTCCCACAGTCCTTTGTCACTGGCAATCTAGGCTCAGAGTTCTGGGAGTTGTGGTCCAAAACATCTGGAGTGCTGAAGGTTCGCCACCACTGCCCTAGTACATCTCTTCAAACACAGATCCTATGAACTGCAAATGAGTCAAAATAGCATTATTTTGCTTTCTGTTTGGAAAAAATAGTTTAAATAGAACATCAGTGGGTTTTAAAATGCAGTTACAAGATATACATCACACACAAACACACACCAAAGCAGACACAGAGAACACAGGTGTGCATAATATTAGCATATGCTAGTCTAATGTAGAGGCGCACCTTAGAGATGGCAGTGAATTTTAAAAATGGCAGTTTGCTGTGATTAGTGATCCATTGGGGCTGATGAATCAATGCATTTCCAGTAACAAATTGATGAATCAATTTGTCTCCCCTTTAAAATACTATCAAAAGCCCCCTGGCATCTAGAGATCCCAAAGTTGCAGGGATGCTTCCCATGACTCCCCATCACCACCACAAGCCTGCAGGTTTGGTGAAAACTGGGGGTTTGGATATCTGGGCAATTCACCCCTAAAGAGGGGCCTCAGAGAAAGTGCCACCCTGGCACCTATAGACAAAAGATTGACAGACAAGCCTCCCATGACTCTCGTCTACAATCCTTCCACATTTGGTGAAGACCCACCCACAAACAGGAGGCCTCCTAAGAAAGTGCCCTTTAGCAAGTGGGCTGGGGAAACCCGATCATCACCAAACATGGAGGGATGGTAGATAGCCAAGGTAAGCTTCTCTGCAACCTTGGTGTCTCTAGGTGCCTTGGGAGCCATTTTATAGCCCAATGAATTGACAAATCAAAAATTGATAAAAATACATCAATTCATATTCGTTGGGGGAACCCTGTTTATTCGTTGGGAGAACCCTGGATACAAATATATGAATTTTGATGAATCAGCCATATTAGTCAGAAAATGTGGTTCGTTTTTCAATTCGTCCCCATCTCTAGTGCACATTCAAAAGTAAGTGCAGTCCTTTGGACTCCATGATAGTGGGGAAGGCTGTGAGCAAGGGACTGCTGTTTAGTCTGCTGTCTCAACTGAAACTGTTGATGGACAACCTGAAGGATTCGGTTTTCCTTCCTCAAGCTTCTATCTTTTAAACCAGCCTTAATGTGAATGGGTCTTCATATGAAGGATGCCTTCAAACATATCAAATAAGGAACCCATGGCCATCCTACATCCCAGCTGCAGCACTGATACTCTAGCAAATGGCGGACTGAATTTTATATCTTGTCATTATTTAATTAATTAATTAATTTATATTTGCACTTATTGACCGTCCGACTTTCCCACGGGAACGCTGGGCAGTTTCCAACATTAGTTCTCAGGACCATCTATCTTTCTATAAAGATAAATCAGCTGAAATCCTCTTGGACATTTACAGAAATGGCATACCTTCTAGCAACAAGTATAGGTAGATTATGATATACAGTGGACCCTTGTATAACAAATGGTTTGTATAACATAAAATTTGTGCAACATAAATAATTCGGAGATAGGGGAAATTTGCTTAACATAATCGCCTATGGGGCAAATCCGCACAACATAAAATGGGATTACTTCATTTTCAATGCATTCCTATGGGAAATTTCTATAAAGAAAAAATTGCTTAACATAATTTCATTTGGAACAAATTAATTCCTTTATACAAGGTACCACAGTATTTGTAGGCGTTTTTTGTTGTATAGTGATTTGCGTGACTCTGCAGGCAGCAGATAAGGCCTATGGAGATTATATATTTTATGGCAATTTGCCAGTAAAAGTTATGGCATTTCTGTAATGGCTCAACAGGATTTTGGCCATTACACAGAATGGACTGAAGGCCTTCAGACCAAAAACACATAGAGATATCTAATGCATCATCTGGTCAGGTTAAAAAAAAAGATCAGTTTCAACTAGTATAGTCTGAGAAATGTAGACAAGGCACTTGCATGCCCCAAAGCCACCATCTCCCTTCTAGATTTTTGTCCATTGTGGCTATTAAAATCAGAAAATAAGATGGCCAAGTGACATGATGTTCCAAGGAGCTCCTTACTTTCCTAACAACTTTGTGAGGTAGAGCTGGCTAAGAGTGTGACTAGTGGACAATGGTCAAGTGAGATTCGTCACATAGTAGGGCCATCAACCAACATCTTCCCAGTCCTAGTCGAAAACACTCTAGACACAACAGTCACTAGAAATCCAGATATTGGCCAAAAGTGATAGATGTGCCTCTTCTTGCTGGAAAGCCATGCATAAAGAGAATGTGCCTGACATCTAGCTGCCAGTTCCAACTAGATTTACTCAACTAATGGGGTTTACAAAAATATTGACTATTTAGCTATTGGTTCAGTGATTCTGTTGTAACTGAGACTAGAAATCAAGACTAGAGGTGGGCAAAAAATAGAAAAAGAGCATTTCATTTTCTCTGCTGTTTTATTTCATTTTATTATAAACATTTTTTTAAGTTCAAAAGAAAACAATATGAAATGATTCATTATACTATATATTTTTGCTCCCCTGGATACTAGAGATACCCAATTTTGTGGGTAGCTCAAGAGTCAGGGCAACAGCTTAAAATTTTAAATCTAGGTGCAGAGATTTGGAACCTAGAAATGGTTGTTGTACCAGTAAGATGTAGTGATTTGTCTGGGGAGAGATGGGCTGTCAGATACATCAGTGTGGAGGATGATTTTATGGTTGCAGTAAAAGATCTCATGCAAAAATCACACAAAATCAAGGGGACATGATAAGATCCGGTTTCTTTTACCCATACTCTTTTATTTAAATTTAGAGAGAGATTACAGTGGAACCTTGACTTACGTCATTAATCCGTTCCAGTGGTCTAGACTTAAGTCAAACATGACTTAAGTCAAATGAACGTTTCCCATAGAAAGTAATGGGAAAGCGGATTAATCCATTCTAGATGATGAAATAGACCTCCCAAAACAGCAATTTAACACAAATTTGACTGGGATAGGAGATTCCTTCTGGGGATGTAAATGAAATGTCTCTTCACAGAGAGGAGGAAGCAGTGGAATTATAGTCCACAAGTTATATGCCTCCACTTTTTAATGTTCATAGCAACAATGTCTAACATTTAAGTTTTACTGATTTTTAACCTGATGTTCCAAGTTCTGAACAACTCTATGCTTACCATTAGAGTCCCACAACTTTACAGTTCCCCAACTAAAATGCTTCCATTGTGGACCAGACTTCTGCAGCCAGATTTTACAAGACTGAGCCGACTGTCTAACCAGCGAGGCCAGCCCCGAGCTCCCGGCCCTTCTTTTCCTCCAGCAGCAGTGGCGGCTGTGGTGAGGCCGAGGACCAGCTCCAGGTGCTCTGAGCTAGCCTCGCCGAAGCCGCCGCTGCCGGAGGAGGGGAAGAAGGCAGGAGCAGTTTGGAGGCGGCAGCCGTGATGCTGGGTTGTGGCTGCCACCCAATTCCGGTGCCTTGCGCCGGGGCTCCGAGATGTAAGTCAAAGCCTGCGACTCAAGTCAAACAGGCCCCTTCTTGCTGCAAGTCAAATATGATGTAAGTCAAGCAGTATGTAAGTCAAGGTTCCACTGTATTGGCTGGTGGCTATGTGCCTGCGCCAATCCTCTCTCTTTAAAATTAAATAAAAGAGGCTTATGGGTAAAAGAAACCAGATTTTACATATCCTCTGATTTCATATGATTTTTGCATGGGGTCTTTTCCAATCACCATAAAATTATCCTCCATACTGATATATCTGACACCCCATCTCTTCCCAGATATACCACTATATCTTACCGGTGCATCATCCATTCCTAGGTCCCACCTCTCTATAGACAAACTGCAATTTTCAGTTTGCTATCTTGATTCTCTAGGATGGTATTGGTATATTCTGACAAGGGAAGATGCAATGTTTTATTTCTGAAGCAGAAAATGGCATTTTGTTTCAATGCTTGATAGAATGCTTGCTTTTGTTTTGTTCTGTAATGTTTCATAACCCGATAAAATAGCATGCCATTTTTTTGTTGTGTCCATCTTTGATCAAGATGCTGAAGCGCAACCTGGTGACTATCTCTGGATTGCTTTGGATCCTCATGGGCTTTTCTACAAGTGACAGACAGGCCCTCTGCATGAAGAATGGCTGAAGCACCAAGCTTTAAATAACTTTGCTGTGCTTCAAATAGCACCACCATGTTATGGATGGAAGGTATATGCAGACATCTATTGTGAATTGCTGGGAAAGGTCATACTTTGACATTTATGAATGCTGGGAAGAGAGTGGCTTCAGTGCTGGGGTGGCAGAGATGGGCAGAGGGAATTTCAGCTGCTGAGCGGTGATCCTTACAAATTCTGTAGATGAAAGAAAAAGGAACTCAAGCAGCTGGAAAGGGAGGCACCCAACCAACCTTGCCTCCAAATGACCAAATCTCTCCTTCCAAGGTCATGAAAGAGGAGGAAGAACTGAGGAAGGAGACCATGCCAGATGGTGACGACAGGGCCCTGGCAATATTAGCAATGTTGCAAAAACCCACTCCCTGGCTTTGAGTTATGAAACTTCCAGGCTGGTCAGTGCTTGCCTCAATGAAATGACATGACATGACCTTACATGACTTGACACAATATGATGGATTAGAGACCTTCCAGCTAGGGCCCCAGTGAGACTTAATTGGATTTATAATTTTGCTAGGAATATGGATGTAAATCTTTACTTGCTTTCCCCTGGATTACAAACATGAAAAGCTACAAAATGACCGTCCTTGTCCCATGAGAGAGATAACTATTTTGCCCTTCTTTTAATGAGAGACCAAGAAGAACTTTTAGACACAAATAAAACACAATTGCTCCAATGATGCAAATGCCGCTTTTATACAAATAAGGTGAATTGCAGATGATCATGGCTGTGACTTCCTTGCATGGGACTTTCAGGATCAGAGGCACCTTTTTGAATGGACAGCCACTCATTTCCTGCATGCTATGTCCTGAGTGCTTTGCTTCCAAAATGGAGGCTTACAAAGAAGCAGTTTCTGCAAATTACAACTAAAACAACGATCCTTATCTTGTTCTTCTGTGGCAGTGAGACCGCTTGCCTGCCTTACAAACTCCTTGGCTCAAGTTCTCTTCTAGTAAAGGAAACCTAACTAACAAAAAGAACGACATTAGTAAGTGTTCTTTAGCAAAGTAAAATGTGCTGCTTATATACACTGATTTAGAAACTTGATAAAGATGCATTATCCTGCCACAGGATGTGGTGATGGCATCTGGCCTGGATGCCTTCAAAAGGGGATTGGGCAGATTCCTGGAGGAAAAGTCCATCACAGGTTGCAAACCATAATGGAGATGTGTAATCTCCAGCCTTCAAACCAGGGTACTTCAAGGGCCAGATGCAGGGGAGTGGTATCAGGAGACAGATTCTAGTCTCATGTGCTCCCAGATCATTTGGCGGGGCCACTGTGAGATACAGGAAGCTGGAGTAGATGGGCCTTTGGCCTTATCCAGTATGGCTCTTCTTATGTTCTTATGTTACCAATCTACATATACACTCTCAGCAAACAAAGGGTCTTGAAAATACTTCTGTCTACTCAGCCTCGTTAAGGCCTGCTCACAAAAAAAAAAAAAACCCACTGAATTCATTGGAGCTTACTGCCGGATAAGTATGTGAAGGTTGGCAGCTTAAGTGCCAAAAAGTGCCGTCTGTTTGAGATGTTAAGGCGAGGTCTGAACAAATCTGGAAATAAAACTAGGCGTTAGATGCATTGGACTGGTTTAAGAACATAATATCCCCACCCATCTGCACTTCTGCCTGAAAGACAGATGATAAAATGTTACGGCATTCATTAATTTGTTTTCAAGAATCACAAATTATACTGTTATTCTATCTGCCAAGTCTGTAAACGGAATTGGAATGTGGCAGCCAAGCCCTAGTTTATAACACCAGAAGTCGGCAACGCCCAAGTTTCTTCATTTCTTAGGAACTTTTGCTGGGGAAAGAGGATGCTTCCCTTCCCCCCCCCCCGGCAATGGAGAAGGTTGAAGAAGGTCGCCTGTTTCTTCTCCTATATATTCTCTACTGCTGTCAATGTAGAGCTTTCTAGCCAAGACTCAGTTGCCTGTGCATCTGCGATGGATCAAGGCACAACAGTATTTCTTGGGGGCATTTCACGGCACATTCTTCTTCTCTTATCATGCCTTGAAAAGTTTTAAGTACTGTAATTTGTGGGATGCAATGTGAAACCTGAAAAAGAACCTGTCAGTGGGCAGGACAACTGATATATATATATATAAAAGGTTAACATTTTCACTGTAGTGAACATAATGAATTCAGAGAACTGACCAGACTGCACGCTAAGTGATTCTGAAAGTTGGGGGGGGGGGACATAGTGCTTCAGTTTGCAACTGAACAGAAGAGAGTTATATATGATTGTTCCTGTTGTTGTAAACAGAATATGTGGGCACAAATTTAGTTATCCACTTGAGAAGGTTGCCACATTTTGTCATTTGAGTTCACCAGGTCTTTCTGGTTACTGGCTTTTGCTGCCGGTTCTTGGTTCTTGACTTTTTTTTTGTGGTCACCTAAGCGCATCCGATCTCGCCTGATTTCAGAAGCTAAGCAGGGTTGGCCCTGGTTAGTACTTGGATGGGAAACCACCAGGGAATACCAGGAGCTGTAGGCGTCTGGAGTAGGAACTGGAAACCCACTCCAGTATTCCTGCCAAGATAACTCCATGGACATGGGGTCACAAAGAGTTGGTCACGGCTGTAATAGCACAACACACAACACACACTGGGTGAAAAGCAAGTTTTATTTTAGGAGTTTAGTTATCAGAGGACAAGTCAGGAAAAATAGAAGAATAGGATGTTACTTTAGTGTCATCAACCCTCCCTGGGACAAACAGACTAGCTCTTCTGTATTAAAAGGCCATTCTAGATGCATCTGTTGTTACAATCAGAAGAAGTGAGGGTAGATTTTTCCAGCATGGAGGAGGAGATGCATTGATTCTGATTTTTGCAAAGAGGGTTGGGGAAGTAAAGATTAACAACAAAGGAACTGGAAACCAAGAGGGACAAGCGGTTGGCCATAGCAGATAACAGCCATTATTTTGACTAAATGCGTCTCTCTGCACATTTTGGGAATATAATAGTCAGGTGTTTTGGTAGCATTTTATAGGTAGGTAAAATGTTATGGAATAAAGTGGTGGCCAGGTACCAAGCTGCTCTATTCACAGTTGACTCAAGATTTCCCCCCTCACAATTGTTTTGTATTTCTTATCAGTTGCTTACCTCCATGATCATCTGTTGGCCATGAAAGAGATTTGTTTTGTACATCATCAACCTTGCTTCCAGACTTGGCTGAAGAGGTAGTTGATTGTTTTGCAGTGACTTTTAGTAAACTGCTGCTCAGACCTCATTTTTAAAGCACAATGTACACTTTCAGGATGGCATTTTCTACACCCCACTTATATTTTTAGCATTCTGTACACACAAAATTTCATATCTTATCACCCTAAACTGGCTTGCTCCTCTCAGACATTGCAAAAGTAAGACCATTAAATGCGGCTTCTTTTCCTTCTTTTTTTCTTCTTCTGCATGCTTCTAGACTTTTTGTGTTTGCATGTGGGTAAATCTGCACTTTTCTTTAAGCCAAACAAAAATATTTGTTTGTAATTCTTATAACAATGAGGTGATTTGAATGGTGATTGAGAATGAAATTGACGAATAGTTTTGAGATCTGTTTATATGTGTGATTCCTGGCACTGTTGCATTTTCATTGGACTGTTACACAGATAGGGGAAAAAAAGCAATGAACATAGAATTAGAGACTTTGGGAGGGTCCCCCCCTGCCCACTGTTTTCTTGAGGAGCTGTGTAAGGAAAAAGTGAGAAGAAAATGAATAATATATCTTGAATGTCCTGGGCTGTATATTGTTCACATCACCATTATTGTAAGCCACCTTGGGTCCTTTTCCAAGGAGAAAGGTGGGGTAAAAATAGTCAAAATAAAATAAATAAATGAAATAAGTGATGTTTTCCAGTTGCTGGAGCTGATGTAGGATTCATTTCTGTGTGTATTTGGCTCCCCTTGTTTAGAAGAGAGTTACAGCATGTCATCCTGACCCTTGCCAATGCAGGAAAATGTCTTTGGCTGGCCCTGGGCCCCTCAGGCAATATGATTCCCTTCACTGAGTTGTTGTTTTAATTTAAATTGTTTCTCATTTCATGCCTTATCAGCCCCAATGACAGTATGCTCATTCCATCTTCTGATGCTGAGATTAGCTCTTTAGAACAGGAGGGGACAGTTTTTGCTTGCCGGTCACTGTTGTTGTTGTTTTTGCCAGAAACCTGAGAACTAGGAAACAGAGCCCAGTACAGGAGGGAAAAACCATGCCCTCGGGATTAAAGGATTCTCAGCTCATGACTTTGTTCCATGTACCAGAACTGAATAGTGAGGGTAGATGTTCCATAGAAAAAATTATACAAGCTCCCTTGAGCTTTTTTCATTACATCTATATACATGGGTCCCCCAGGGGGTGACAGAGCGAGCCTAAAAACATCTCTGCTGCTCCCTGAGGTAAATATGGTCTGTGTTTGCTGGTATACAAACACAACTGCCATTTGGATATTCATTCAGATCTCAGGATAGGATGTCAGGCGCTGCCACACCTGAAGGCAGCAATCCAGTGTAGTCATTACAGAACCAGCTATGGAGCACATACACAGCTCTGTCATCCCAAAGGAGGGAAAGCTATTGGAGGTGCAGTTAAGAGGATGCTTCCTAAAGCAGCTGACTTAAACTCGGTCAACAGAGGCTGGTTTTGTTGCTGCTTTTGTTTAACAGAGGTCAGACATCCTTAACAGTCACCCAGAGGTCCCAGAATTTTACCTCAGATTTCCTAATAGATCCAGTTACTGTATATCTCCTGCCCATTCTACCTTAAAATATCTGCAGATAGGCAGAGCTTGGAAAAGTTATTTGCTAAACAACAATTCCCGAGATTCCCCCAGCATTGATAAGCACGAGACATGCTGGCTGGGGAATGCTGGCAGTTCTCATCCAGAAAAGAACCTTTTCCAACATCTTGAAGTAAATTATCATAGTTTCCCTTGGCCAAGTGATATTTATTTGATCAAATAGCACATGTATTTATTCTTACTGTGGTAAAAGAAGTGAGTGTCCCAGGTATGTTGTAAATGGTTCTGGCTTCTAGGATTTTTGAAAACAGAGGTCAAGAAAAAGAAACAGAGCTTCAGTGAAAGAAGGCAAGACACAACATACTAAATTCAGACAAAAGAGGTTAAGTTTTGGAAACACGGACAGCAGATTGTTTTTCAGTGAAATAGAAGAAATGAAGCCCAGTTTGGAAATCTTCTTTTTTGTTTTTGTTTTTAAATAGAAACGGTAGTCGCCTGTGCTCTGAAATATCTTTTAGCTCTAAAGATGATATCACTAAATAAATATTCAAGGATACCTGACTATTTATTTCCAATCATATTCTTTTCTTTAAAAAAAAACCCAAAACAAAGAACACTCAACTCTTTCTCCCTTCCTTCCCTCTCTCTTGTGTTTCTTTGACCTTTAAAAAAACAGTCATTATTCGTTGCTTGATTTTTTCAAGATGTTCTCTGGTACATAATGATGGCAGTGCCTTCCATTTGAAAGCCAACTCCTTAAAGCGCAATATATAACAGGTTAAAGAGAATACTGCTTCAGGCATGATTATATGAAGCGAACAGACTTTCAAAAGTATTTCGCCTTGGAGCACAGCATACGTGAGGCAGTGTACGTTGTCTCTGGAGCCAAGGCATTTCACAAAGAATATACCAAATACATTGAAATGATCCACATGGAGAGCAAAAAACAAAAACAAAATGTCAGTTTAAGACAAATCTTCTTCCTTGCTCTTATAATGTTCTGTATACATGACTGCTGTGCCATAGCAATATTATTTAAGTAAGTCCTCTTTCTTCAAGAAAATAACATTTTTGTCCTCCCCAATCCCCAAATCAAAACACTCTTGGCCTTACATCTGGAAAAAATGAAAATGTCTGTGCATGTGATGAGATTAAACCTTGACCACACACACACACACACACACACACACACACACACACACACACACACACACACACACACACACACACACACACACACATCCTTAAAATAAGCTTCTGCCTTATTACGCACTTGCTCAACTAATATGAAAAATATCTCAAGACTAGTATTTGATTGAAATTCTGAGTATGTATGTGAAGACATATTGGTAAAAATGAAATGTAAGTCTGCGCAAAACACCTTCCATCAGATCTGTTATGGCAGCTACTGGCAGCATCATTTCCAGTCTGATCAGAAGTGCCCTCAGAAATGTTGTTGGTTGTGGCTGAACAGAAAATGGTGCTCCCTTCTCCATAAATCGGGGAGCTTAGTTCCCACTTCTCACCACATAATTTTGGTACCAGGCACAAAGAAAAATTCCACAAGTGTCTCTCATAGGAAATTAAATAATAATTAAATAACAATTTGCTATCTTTTCAAGACATTCCAAATTAGTTGCCTGAAGAAAATACTAGAAAATTTGGGGGGCACCTCTTCCCCCCCTCCCATTTTCTGTTTTTTTCCCCCCTAAGTATTTTTCCTTAGTGTAAGTCTAAGCACATCCGATCTCGCCTGATTTTGGAAGCTAAGCAGGGTCGGCCCTGGTTAGTGCTTGGATGGGAGACCACCAGGGAATACCAGATGCTGTAGGTGCCTGGAGTAGGAACTGGCAAACCACTCCAGTATTCCTGCCAAGAAAACTCCATGGACGTGGGGTCACGAAGAGTTGGTCATGACTGTAACAACACAACAACACTCACACAAGTTGAAGCAATAGCTGGAGATGGATGGCCTGATCCAAACTGTGGAAATCAGCGGGCAAGCTAATTTAAAGAAATGTTAGACAGATGTGAAGAATGACTCAAGAAAAGGAGGTATTCCTTCATGTCAGCTATCTGGCCAAAGATTACTGCAGCACAAACCTCTGAAAGCCTCTTTCATTGCCCTTTTCTATATGTCAGAGACCAACAGGCTGAACCTTCTGTGGCTGCGACTACATGGTCAAATATTGTGGGTCCTGTTGTGCATAGAAAATGAATGAATTTGCAGTTTTCTTTTACTGATCACATGATGCAAAGGGCAATTCAAATCAATCCAGGCTTTTTTGTTTTGAAATAGAATTTCCCTCCTCCTCTGTTACTAAGTGTTCCTGCTTTTTCCAAACTGAAACAATTCACACAGACTTTTCCCTGTGTGACCAATCGTTTCATTCTCCAAAAGGACAGGGAGTAGTATTTTGGTGATGCTTTGGACTTGGGAACACCTACCCTCAAGATCTTTCTCTCTAGTTGTACTGACTTTAAAAGAAAAAATAAAGAGAACAAATTACTGAGTTTAGTGCTAGATTATCTTATCATTACATTGATATACTAGTTTAGTGCTGTATCACATCTTCATGGACCAACCCTCCCTCCTTGCCTCCGAACTATGAAATAGAAACAACTCCAATGAACTACAGCAGACTGCTCTGTGTTTTTTTTTTTGTTTATATATTTGTATTTGTACATTATGCAAAACTTTGGGAAACTGTCCTTTCCCCCTAGTGCAGTGGTTCCCAACCTGGGGGTCGGGACTCCTTTGGGGGTTGAATGACCATTTCACAGGGGTCACCATGAGCCAGTGAAGAAAAAGGCACAAACGGCTTGGGTCTGGAGGGGGGGAGGAAGGGGGGGAGAGTGAGTTACAGCTTGATAGGTTGGAGGGGATGTCAGTCAATGGCACTGGAGGCTGCGATTGGCTGAGGGTGCCTGTAGAGGGACGTCCTCTATGGCACCTGCAGCAGTGGCCTGCCAAAGGGGCCCTGTGGCCTCTTCCAAGCAGGCCAAGGGGGTCACCACCACATGAGGCACTGTATTAAAGGGTCGCAGCATTAGGAAGGTTGAGAACTACTGCCCTAGTGCAACACTTTAAACAGCCTTCTAGCTTTACAGTGAACTGTAAAAGGAGAGTTTAGGATTGGCAGAGGGTGGGATCAAAGTGAAGGTTGTGTGTGTGCTGTGGGCTATGGTGCAGATCAACAGCATCTAATTGAGCGGCTATTGTGGGCACTGGTACCAAAACAACCCACAGTCTCTGTATGAGCACCTAACCTGAACAGAGACGTAAAATGGGTTGCCAGTCAATCTGCAGCAAGCCTGAACTGCTCCACATCAACTTGCCAGTGTAGTTGCAGCCAATGTCTCATGGCAAGCTATAATGGCTTCCATCTTGCCTCAGGCTAGTGGGAAAAGTGCAGGAGGTGGAATTGTCCTGGTAGCAGTTTCACAGTTTCAAAAGTGCTAGTAGTACAACTGCCAGAAGGTTGTGTAGCCCAATGAAGGGGGTCATAATTTGGGATTTGACATATCTGCAAGAACATCTATGACAATGGTGTATCAAAAAGTGATAGGAGCCTTGCATTTGTGCAGATGTTGTTGGGCTCCATTATCTCAGCCTTCCTCTCCATTGTCTATCTTGGCTAAGATGGATGGGAACTCCAGTCCAAAAACATCTGGAGTGTTGTATTGGATGCAAACCCATTGTGAATTATAATCAGGTTTTGTTAACACAGCTTACACACATTGGTATATATGTTGCTGACCAACATATATGAACTGAATCTCAGCTAAAGTTCAGCAGATCATGACAGGTGCCATTTCTCATAATCCACTGCTGTTTGGATACTCATCAAATACCAGTAGGAATTCAGATTCAAAAATATTGCTTAATCTCTTTAAAGGAGCAGAGATGACAAAAGCCAATACAAAATATTCTCCTCTAAAATCTGTATGATTCAATAGACTATACATTTGTTTGACCAAAAATTTAAAAGTTCACGATTATTCATATTGGACTATCAATTCATAAAAAGTTAAAATTTACAGACAAAATAGGAAATAAACAGTAGTTTTTTCAAACCGGAATGCTTCTGAATGTTAGTATACTTTTCACAGCTGCAACTTCAGAGGAACATGGCACAGGTGTGTGTGTGTAGCTTTGATGACTAGGAGTTAGAAGAATGTATTGCCTGTCTAGGACTAACATGCTCCTAGATTTAGGTTTGTCTGCATATACAATTTGTATGCAACTGTGCAAATCTGCAGCTTCTTTTAAAACTGTAGAAGAGGCAGAGAAGAGACCCTCCAGGGACTTCCTCTCAGAATTTGCCCGAATCAAAGTTTTTACCTGCCTTTTTGCCAAGTGCTCCAACTTCTTGAAGCTTTGTGTTACCCTGCAAGGAGCTTCTTCCTGTGCCAAGCATATACCCACTTTTCCTCTCGGGAGTGCCAATCCCCTCAAGGCTTCCTTTCCACCACAAGTTTCTTCTCAGACATTTTGGCTCTTTTATAGCAAGCAATTACCAAGCCTCAACCAACCAAGGAAGATCTCACAGCTCTCTGCACACAGATAAGCAAACACCCTGCCCTCAGCCCTAGCAAAACAGAGTTTGGGGAAGTTACGGAGAAGCTACGTCCCTTAATATCCTGCTTGCCAGCTATGTTGCTAAAGGGTGCTGGGGAGCAGATTTTGGAAGGTGTAAGCCAAAAAATGAACCCTTCCAAGGTCTGAACTGATGTCCCTGCTCAGAAGTCCCTTTGATAATTGCACATTGAATTTGTAGCCATTGGCGTCCCCACTGTAAAAGATTAACAGTGCAATCCTTGAAAAGTAAACTTCACCATGATTTCTCCCCAGAAAGAGGAGTTTAAGAATTTCTAATTAGATTAGGCAGGAATTTCCAGAAATGAGTGTATTACTATCTACGAGTTAAGATCCTGCAATTTGTTGTTCTGAGATTCGGGCATACTTTAAATATCTCTGTTTCAGAGGAATGTCTGTGAAGATTCTCAGTCATCCAGGTGAGTTTATCTGGAAGAAGGGGCATTTTGAAACATTTCACTGCTCATCCAAACATCTTTGTTACGAAGCTGTTTGGATGAGCAGCGAAATATTTCAGTCTCTCAAGTAAAGAAGTCCAGTTGACATGACTCAACTTCCAGACTGTTTCAGAGGTGTTTTCTCCCCCTGACACACACCTCCTCTTTCTCTCTTTCTCTCTCTCACACAACTTAAAACCAGAATGGAAATAATACAGGAGAAAAAGTGTAACCAAATATTCTGTCAGTATAAGAGTTCTCAAAAGCTGCATCATCCAGACAGTACTTTGGGGGCATGGGGGGGGAGGAGAAGAACCTCAGGGCCCTACTTAGAATGAGTTAAAAAGACTGCCAATGCACCCTAGTGGTTCCAGTTCTGAGCTGTGGTGCCCTGAAGAAAGGACTTTGGGGTAAATGTCCTGTCCCCCACTTGACCCAATGGCCTTTCCACTCAATATGACTGGAAGACAACATTTTGAAGTAAGTGGTGGAATATTAGTCACAATATCTTCATTGCACTGAGCTCCACATTAAGACCATTTAGTCTAGAATATACTGTAAAATCAAATAAATGCCCCGTTGCTTTTGCTTGAAATAAGCAAAAAGGAGGGGGAGGGGGAGGGACTATACATCCAAAAGAGAAAACAGGTTTGGGCAGTAGTTATCAGTATTATGTTCACCTTAAGATGCATCCTGTGGTAAAAGCGAAGGTCTAAAAATGGTTGAGTTTTCTAAAGGTCTAACACCAGAGACCAACTGGTACCACAAATTGGAAGTTGGGTTTGAACAGGTTGGGTGATTCATCAGCAAATCATCTATGCATTTTCCTGGGGATCTGGGTCAACAGGCATCTCTCTGCTCTGCCTGTATTTAGGGTTACAGTGAGGCAAGAGCCACAAATCAGTTATAAGCAACATGGAAAATAAAGAGGAAAGAGTCTCAATTTGGAAGCAACTGTTTCGAAGTCTGAAGGTCTGCAGCAGATCCTTTAGTCAGAATTGGCTCACCCCCAATCCCCTTTCTCAATGCCCTAACAAGTATACTTCATCTCCTGTTGGGGGCAGGGGCAATGCAATATTTGGATGCTGATAGAAGAGTGCACTCAGCCTCAGACCTTTTCAACCAGCTGCAATCTGCCAATATTTAATGGCCAGTTGAGAATTTAAATGTTAAGTGTCATCATGGCGTGGATGATATATCATAACAGAAACTGAGAGTGACAACCTGCCCTTTGCAAATCCAAGAAATTGAACTAACTCCATATGACAGAAAAAGGGAAAGCGAACCAGCTTCCACTGCTCCTCTCATAATCCATGGTATCCATATGAAGAGTGAGCACTGGTTAGGAGCTCTCTGCACTTCAGCACCATAGTTTAGATACCACTCCAGACCTTTATCATGGGATGCTCTCATGGAATGTGGCCAGGCTATCTGATAAGATAAATGTTAAGGAGCTAATCAGCCTTTTGGAAATGTGAATTTCTTCTACACCACCTGGAATTAGCCTGGAGAGCTATAACTAGTGCCCAAAACCTGCCCATAAATGTATAATATATGTCAAGCAAAGGCCTGATAATATTAGGGCTGGTCACACTGCTGAGATCAGTGTGGCCAGCCCTAATATTCAGTGCATGAGTATATATAATTTGGTTGCTCATTCTAGTTTTTCTCTGATAAATATCTATTTTTCATCCAAGACTTCTAAACCTGATTACATTGCGGAGTGTTGAATTCCTGATTAAATTCTTCTATCTACCCAGCAGAAATGCAGCAATTTATAGAGCAGAATAGCTTCACATTTCAGAGAGATCACCCTTTTTTCTCATTAAATGGTACTTACAGTCCCAATACAGTTGTCCCCTGCCCTTTCGTGGTTCATATACTGCGGTCCTGGTATATCACGGGTCTGCAGTATATGAAAAAAGGCCCCCCTGGGTTAAGAAGGAAAGGCCTTCCCAGGCCCATCGGAGGCCCCAAAAGTGCTTCCCCACAAACCAGAAGTGACTTCCGGTAAACCAGATGTGACCTTCAGATCACTAGAAAGCACTTTTGGGGCCTCTGGGGGACTGGAAAGCCCCTTGCAGGCCCGTTTGGGGCAGCGCCAGGCCTGGGGTAAGTACAAGAGCCCCCAGAGAGCCCACCCATTCCTGACCTAACCCAGCATCTGCATATTGCAAATTTTCATTTATTGTGGGTCAGGTCAGGTCCCTAACCCCTGCAATAGGTGGGGGTTTACTGTAACTTAATCTGAAACATTAGTAGGAGAAAGAATAAAAGGATTCATTACTTACAATTGAACAGCAAACTGACAAACACAACAGCTATGAGCAATAGACTCACCTCCAAGAGATTTAAGATAGAGAAAAGAAAGAACTCAAAAGGAGAGTAGTACTCTCTTTGAATTCACAGGCAGGACGGTACAGTTGATTAATGTTGAGCAGTTACCTCAGCCCAGAAAAGTTCCTCCCAGCCACACCTACTGGAGGCAGCATGCCAGGTTGCTAAACCTCCAACAAATCATGGCAATGCTTGGGAGGAACCGGGTGAATTTATTGAACAACTGAACTTATGGCGCAGCCATAATTTTGATGGGAAATTTAAATGCCTGTACTGGCCCAAACAAGGAATAACTCATGAGGAATCTCAACATGCACAATTTACAATTACAGTTCTCCTCTTTAAATGCAAATAGGGAATTGAAAGATAGTGTAATCAATGACTATGGCAGCACCTTTTGGAATGTAATTTAAAAATCTATAATTTTATAGCATAAATTTTATATCCTTAATGGCAACCATCCTAATGATATGCCTGATAATATAGCTTTTTTGCTGGTTAGGAGGCAGAAGACTCCATTGACTTGATACCACATAAAAGCGGCTCTGAATCAATTTGCTACCCAGATAGTGACCACATTCCAATTTGTTTATTACTTATGGTGACATCCCAGATGCATCTGCCACTGGAGGACAATACTAGGAAAACTTCTCATTTTAACCCTCTTAAAAGAATCAAATGGTCAACTCAAATGGAATACTAATTGCTGAGGATACTTTATGATGAGAAATGTCGCCAGCTAATGCAGCAAATATAAGATAGCACATCAAGAATTAATTTTGCAATTCTCTGAAGAAGTACAGATATTAGAACCTCTGTTTTCTACGAAAAGATTTCCATAGCCACCAAAATTCCCTGTTATGGGTGGTATGACAGGGAGTGCACATTGGCTAAATTAAAAGTTACAAACAGCTAGAAAAATACAAATTCCAGCTTAATCTTCTACTTCCAGTGAATATGTAATTCTAAGAAATTATTCATATATTAATAGTCCTTATACATTAGCACACAATGCAATGAACACCTGATGTTAGCCCAAAGTAAAGATTCTGAGTGATTTTGGAAACTCATTAAACTGAATTCCAATGTTTATCTACTGAACAAACCAAATACTGCTTCATGTGTGTGAGAGGCCCATTTTTGAGGTTTATTCAACCTCTAAAAATAATTTATCAAAAATTTATCAGGTTATTTATTTATTTATTTATTTATTTATTTATTTGCTTGTTTGTTTGGTTGGTTGGTTAGTTGTTTTTTTTTACTGGCCATCTAGCTACCTGGCCACTCTCGGTGGTATTAGGTTAATAACAAACCTACTGTTTAGTGGGGGGAAATTACTGACATAGGATCCTCTCTCTCCAACTGAAATTTGTGAACTTAATGTTATCCTGAAAACAGGAACATACCAGGTGAGGAAGGCACGGAAGAGGAAAACATACAATACAGATTGGTGGGCCCCTCTCTTTTTAACTTTATTTACATAAGTCAACAATAGTGGCCATTCATTCCACTTCCATTGCAGTGGTTCCTGCCTTCAAAAAAGGTAGCCCAAACAAACCAGTTATTTTCACCCTATCCATTTGGTGACTGCTTAATCAAGATATAAACTAAATATTTTTCAATTACATAAAATTATTGACTTGAGTCTAGTGACATAATCATAGAAGAACAGGTGGTCATTTGATATAATCGCTCAACAGTGGGTCATTGGCCAAAATCCTGTTGCTCAGTATAATAAATTACACTAGGCCTGTTGAATCAATGGGGATGTAGTGAGCCAATTCCTTCATAAATTTCATTGATGTTTCAAGGGAAAATCAAATGAACTTGCTCTGTGACACTGCAGTTAGAGTAAGCCCATTTGAATCAATGGGACCTATAGAGGATGCACAAAATCCCCAATGATTCAGTGGGCCTATTCTATTACTATACTATTTACTCTGCTAAGCAACAGGATTTTGGCCAATGTTTTGTCTTATCTTATCTGGCTAACAAGTATGTCAATATCATATTATTTTCACAAATGCAACAAAGGTTAAGGAGATTATTGAAATCCTTTAATCCAGTGGCTGTACGAGAAAAATTGAAAAAAATTATGGAAAAACTCAAGTATTTTTAATTGCCAAAAGATTCTAAAAACCATATTTAATTGCCAAAAGTTTCTTAAAAATCAAATGGATGGACAACCCACCAAACAAATGAATCTTTCAAATGTCTAAGGCTAAGCCTCTCTTCAACTGGATTTTAGACAGCTGCCTGGAAAATAAATGGAAAATAGGGCAGGAAGATAGTTAACTCATTACCAAAGCTTTATTGAGCCAGAGGTGACAAATTCCTCAAGCACTCAACATTTATAAAGTTCATATTATAGCAACAGCCCCCATATATGAGGCTCAAATATGGAGGTCCACTCAGAAAGTACCTTTAGAAACACCCTAGAATAAATGTTTATGAGCTATCTTACTGTAGAGTTCATAGGTCTTACCAACAGAACTGAGAACTTTTCCCCTCCAGCTGGCATTCTTACAAAGAAGACAAAAACATTTCACACACGTGATCAGACATTGGATGAAACCAAGAAAGGAAGACAGGATCTGTTTTAGTATTGTTTGGTTTCAGAGAGATGTTGAACTTTAATTGCAGAGGTTGTATCTTGGAACCAAGTAACCCTACAAATTATTGATATCTCTTTTCTGAAGTGTCATGTCTTAAAACATGACTTTCCAACCAACCACAGTTATGCCTGCTTGTTGAAATGTGTGCCTTAGTGTTCCAAATTACCTATTCAGATATCTTACTTACAATATTCAGCCAGTACTACAAATTTTACAGAGAGAAATGTCTTACGACACCACTGTATGAATTGTGCAACAGTTGAAGGACATTATCAGCAAGACCCTGCCCTGGTGAAACAGGACCTAAGGTTTGTGGTGATGATAATCTGGATTTTTAAGTGAAATAAATTGAGTTTATAACAATGTTGATTTTGGCTGGCTTTTATATAAGCAATGTGTTTCTATATTTTGTTTTATTTTGGTCTTTTTTTGGTAATCACTACAGCTGCCCAAATAAACTTGCTGCGGTTGAGCCCAGATGAGCATGGAGATACAAAAGCTGCAAAAGTTAAAATGGAGCTGCCGTTTTGGTTTTAAATTCGGGAACTATCTTGTCCAACAGAAACCGAATGATTATTACAGAATGCATTGTTTTGAGAGCCAGAGGATCGCCGGGAAAAGACACAGACCCACACCTGCCTTGTCCTCATTTCCTCGTTCTCTGCAAGTTTAGTGGCATCTCGCCTCGGGGACCGTTGTCAGAAATTTCTCTGCAAAACCAGTTTCAGGCTGGTTGCCAGAATAATTATTTTTAGTTAAACCAGGATGGCTGTTTATAAGCTAATAATTCTTATTCGTGAGACACGTGCTTGAACTATGGAACTCAGGGTGAAGACAGATGTAGCATTTTCAGTGTGGCGGAAGTGGATTTGGACTATTTTGTGCACGCAGACCTCGGATTCTGTGACACTGGTTTGGGAGGAAACGAATTGGTATTCGACGTGCCCTAAAATATGAGGTCTGTTTTCACTCCTGAAGAACCCTGGGAGTTAATCTTAGCACACCATTACATACAGTTTTGCGGAAGTCCAGAACTTTGAAAAGTTGCTGTTTGGAGCTACAGTTCCCAAGATCCCCCATCCAGCATGGGAGTTGTAGTCCAAAACAGTATCTTGGCCAAGTTCTGGGTAAAACAAATCCCAGGGTGCCTCTGTGTGTTTATGTGTTATATTTTCTCACATATTGTACTTGCTGTGTGTTATATTTCTCTATGGTCTTTTCATGAAAAATCATCTCCAAGATAACTAATGACAAAGATGAAAAGGTTTTGAAAAATAAATACTATTAAAACACACTACAAAAGCCCCAACGATATAAACAGTAGATCAAAGAAAGCATTTCTGGAATAGAGCATTAAGAGGACAATACTAAACATATCTGCTCAGCAGATCAAATGCTTGCCCCCCCCTCAAATGTTCTTACTAGGATGTAAAGTCACGCAGAAGCCGTTAGTGTGCAATATTCTGGGGCACAACTATGAAAGAAATCCTCTGTAATTCTTATGTCGTCAGAAACATCACTGTTTAAGATAGGCAGATGATACCACATCATTGACAGAAAACAACAATGAACATCAAAGGATACCATGGTTTCGTCTGTATCCAGTTTCAGCTCCCTGACTTTAGAAACAAACTTCTCTGAATTGTGCACGTGGTGGTCAGTGAGCCCAACCAGTGGGGTTAGGATAGTCACCAGGAATTTTGCAGCTCGGCGGTTCGATTCCCGGGTGCCATGCAGCGGAGTGAGCTCCTGCTGTTAACCCCAGCTCCTGCCAACCTAGCAGTTCAAAAGCATGTAAATGCAAGTAGATAAATAGGTACCGCTTTAAAAAGCGGGAAGGTAAAAGAGTGTTTCCTTGTAGCCATACCGGCCACATCGCCTTGGACTTGCACAACACTGGCTCTTTGGCTTGAACATGGAGATGAGCACCAACCCTAGAGTCAGACACGACTAGCACACATGTACGGGGGGGGGACCTTTACCTTTTACCCCTTTTTTACATCTCTCTTTACCAGCATTCCCACCACTAATGCCCTAACACAGGCATGCCCAAACTTCGGCCCTCCAGATGTTTTGGAGCACAACTCCCACAGCCCTTTGTCATTGGAAATACAGGCTTGGAATTCTGGGAGTTGTGGTCCAAAACATCAGGAGGGCCAGCGTTTGGGTATGCCTGTATTAAAGGGATACAGTACCCCCCCCCCCGCCGATCATGGGGGTTAGGGACCCACCCCACCTGTGATGCACGAAAATCCACGATATGCGAAAGCAGGTGGGGTGGGGGCGGGGGGCAGGGGCAATGGTGCGGCGTGGCAGCAGAGGGATCTTACCTCCCCCCTCCGCCTGCCCACGCACCCCGGAGGCTTCTTGGGAGTGTGGGGGAGGGCAGCACGGAGGGACCAGATCACCCGCCACCGCCCGCCCACGCACCCCGGAGGCTTCTCGGGAGTCTGTGGGAGGGCAGCGCGGAGAGACCGGATCACCCGCCGCCGCCCGCCCACACACCCCAGAGGCTTCTCGGGAGTGCGTGGGAGGGCAGTGCGGAGGGACCGGATCGCCCCTCCGCACTGCCCTCCCAACCGGATCGCCCGCCACCACCCGCCCATGCACCCCGGAGGCTTCTCGGGGGTGTGTGGGAGGGCCGTGTGGAGCGACTGGACCCCCCGCCACCACCCTCCCACACAGCCCGGAGGCTTCTCGGAGGTGCGGTGGGGGGGGCACCGCAGAGCAACCCAACTGCCTCCTCTGCCGCCCCCGCCCCCCACGGTGCAGGTTATGCGGTCCCGTGATGTAGTGGGACTGCAATACCTGAACCGTGAAATGGTGGGGTCATTGTATCTCCATCACCATCAGTTCTATTCTGCTAGTATGCTGGAGCATTATCATCTGGTGCCTCAGCTCCAACCTAGCACTCTAGAAATGAAGTGGAGTCTAGCCCCCTACAGGTATCACTCTCAGATGCTTTGAGACATTCAAACTCCTCTTTAAGGAATGTGTCCAAGAAGGCTCAGGGAGGGCTTCTTCCTAGCCCAAAGAGTATAGCACTGCAGAGTTATAGTTTGCAGAGCCAAAAATAAAGGGGCATTTGGCCTCTATTATATTTGCAGTGTTGTTTTAACAACATGTGTGGTCTGCTTTGCAGTTTATATTGGAAGAGGATTTATAAAGCAAGAGTCCAGAAAAATATTGAGCAATATCACTATGTTTACCATACATGGTGTAAATACCCTCTATAATACTTACATGTGCTATAAATAACAATCTCATTTTCAGAAAGCAGTCAACCAAGCAAACATGATATATTGGAAAGACAAAAGACCCATAGATTGGGAGGGGCCTTGAAGACAATTTGTGTAAGCAGTTATGTGCTGCTCTCTGGGGTCCTCTGTATTCCTAAGGCTGGAAGAGAAAATTTGAGGAGAGAATAAATCCTTTATGAAAGAATGAGGGGGAAATTCTTGTAATGTACCACAATAACAACCAGGTAGGAGTTCTTGTTTCACAAAAGCGTGTCAGGATTTACATGACATTTACAGGACCTTGCAAAAACTAACACACTCATTACAGCATGAAGATTTGAAATCCACTTTAGTCAGATGCATGGAGTATCATCTTAGAATTTCCGACATGAACACACGGTGCACCCAGCTGGGCAGATGAGAGTGGTGTTGACCAGGCACTTATAGAGAAATCGGTGGCAGAACCGTGCCTCATGTATATTGGCTGTTAATAATAAGGAGGCCTCTTTTGTTAGCACTATGGGCAAGACAATCTGTGTAGTATCCCTTATTACTGTAAGGTGCCCTGGGTGCTTTTCTAAGGGGGAAGGGGGTTGTAAAACACTATAAATAAATAAATAAATAAATAAATAAATAAATAAATAAATAAATAAATAAATAAAGTGCTATAGGTCAATTCTGCGATATACCACAATATTAGAACTGCAGAACTGACTTATGATGACCCCTTTCAGGGTTTTGGTAGAGCATACTCAGATGTTGTTTTCCATTCCCTTCTTCTGGGGGCACCCTGGGGCTGTGCAGCTTCCCCAAGGCTGCACAGACTGGCTTTGTTCATAGGAGGCACAACCACAGGCTCTGCAGCCAGATATATCACTCTCTGAGCCATCCAGCCAGCTATGGAAAAGATAAACAGACCAATGTCTGCACATGCAGCATGGTGTATGTCAGGGCTAAGCCATGTTCCCCCAGCTGCCTAAGAGGGAATGGATGCTGCTCCACCCCACATAGCACCCATCTTGTCTGTGCATGCAGAGATAAATAAATGGCAGACTCCTGTTGCCTTTCCTCATAAAAGATGGTGACACGCTCAGCCACCACCGCCGAAGCAGCCAAGAAAGCCACTGCCCTGAAGTAGTAAAGCAGAAAAAGACAGTGTTGGTATCAGAACGCTCCCTTGGCAAAAGATGGCCGGGTAGAGCAGAAGTGATTATCTTCTCCCCAGGTGGAGAAGCAGGTGAGGGCGGTAGCTGTACAACAAAAACAGGGCTAGCAATATCTTAAATGAGATGAGCCCTATAGAGCCTGGGAAAGAATAACAGGACATATGGGTCCTCTAGCTGTCGTTTTCTCTTTGGGTTTCTGCTCCCACTAGGCCACACTTCCCTCCCTTTATTCCCCCCCCCTTCTTCTTTTCCTCTTCCTGTTGCACAAAATAGCTGCTGTGGCCATCCTGGGGTGAGTAGGGAGGTCTGGGACATGGTGGGTTTGCCATCCCTAGCACTCCACCGCTTCAAGCAGTTGGTTCACTAAGCCTACAGAAAATGTGTGTCAGCATGAATGTATATTTAGCTTGTCCCTTTGGCTCCCTCTAAACAGGCCCCCCAAACTAGCAGGTTCAAACTGCAACAAGGTGGTTCGGGGATATGATAGCCATATCTCAATATGTGAAAGGATGCCATATTGAAGAGGGACTGGTTTGTTTTCCATGGCTTCAGAGACAAGGACTCGGGGCAATTGGTTTCAAACTACAGGAAAAGAGATTCCATTTGAACATTAGGAAGAACTTCCTGACAGTTAGAGCTGTTTGGTAGTGGAATATGCTGCCACAGAGGGTGGTGGAGTCTCCTTCTTTGGAGGTTTTTAAGCAGAGGCTGGATGGCCACCTGTCAGAAATATTATGATGGGGTTCCTGCATGGCAGGGGATTGGACTCGATGGCTCTCGAGGTCTCTTCCAACTCTATGACTGTGACTCTACACAAGGAAGACCTTGTTGATGCTAAGAGCAGTTTGAGAATGCTATTGACAACCTTGGAGGGTGGTCGGTTCTCCTCTATTATAGATTTTTAAACAGAGATTGGCTAGCCATCTAGAAGGGATGCTTTAGCTCAGGCCTGCCCAAAGTCCGGCCCAGGGGGGGGGGCAAATCCAGCCTGTTAGGCCATTCTGAGTGGCCCGCGGCTGGCTGGCCTTCCCCTCCCTCCCCCTCCTTCGCTTATGGGTCAGTGGGTGGGGCTTTTAGTGGGATGGCAGGGTCAGGGAGCAACCGGCCCCTGATACATTCTCTGCCACCAAATCTGGCCCTCCTTACAAAAAGTTTGGGCATCCCTGCTTTAGCTATTATTTTGGACTCAGTGCTCTTTGGGATCCAGCTCCACAGGTCTACCATGCTACGCTGTGTGTAACTACCCTTTGTGTAGCCCTCAACGATTGAAAAGATGAACTCTTTGGACTGCACAGGGCTGGATTAACACCTTTAGAGGTCAAGAGTAAGGGATGGATGGCTTGTTAAGAAGAGTGCCCCATCTGCACCCTAGTCCATGAAAAATCCATGCTAAAAAAAACCCTTGTGGTGCCCCCTTCCCTTGTCGATATCCTAGGTATGTGCTTATTTTCCATAACAGTTAATTGAGAACTGGGACAATAACACCCAATTCCTCAGCCAGCAAGGTCCCCTAAAGAAATATTTCTAGAGGCCCGAGTTGGCACCTACAACATTGCTGCCATATTGATTTAGCCTGGTCAAACAAGGCTGCAATACAGGGCCAGATGATGGAGGAATGCCTGGATTTGAGTGCCCACAAGTCATGATGGTTCCATGCTTCTGCTTAGGAAACAGGAGACAGAGGTGGCATTTGTGCCTGGGATGAGGGTCGCTTCCATCAGCAAATTTTGCACCCTCTAAATTTTAGCACGTTGGATCAAACTCATCCAGCCCATTACAATTCTACTCACTTACTAGTGGGCTACTATCCCAATTACACCTCCCCCCCACACACATATCATCTCTATTTTCTTGTTTAGAGGCCACACACAGGCACATTCAAGCAAGGGCCCGGATAGCAGGTTAAGTAACATATGCCCTCCAGTGAGAAAATGTTACAAGTGTTTTAAATTGTTGTTTAGCAATAAGTCTATAAAATTATGTGTGGGGTGGGGAAATTGGATGGACTGAAGATTCTCTTTCTTCTTCCCAATGCTAAAATCCAGAGTCATCCTAAGGAATGAGAAGATGTGAGTTTCAAGACAGACAAAAAGATGTACAGTACGTGATAGATAAATTATGGGATTTGCTATTTCAATATATAGCGATGGCACAAACCTGGAATTAGACAAATATTAAGGCAGTAAAGGTATCAGTGCTACTACTGTTGCTCACAATAGACAGTATTCCCTGTACTAGAATACTAAGCCTTTCTTTAAAAATTATGAGATTGTGAGTACAAGGATGCCATTGCATTTATGTATACCTTGTAGAATGGCAACAGGCATTGTGTGTCGCACCAGATACGAGACTGGTCTTTGGCCTGATCCAGCAGAAAAAGCCCTAAGTTCTTACAATAGTATGAGAAGTAGTATGGCTCTCCAAAGTTTGAACCAGGTCTCTCCGTTATGATCACTGTTAGCCAACTATCTTATTTCATCTATGCATTTTGTACCCCAGTTCCTAAAACGAAGGAAAACCCAAAGTGGTGTGGGTCTTGATTTCTATAAATGGATAAACTCCTGCGATCTCTGGATGGAATTCAGATTCAACTGGAAGAAAAGGGGCCATGAAAATTCCCATATTTTCCCTCATTCCGGCAGCCTACTAAAGTCCCAGACCCCATTTCCCAAAGGGCTCACTGACTCCCTCTGCAGCAAATGTTTTGGGGACAGCTGAGGGGGCAGCACAGGTGAGAAGGACTTATCAAGAAAAGCCCCCCCCCCCCCAGGCCTTTGGGTAAAGAGTATATCAGTCCAATTAATAAAATCATTGGCATGCACATCATCATCATCTCATCATCTGTAAGGATTGCACTCCCATGCAATGACAACAAAGAATCATGTGACACTTAAAGGTCAATGTGCTTCATGTGGCAAACACGTCCATGAACTGCAACCCACCGCTTCGCATCAGTCTGACAGATTAGGATGCAGTCCATAAAAGCTATAACATTGATCCTTAAAAGGCCACAAGATTCTTGTTTTTCTTCAACAAACTAAGAAGAGGCAACCTTCTGGAAATAGTGAACTACACATTTATAATGTCAAACAGGAACATAAGACATTGTTGCATAAGGTATGCACATAAATTTTACATGTTCCTATAAAAGTATGTTCTCCATATAAGAACCCCATGTGAAACTGCCTAAAGTCTCCTGAGTCCTGGTTCAAGCCCCCACTTCATGCCTCGCAAACCTGGTACTATCTATGGACTACGACACCCACCATCCCTCAGCCAGCACGATGGGAGTTGCCATCTCGTACTGCAGGGAAGGCTTGGCTGTAGAATGAAATCTGCACACATGAAGGGGATCCCCTGAGGCACAGATGCCTGCTTCTGAGTTGTCTGTAGGGTATAAAAACAGATCAGGAATGGTGTGTCTGCTTGTTGCTCTGTGTGTCTTCTCTGAAAAAGTGATTCAGTCAGATTGATTCCTAATTGCAGAGCACTTCTATACTAACATGAGATTTTAAGACAACATTTATCCCACAAATCCAGGCTCCTTTTGGTTCTGGAAAATAGCTTGAGTGCTGATTTTTATGACAGATGGAGTTGATAACTTTCCTGGTGAACGAATCCCGGGTCCTTCTAACAGGCAGCAGACTTTGATGCCTCTAGTGGCCAAAAGGCAGCGTGACGCTAAAGGTGGCGCTGAAATTAAAACAAAAACCCAATAACACTGTAGGTAACTTTTAGAACGTGTTTTTTTTTATCCCTTGAATTTCTAACGTGGCCTTCTTAACAAGACACGGAAATGGCCTATGGATGGAGAAGTGGCTTTTGAAACAAATTCCTCATGCTTTCCTCTCCTCTGTGCCATCCTGTGCTTTTCGCTCCTAAGGACAACGTTAGAACAGGTGCCCCAGGCTACAAATAAATTTCACATGCCCCAGACCTTCCCTTGAACCCTTCCCTTCCTGCCAGTTTCCTCCCCTCGGAGCCATATACCCACCCTGGGGCTCGCGAGATTGAAATTCGTCGTGCAAATCGGCTTTTTACGAAGCAGAAGGTGCTGGGTCTCCTCCTCCTACCCATGCTGTGGGGATGACTTTCTGCCATTGTGGGTCACGTCAACCGTGTACACTATAGCTTAAAAAATGCCCAATGAATTCAAGGGAGTCGCTATGGCCACAAGTACCCAATTCCGGTGGGTTTAATGGTCCTGCTTCGTTTGGAACGAACAACTGGAGCGCCTCCTAACAGTTATGGGGGGAATCGGCGTTGGACCCCTCCTTAAGGGAAGGGAACCCCTGACCCTCCGAAGGCTGGCTTGTTGCACTAACTAACCCTACTTCTGTCCCTCCACTTCTCCACCAAACGAAATCCACGTTCCAGGCTGGTGGGCGAGGACGGCGCAAAAAGTTCGCTCTCCATTTTATTACGAGGCCAAGTTTCCAACTTTCTTGGAACTTGCGGTTCCACCAGAGGTGGCGGCCGTCCCCTCAGCCACCTTCTGTCCCCCGACCTTCCCGAGACAAGGCGACTGGTGGAAAGCCATCTTTTCTGCACGGCGGGCGGCGTTGCAAACAACACCCCCAAGTTCCCCCCCCCCCTTGCTGCTCATCTGGGGGCACAGCCGAGCAGGGCTTCCTTAAGAGGAGGAGGAGGAGGAGAGGGAGGAGGAGGGGCTCCTCGGGGGCGCCTGTCAATCTATTTAAGCCTTTCTTTTCAAGCCCTGAATGTGAGCTCGCCTTCTCCCCTCCCTCCTCCCCCCCCTCCTTTTCTCCCGCAGATCGTAAAGAAAGGAGAGAGAGGTGCCGAGGGGGGGTGGGAAGGCAGGCTCCGCAGCAGCCCCGGCCAATCGCGAGCGGCGGCGACGGCGAAAGGGGGCCGAGCCACGGGAGGCCGAGAGCCAGAGAAGAGGAAAAAGTGGAGGAGAAAACAGAGAAAGAGGCAGCCCCGCCAGCCAGCCAGCCAGCGAAGCTCCCGCGGAGGAGGAGGAGGAGGGGGGGCGAGGTGTAAAAGGAGGAGAAGCGTTGCTAATTTTTTTGTTTGTTTGCTTTTCCATGCATGCATAATGAGGGCTGATCAGAGCACGCTGCCGCCGCTGCTTGGAGGGCACTTTTGTATTTAAAGCGCCGCGGACGACAACAGCTCCCCAGAAGGCTCCGCAGCACGGCGGTCCGGAGAGAAAGAAGCCGAGAAGAGCAAGACTCGCGGGGAAGATCGGCCGCCCGCCCTCCCGAGGAGCCCCCCATCCGGAGGGGAAAGAAAGGACCGAGCTCTCCTCTGGCCCGGTGGCTGCCGGCGGCTGCAGCAAAGAAAGGCGAGCGCGTTCCGCTGCTCGGAGCTCGGCTGGCGGGTTGCAGGCAGGCAGGGGGGCTGCCTCGGGAGCCGGCGGCGTGCGGGACGATGCTGCCCGGCGAAGAAAGGGAGTTGGGCGTGAGGAGCCGAGCGGCGGCATGAGCTCAGCAGGGAGCCTCTAGCCTTGCAGCTTTCCCTGACCGCCTCACGGCCTCGCCATCCCGGGCGTTTTTGGGGGCGGAGGCTGCTGCGCTCGAGGAAGAAAACAAGCGGGGAAGGCATCGCTTTCCCCCTACTCCGGGATCCCCAGGCCGAGAAGCGGGAGCGCGCGCGCGCGCGCGGATGGATTGATGAGGGGGGACCCTCATGCAGACACTTGGCAGGACTTTGGTTAACTTTTGTCCCGGCGTGGGCAGCAGCCGCGGCGCCCCCATCTCCTCCTCCTCCTCCGGGTTTGCCTCCTTCTTCTTCCCTCGATAGTCCCGCAGGCGCCCGCGATGGTGGGATCCCATTGGCGAGGAGGAGGAGGAGGAGGAAGAGGAGGGGGAAGGTGCTGGCGGACGGTGCTGCTCCCGCTGCCCGGTGCCTTAGCAGTGAGGCTCTTGCTGCTGCTCTTGGGCGCCGCTTCCCCTCCGCCGCCGGGGGCTCACGGCCGGCGCCTGATCTGCTGGCAGGCGATGCTGCAGTGCCAGGAGGAGCCCGAGTGCGGCTACGCTTACAGCCAGTACGTCGAGGCGTGCGCGCCGGTGCTCATGGCCGCGGGGGACGGCGCTGTGGCCGCTGCCGCTGCGTCGTCGTCGGCCTCCTCCTCCAATAGGCGGCGGTGCCCCAGCCACTGCATCTCGGCGCTCATCCAGCTCAACCACACCCGGCGGGGCCCGGCCCTGGAGGACTGCGACTGCGACCAGGACGAGAACTGCCGGGCCACCAAGCGGGCCATCGAACCCTGCCTGCCCCGGACCAGCAGCGGTGGAGGCGGAGGCGGCGGCGGTGCAGGAGGAGGAGGTGGAGGCGGCGGGACGGGCGGCGTGATCGGCTGCACGGAAGCGCGTCGGCGCTGCGATTGGGACAGCCGGTGCAGCCTGGCGCTGAACCGCTACATGGCCTCCTGCGGGAAGCTCTTCAACGGCCGCCGCTGCACCGAGGAGTGCCGCGCCGTCATCGAGGACATGCTGGCCGTGCCCAAAGCGCTGCTGCTCAACGACTGCGTCTGCGACGGCCTGGAGCGGCCCATCTGCGAGTCCATCAAGGAGAACATGGCCCGCCTTTGCTTCGGACCGGACGCCGCCGGGCCCGGCAGCAGCGGCGCCCCGGACGGAGCCCTGGACGACTATTACGACGAGTATGAAGACGAGCCCCAGCGGCCCAAAGACGAGCTGGACGAGATCGGGTTCGTGGGCGGCGGCGCCGGAGCCGAGGCGGCTTTCCCGAGGAAGCCCGGCAGCGGCGGCTGCCCGGCCCGCGCGGCTCCTTGGACGCTCCTCTCGGCCGCCTCCATTTTGCTGCTGGTGCTGCTTTCGTAGCCATTTCCCTCCAACGCGCTCTTCGAGGGGGCTTGGAATGTGGGTTGGCGGGAGGGAGGTGGCCTCGGCGCCCATGCATAGGGTTGCTTCGGTTTTTAGACTGGGGGGGGGATTGAGGGGCTTGGGTACAGAAATGTTAAGACCTTCTCCGCAGGGGGAGGGGGCATTTTGTTGTTGGCTGCACGCTTTTCTCGAAAGGACGGACCCACGTTACTTTCTCGTGCCTTACTCCGGAGTGAAATGGCCCCATCGATAGAGCCTCAGCCTCCCAGAACGCCTTTGAATTTTGTTTGGGCCTCCTTGGTTTCCATCACTGGACCCTTCTGTTTTGCTCAGCTATCTCGCTGGAAGTGCTGGGGCTGGACCCTTCCTGTGGATTCGCTCACCTAGTGAGGCTTTCTCAGCTCTGTGGATAGACTTACCTGCTTGCAGTCTGTCTGTTTATCTCCTCACTATGTCTAGCTGGGAATGGTCTCTGATCTCAATTTAAAAATCATGTTTGGAAAGGATGGTGCCATTGTATTAGATTCCTTTGAAAAATAGCCACTGTTCTAAATGAAATTCCTGAACTGTTGAGTTGGTTATTGGGCACTTTGCTATGCAACACCTTAATTTGGAAAGATAAGCCCATTGATATCTGAATGATTGGGATTGGGATTGTAGTACACTTCACACATAATATTTTGGTAAAGAAAATATGAGAAACAACTGAAACATACTTGCCATGTGTGAAGATCGCACTGTTTATTTTGCCTTGCGTACACCTGCCACCTGTTGCAGTGAGCTACCTGAAGTGAAGTGCTTGTGCAAGGAGCCGTGCAGGTGTTCCTCCCTTCCTCAAACTGTGCACAACTAATGTAGGGAAACATGTAGGGAAAAGGTTCCTCAGTGTGCACTATGCAAATTTCTGCCACTTGGCTCATTGGCATCAAGCAGATGAGTGTAAAAGAACACTGTGTAGGATTATTGCCACAAGGCCAAGGGAACTTGAAAAGCTTAAATGTGCTAATGGTTGTTTTGAATGTTCTCATTTGGCCAAAGCTGTTCAATATGAAGGTAAGAAGGTCAAGCTTCCCCCAGAGTGCCTCCAAAATTTCTGTCATATGGAATGGTCAGCCACTTGAAAGGGAGCCCTTTTAGTACCCTGCCTGCCCATTTATAACATTCACAATGATGCCTAGATGAAAAACACAACTTTGCTTCTTTTTGCATTGTGTTTTTGTGTGTGGAAAGAAGTTTGTGTCTATGCCAACAGTGTTTTGCCAGGCTGTTTTGAGTAATTGCATGTAGTGGCATCTTGAGTGAAGAAGAAAGAACTGCAGATAATTCACCATGTGCAATGACTACACGTGATTCTGCTTTACTGGTGCAAAGCTGTAATTAAACAGTACTGGCAGGTGGTAATGATGTGGCTGTGTGGTCAATACATGCATATAATCTGTGTCAAGGGTGGAGAAACTGGATCTCCAGATTGATGGAACTCCCATTAGCTCTGCCAGTATGTCCAGAGAGGATGTGAGTTGTCATTCAGCATCTGGAGATCTACAGGTTCCCAACTTCCTATATACACACTTTTTATCCTTCTCTCCCCATGTGTAATGTAGAGTTGCTGAGCATTTTCAGCAGTCTGAATTGCAATAGAAAATATCACTAGCAAATCTCTTATTGCCTTAAACCAAGTGTGTTGGGGGGGGGGGGGTGTTTGAGGGCAAAGAGTTTATATCTTGGTTATATTGAACAATGCAACCTTTGTCTTAAAAGAGCACTGCACTGCCATCTTCAAAAGACACTTTTAAAACTCAGTGTAATGTAAAAATATTATGAAATGTTATATTTTCTCTAATACTATCAGGGGGAACTGACCTCTGGTAAATCTTATATAAAATGTATTTAAAACTGGGATTTGTTACCAGTTGTTCTTTTGTGTATATAGAATTTTATAAATTGTATGCTTTGGGAATAATTTATTTTTAAGTAACTAAAGTTTTAAACAAACCCCAATTTGCAAGATAAATACATCTGCTATTCTTTTGTTGCAGAGGTACAGATCTCATTTGATATGTAAAGGGATACAAGGCAATGGTAATTCCCATGGAAAAGTAAATTCTGGATCATAATGTACAGTGTATATTATAGATTTGAAATTAACTTCCACATTGTTTTGAGAGACTTTATGAATTTTCTAGAAATGTATTTAATGCCTCTCCAAACAGCCTTAAACATTGTATTTTTATAGAATGTGTGAAAAGATCTTATGTTTTAAGTATCTATTACATGTATTTTTATGTGTAAATTAGTAAAGAAAGATTTTTAAAGAATGATATTGCAAAGTTGTTTTCTGGAGAGTGGTCTTGAAAACATTCCAGAGCTGTCGCAAAGGGGAAGAGAAAGAAACAAAATGACAGGTGGTTCTTTATGTCTGGCCCCAACCTTAAAAGTTGACTTGACTCTGAAATAAACTAATGAAATTTAGCGGGACTATTTGGTATGACACCAGTTGGACCATTTGCTACTTCCAATACCTTAAGTAATACTTCGGTAATTGATGGCCTTATTTTTCCAAATAATTACTTTGAAGAAGTAAAGTGCCGCTTTGAAAATGACCTTTAAATGAAAGTGGCAGATTTGGGGGTTTTAAACTGTTGGCATGGCAGCAGAGCAGGGTTAAAGCTGCAGAGAACAATTCCAATGATTCTGGCTGTTTTCTGACCGAGGTGTGATGCCTGGTGCCAGCTTTTGCTCCAAAGTCATTGGGTTTTTTTTGAAGCGAGTTTCAGTAGACGGTCCTGTGTTTGTACACATGTTCCTTGTTTTACGAGATCCATAAGCACTACAAACATTTGGGGCACACACTCTTTAAATGCTCGTGTTAGCTTCCAGGCTAAGGACCCTTCAGATGGGCTCCTCATCCACATGGAAAGAGGGCAGAGGTAAACAAGCATCCACAGTCAACAATGACAAGCCCTTGTCTGATACTGGCCTTCTGCAGCTCACTGAAGGCTGTTTTTCTGCCAGAGCTACTGATCTACACTCAAACGCCCTTAGATAAATAATTACGCTCTTAAGCTGTCTCGAGTGCTGATACACTTGACCTTGTAAATAGAAATGTTTGCAGTAGGAATAAACTCCGGCATTTGAAAATCTTTTAAACATTAACACAAAAGAGAGAGCTCAGTCCTCCAGGGGATTGAGTTTGAACTGTGCCAAGCTAGGCACTTGCTCTGAAAAAAGAGAAAAAGTTTATTTATCTTGTATCCCTGCTGTTTATTTAAAACGGTCTCTCTCTTTTTTTCAATGCTGTGATTGGAAGACAAGTCAGGAGATTAAAAGCCACAACAAATAAACTTTGGCTAGGAAGGGAGGGGGAATCAGCAAGGACTATCTTGTTTTCTTAAATCCCCCTTTTTGGGGAAAAGGTAAAACCAGACCAACTTATTTGTAGATGGAATTATTCTATAGAATTGCACATTTTTGTATGATATTCACTTTATAGAATGTAAATAATTTTCTCCATTTGCTTGATTCCCTCCCACCAGAAATTCCCAGAAGCGGAGATGTTTCTTAAGCCTTCAAAGTATTAAACAAGTATTATGTGTGCAGCTATGCACTTGTAATTTTTTTAAATTGCCTCAATGGCTGAATAAACCAGAAAACTCACGTTAAACATGATGCAATAAGATACAAATGAAGTCATGTTAGGAGGGGAACAAGAGTTTTGGTCTTGTTCTTGATTTTAGGAGTAGATCTAGGGGCAGTAGAAGCAGACCAGTAATTAAATGCTACAGTAAACACAAGGACATGAGAATTTGAGAAGTTCCCATCAAAGGCAGCTGCTTGAAGTAAACTGACACTAATTTGAGTGGATATGGGGTGCGAATATGATTTCCTTTTTATATTGTATACTTTTCTGGCTTCCGTAAATATCAACTCTAGTTCCTAGAACTGGACTATGCCTTACTGCATCATAATACTGATTTCCTATTATAAAGTCAGTAAATCTTAAGAGGACAGGTAAATGTGATCTAGAAGGGATCCACAATAAAAGAAATGCTACATTAGGAGTAGGCAAATTGTGGGCCAATTCAGGTGTGTTGGGAAATGCAGTCCAGCACGATGTCGAGCCGTGGTTCCCAACCATGGGTCCCCAGACATTCTTGGACTGCAGCTCCCAGATGCCTGCACTACTAGCTCTGCTATCAAGTGCTTCTGGGAGTTGAAGTCCCAAGAACACCTGTTGACCCAAGGTTGGGAACCACAGATCTGGAGGGTTGTGTTGTGTCCCAAGTAGCACTATGAAACCTGAACAAGCCAGGTTTTACAGTGTAGATGTTCACATCCATCACAATGTGCATTTTCATTAGTCTAAAAATGTATTCCAAGATCTCTTCTGTCCCCAAGGATGACAACTTCGATGACTCAACCCTGATGTTTCATAAACATTCATCCCACTGGCTGGGGCTGATGAGGGTTGGAATCCAGCAGCATCTGCAGAGCCACGGTTTTACTACTCTAAACATTAAAGAGACAGACCATTTAGGAAACGCGTGTGTTGAGCTGGAGAAAAGGGTGAGTGGTCCTCACATCCAGGCTGGAGATACACCACTCCATGCTTCCTACAAACATAAGGTGACACAGCTTTGTTTTCATTTCCTTGCTACCGTTATCTGTAATCAGGCAAGACTCCTGTTGATTTCACACAACCCAATTCCTCACCACTCAGCAGAGCAGGTGAGATACGAGGCCAAGAGAATAATAAGAGGACACTTGAGGAATAAAGACAGGGGAACTTCCTTGTTACTTAATGGCATTTCTGAGAAGTCTTGGAACACCTAATGAGCTGGGAAGAGTTCTCCCATCTAGCCGTCTCTCTCAATGTCCCCTCCCCATTTCATGTAAAATAATGCATTGGGTCCCCTTCTGCCCCCTTTCTTCCCAGTTACCAGATTTGAATTCTCGGTGACAGTTTATTTGTCTTTGGAGGCACTTCAGTGACAAATGTTTAAGGGAGTGTGGGACAATGGTGAGGAACAAGGAGGCAGTTCATTGAACTGACAGTGACCATACAGTAAATAGAAGCAGATTCAAGCTTCACTGATCACCCAAGAGCACTGTGGGGCTTTTGTACACAGTCACAATAGGCATAACATAAGGTCTCTGTTTATTTTTAACAATATATAGCAGTAGACGTAGACAGGCATACATCACCTGAAAAGTAACTGAATCCTTAAGGGTGGGCTGAAGGAAAATAAAAATGCTAAATCTACCCTGTTATATTTAACTGATCTCAATCCAAGTCATGAAATGGAAGTGATTGCTTATAAAACCACAGGATGGTGCAGGGAGAAATCTGTGCCTCAGATCAATTCAGTATTAGCAGGAGAATTGGCACTGTCAGTATATAACAGCACAGAGGGCTCATATGAGGTTTCCTGAGAATCAAGATTGTTTCAGGTTGTAATCTGTACAACCATTGCACCCTACAGAACAATTTTGATTAGTACAGACTTCCATATGGCCTACTAAGAGCACTGGTGTTTGTAAAGATACAAGCAAAGCTGGAAAAAATTCAGCTAGAAAAATAAGTGAGCGTTAGTAAAACACAGTTGTGTCTCTATGTACATGTTGACATGGATTTATTCATAGCTTCCAGTAGAAAGATTGGTTCTACCATACAAGCAGGACATCACCAATGGTAGGTCTGCATTAAAATGAGATAAATGAGATCATGATGCTTCTTCAGGATAATCTGAGCAAACCTATGAAAGCATATTGTATAGCCTGGGCAGTCCAGGTAACCTCACTTCTTCCATTTTATCAGATAGATAGATACATTTGGCAGCAGCACACAGAGCCTGTTTTTATGCAATACAAGAGATCACAGAATAGCCAGACTATTGTAGTATTTATTGCCTGAACCCAGGATGGGGTCAATCAGGAAAAGAATAACATAGAAAGTGGCAAAACTCAAGGGTTAGGCATGCAGAGGTGATACAGAGGTGAAGCATCAAACTAGGGAGACTAATACAGGATCAGAAGCAGGAGTTCAGAGAAAGGTACAGTACATGTGAACAAAACACATTGTATTTTACTTGGAGTATTGTTGTGGCCAACTGAAAAGCCACATACCCACTATCTGAATGACTCAAATAATTCACTATCAGCTCAAATAAATGTGAAGCATCCATTTAATCAGTTTTTTTTCCAAATAATGGAATGATCTACTGCAAAATAGTGGACTGTGTACACTACATTTTAGCACAAAGATGGTCATTCTCCCACTAGTAACCAGGGACTCTAAATAAATGATTTCAACAACTTTTTTTTTATTAAAGGAGCACAAGAGCCCTCAAGCTGCATTAATCGGGAGAAGTCGAGTGGCACTTTTGTTATGGAAATGTTAAGCACATAATAGTTCAGGCAAACAATGTGGAGCCACTTCATTCTTTCAGCCATGCTGACACCTCTTAAAGAGGAACGGCAGGGAAGGATGTGGGAAAGATTTGGTTTCTGGAGAGCTTGTTTCAGCAAATATTTGGGAGGTTTACCTCCACACTCCCTTGCTAAAGAGTGTTAAAATGTAGGATATGGGCAAAGCAAGGAGGAGCAGCTGACATTCAGTTCCCACTTGTACAAGGGAGACCTTGGGACAAAAACCACTTTATTAAAGGCCTTTCTCTCTCTCTCTCTCTCTCTCTCTCTCTCTCTCTTTTGAATTTATTATGAGTCATGGAACTTAATTCAGAAGGACATAAATCCCAATCCATAAAATAATTTAATGCAGGAGTACATAAACCCATATTGATCCAGTAGCAACACCAGTGATCTGGTCTCAGAGCTGGAAAGATAATTGGAAAATTAAGTATACTGTATGCTCCTCTCAAAGAGATATAAAAACACTGCCTGATCAGAAACGTAGAAGAAGAAAGTGAGGGAAATATGGAGTTGTAGAGTCATTTTAAATAAAATATATGGGTTTTTAGCCCTGGCATCTTCTTAGACCTTGGTAGACTTGAATAAAAGGAAGTACAAGCAGTGTTTTAAAATATCTTTCGATGATAGAGGATCTCTTGAGATCTCCATAGTGAACGTTTTATGAAAATAAAGCAGGAGTGACACGGAAAAGTGAGAGTGAAGAAACAGATGCAAGACTTTCAATATGTTGTGTTTGTTGTTCAAAAGTGTGATAGGGTTAGAAACAAGAATCCCTTCAAATTTTAATAGCGTATCCTATTTTTTTCCGAGGATAGGCAAGAACTGGGGTTCAAACGGGCAGAGATGATCCAGTATATAGGCTAGTAATGAGCCTTTTAAACAGGAGTAACTATTTCAGAAGTTCATAAAGAGTAAAAATCACAATGTTTACATTTATTGCTTTAGAAAATCCATTTGGGGATAGCATAGGAGAAAAGTCATAAACTACCTTTCATGGGGGCATTATGGTAGAAATACCATGTGAATCCACCAAGGGAAAGCAACAACTCACTGGCTGCCAGGATGAAGGAGTAAATAAAGCAATTTAAAAATCACAGAGTAGTTACTTGAGAGTCAGTGTGGTATTGGATACAGTGTGGGATTAGAACTCACAAGCCTTGGGTTCAAATCCCTCCATGGGCGTTGAAACTCACTGGGAATTAACCATGCTAAGTTACTTCTTAATATCAGATGTACACTGAAAACTGGTTTACTAATAATCACCATCATGTGCAGTCAAGTCAATTCTGACCCTGTTCAGGATTTTCTAGATAGAAAATACTCAGAAGTGGTTTACCCTTCCCTTATTCTGGGGTTGGGGTGGGCAGTTTAGGACTGTGCAGCTTGCTTAAGGCCACACAGGCTGGCTGCACTGCCAGGAGGCACCTTGTGGAATCTCTCTTCCAACTTCTGGTTCTGCAGCCAGATACCTCAACCACTGAGCTAAAAACTTAAAACCCTCTTAGGGTCACCATAATTGGGTAGTGATGTGATGACATATAACAGCAACAGCAGCAACAACATATAGTTACTTAGGCAAAGTATGAGAGGACAAAGGTGCCCATGTCCATTTATTTATCCAGCCATTAGTAATTCCTACTGCCTCCTTAGTACATGTTATTTGTTTCATGCATTCATTGGTGCCTTTTTAATTTCTGACAAAATTTGGTTCCACCAGAGAAAAACACATTATAGATGTTTTTGTTTGTGTGTGTGTTCAATTTCCAGCAGGAAAGTGTAGCATGTTCTTGGTAACTCCAGATGGTCATTTTTTTTTTTGCCAAGTATGTTAAGAAGAATTTTCATTTTTAATAGCTCTCTGGTGGTTTTCTTCTTATTTTAATTATGTTCTGCAGCGCTTAGTTATCCTCTTTCTGATTGTACATGCGGCTATTTCCAGTACCTGATGTCTTTGAGTGTAACAGTGAAATCCAGTGTCAATGGTGGAGCCCCTTAAGAACCCTCAAAACCTGCTTCACCTAGAATAGCAGCTTCTGGGTGGCTGCTAGAATTCCAGAAGTGAAGTGAAGGGAAAGAAATACTGTGTTATACTGGATTTAATTATTTGTGCAATTTCACCATGTGCTACTTTATAACAGTTATCTATCTATCTATCTATCTATCTATCTATCTATCTATCTATCTATCTATCTATCTATCTATCTATCTATCTATCTTAGATTTTAATGCATGTGCAACGGTATAAAACAAAACAAAACAAAATAAAAGCTCCATATGTCAATTGATAGAAATCCCATTGGTTTCAAGGGGATTGGTTATAGTTGGAACTAACCTTTGGATTAAGCTCCCAAATCACCATTGCCGCTACATACCCTATCTTAGCCATCTTGCTTTTCAGTGTGGACAAATTATGTTTGAACAGCTCAGTGGCAACAAAAGGGCAGATATTCCTGATAACTGCATCTTAGGAGTGCTGTTCATTGCTTCCCAGTATAGGTGGTGAAAATGCAGCCATCTCAGTATTTCCACACCTTCCATTAAGAAAAGACTGGAAATGTTCCTATATGTTTCCCAGATGGGATGGGGGCTGAGCAGCATCCAGAGCCTCAACTAGGTGCCTCGACCTGCACGTAGTTTGCAGTACAGTATATTTTTGAGCAAAGTTTGAGGCCATCTTTAGGGACCTCGACTCAATTAGTGTGGCAATAAGTTATATCAAGATGTGCAGTGCAGAGTCTTGCTCAGTTATATTGGAGGTCTGTTTCAACCTGTTAGGCTTGGTTGACATGGACAAGGAATTTGCACAACCCAAGGCCACTACCTCTCAGTCAGACCCATACCCCGCCTCACTCTTGAAATCAACCCGAGTGGTAACAGTTGAGTGGGATACCAGGATCATGAACTTGCAGGAGGACTCTATTCCCTTCCACTTGAAGCAGAAAACAATCGAACCCACGCTTGGGGGGGGGGGAATCTAATTCATTGCCCAACAACTTAAACAACTATTATCTGGTTGCCTAAACTATACTCTTTTTGCATAAACCAATTGAGTGGTTGGTGGCCAATAACAACTTGGAGGACACCAATAATTTGAACCCATTTCAATTGGGCTTCAGGTTACATCATTGGACTGATGATGACCTTTTATGGGAAGCCAGCTGGCGGAGTATGTCCTAATTGCATCACCTGCATCTCTCAGTGGCTTTTGATATTGTCAAGGATGGTATCCTCCCTCACAAGATGTCGGGTTGGGGGTTGATGGCACAGCATTATGCTGGCTGCAGTCCTTTCTAGATGACCAGTGTTGGAGGATTCAGTTGGGGATGCTGCTTGGTTTCCTTCTGCAATGTACTGTCTCACATGGATTGATCATCTCCCCATGGCTGCTCAGCATCTACATAAATCTGCTGGTGGAGGTCATTCAGGGATTTGGGGTGTGTTGCCATCAGTATGCTGATTACACACAGCTCTGTCTTTTTATTCTTCAGCAGAAGAAGCTCTGCAGATACTGGAGTGCTTCCTAGCCACACTTATGGACTGAACAAGGGCTAAGAAGTTGAAATTGAATCCTGACAAGACAGATGTCCTATTATTAAGTGGGGACCCTGACTGGTTTAGGAGGCCTTTGACCTGGCTGAGATGGGAGTTCCTCTGAATAATCAGTTTCGTAATCTTGGCGTGCTCCTGGACCTGGCCATTTCTCTGGAGAATCAGATCTTGGCTGAGACCAAGTCTGCCCTTTTTTCAGTGGAAGCAGATCACACACCTCCACCCCTACCTTGATGGGAAGTCCCTGCTGTCAGTATCAATGATAGAATATAGCCATGTTCTCTCTATATATGGAGTTTCCCTCGAAGGCAGTTTAGAAGCTGGCATGTTTTCACTGGCTGCCAGTGTGCTTCTGGGCCACGTTCAAAGTGCTTTTGCTGTCCTTCAATGCCCTAAATGGTTGAGGACCTTGTTAGTTGTCAAAGCACCTCTTCCTCAGAGCAACCTCCCATTTTACATGTATTTCCCACTGAGCTATCCAGCCAGAATTTATATACAGAAGGCAAAAATCAAATATTTTCCTTACTAATAAAACTGATAGCAGAACTGCATGGAATCTTGTCAAAATGTCTTTAAGATCTACTTCAAAAGTGAGCTCTGAACGTTATTATTTTTTACTCACAACACCTAAGTAACTTAAATACAGTCAGACCACTGTATTTGCGGGAGATTGGTTCTGTACCCCCATGGATACTGAAATCCTTGGATAATAGCGAATGCTAAATACAGTACAGTGGTACCTTGTATAAAGGAATTAATTCATTCCAATTGAAATTCTGTTAAGCAAATTGTCCTTTATACAAATTTCCCATACGAATGCATTGAAAACAGAGTAATCCCTAATCGCGACCATTTTTATGTTGTACAAATTCGCTCCATAGGCAATTCTGTTAAGTAAATTTCCCCTATCTCTGGAATTTTTTATGTTGCACAGATTTTATGTTATACAAAACGTTTGTTATACAATGGTCCACTGTATATAGAGGAAATGTAAAGGAGGGGGAAACCCCGAAAAAAAATATTTAAACATGCATTACCAGAACAGGCCACAGGAAGGCTCTGTATAATATTTTCAGACCATGGATAAGTGAAACTGAATCTGCGGATATGGGGGACCTAATGTATTACCTGTTACATCTAAAAAGTAAAATTGTAACTAGTTATCTAAAAGTTACTTGCATGCTTTGAGATATGTTTTCAGTGTATTTTTGGAAAGCTATTATTTCCAGATCGCAAATGACAATTCAGTTTAAGGCCAAGATCACAATTCTTGCAAAAGAATCCAGTATCAGACCAGTGATTTGATGTGAAACTGTCTAAAGTCAAACGGTAAAATATGAATGTAGGCACATCGCCATCCATTTGTGTGCACATCTTTGGGAATCATGTTTTATCTACTTTTCTAGTTATAGCTACACAGATATTTCAAGAGATCTTTTATACAGTGGACCCTTGTATAACAAACAGTTTGTATAACATAAAATCTGTACAACATAAAAAATTATGGAGATAGGGGAAATTTGCTTAACAGAATCGCCTATGGGGTGAATCCATACAACATAAAAATGGTCGTGATTAGGCATTACTCTGTTTTCAATGCATTCCTATGGGAAATTTGTATAAAGGAAAATTTGCTTAACATAATTTTATTTGGAACGAATTAATTCCTTTATACAAGGTACCTTGTTTCCACAGTTTCCACATTGGCTGTAGAAAGAAACATCTGGGCCTCTCTTGTTGTTGTTCAGTCATTCAGTCATGTCCGATTCTTCGTGACCCCATGGACCAGAGCTCACCAGGCCTTCCTATCTTCCACTGCCTCCCAGAGTTTGGTCAAATCCATATTGGTTGCATCGATGACACCGTCCAACCATCTCATTCTCTGCCCTCCTCTTTTCCTTTTGCCTTCAATCTTTCCCATCATCAGGGACTTTTCCAAGGAGTCCTCTCTCCTCATGAGGTGGCCAAAGTACTGGAGCCTCAGCTTCAAAATCTGTCCTTCCAGTGAACATTCAGGGTTGATTTCTTTCAGGATGGATAGGTTTGATCTCCTTGCAGTCCAGGGGACTCTGAAGACTCTCATCCAGCACCACAGCTCAAAAGCATCGATTCTGTGGTGATCAGCCTTCTTTATAGTCCAGCTTTCACTTCCATACTTCACTACTGGAAAAACCATAGCTTTGACTATCCTGACGTTAGTTGGCAAAGTGATGTATCTGCTCTTTAGGATGCTATCTAGGTTTGCCATTGCTTTCCTCCCAAGAAGCAGGCGTCTTTTTATTTCGTTGCTGCAGTGATCAAGGAGCCCAAGAAATAAAACTCTGTCATTGCCTCCATTTCTTCCCCTTCTATTTGCCAGGAGGTGGCCTCTCTTAGCACCAGTTATAACATGGACTTCTACCCATATATGTCATGATCTGGGAGGCATTGAGCATCCTTCCCTATGTACCTGAGATCAGTCTCACTGACTGTTGAGCTTCCTTTGCTTTATCTTCTTTGGGCCATGTTTCCAGGTGAAATCTAAAGACCAAGGTGTAAAAGAGTTACTGGAGCACTGATATTATTGAAGATGCCAAGTCTGAACACCTGGACTCTTTCCTGTGTGTGCTTTTCAGAAACTATGGCTGTCAGAAGCTCATTGACAAGAGCGAATGGGTATATGTGATCTATTTTCTTCTCTGCTTTCATTAAAGATCTGGGGCGGAATTGTTCTGATGTCAGAGATAGAGCAGTCTCTGTCAGAGGAGTTGGGTGGAGTCACTTCATGCGGCTGGGCTCAATTCCTGCTTCAGGAGTCTAAGAAACCTCATATTGCACTGTTTGGGCCAGCGCAGGAAGCGGCAGTGAGCATGGGGGAGAGAATCTGTCTCCCTAGCAGATTCCTGCAAACACAATCTTGGATTTAAGTGACAATCTGCTTGGGGATTTTGCAATCTCAAATGGAACAAGAACGCTCCACGTCAGCTGCTCTTCTTGGTTTCAAATTCAGATCCATTGGCTTCTGTCTTGATTTGACCCAACAGTGCCCAAACATGGTTGATTCTTCTCATCTGACGTGGCAATGTTACATAAAAAGGGGGGAGTGAAATTTTCAAGGCACAGGGTCAAAGGATGAAAAGACAAAATTGAGAAGGGATGATGGTAGAGTGAAACTGCTTGCCTCAAGCACAAAGAGTAGCAAGAAAGGGACCCATGGGGAGGGCAGAAAATATTATTTTACAGAGTGTTTTGAAACACTAACATCATAAATCTATAAATGTCCTGGCTTCAGAACAATCATAAAGCTTAAAATGTAGTTGATGCTGAGTTTTAAAAACTGTATGAATTAGAGCCGTAATTTTGTATTGTTTTACTGCCACGTTAGCCTTTTACTTTGTGTGTGTTTGTATTAGTGTAAGAGTCTTCTATGAGTTCTCGCACAGCTGAAAAGTTTATACATTCACAGGGGGTGGGGGTGGAGAGATCATTAATCCGATACTAGCATTTTGCCGTTTAATGAAAAACAGTCAGAAAGTCCTTGAAGAGAAGAGCAATTGTGTGTGCGTGTTTTTAAGCCCTCTCTATTTAATTAGCTATGACAAGGTGTCTAGTGTGAAAAATGAGTGACAATCTGTATAGCGTATCAGTCACAGGCATTTTATTTTTTTAAAAAAAGGAACTTTCTCTTCTCTTATTTCTTTCAGTTACATTACAGGCAGAGCATGGGGAGAAAGGGAGAATCATGCCCTCGAAAGCTCACTGCCACTTTAAGAGGATGCAATATGACCATTAATGATGATATTACTCCTCTCTTATTGTTAAGAATAATGAAGGAATGGGAATGCTGGCCCCCAAGCTGAAGTTCTCCTGAAATGTTTTCAATTAACTCTTGGCACCAGCAGGAAAGCATCAAACCTTTCCCATGCTGAAATATGGAAAATCTGCAGGGTACTTCTCAGCAGGGGTGGAATTTCATTAAAACAAGCACATCATAATTCAACAACTTCTGCACCCTGTTTAAGCCTTTCCATTGATAAGGAGACAGGGGGGCAATTTTTATGGCTTTGCAAAGAGAAATGATTCTATAAAGATCTTTTTGGGAGGGGGTTTGCTTTGGCCCCCGAAGCTTTTTGAACGCTCTCCTTTACATAAAAAAATGGCAAGCCCTTTAAGCACAACTCTGACCAGTAGATCAGAGGCAGAACCAAAGAGACTTTAGGCGAGACTTTATCCTAAGGACAACTCTTTTCCTGCTCATGGTAGGAACTCGCTCCAGTGGGTGGGTGGGGGGTTCAAAGTTGAGAGCCCTGCTGCCTGACAGCCCCATTTTCTGTGATTTCCTTGGAAAGTGCCTTCCCTGACAATTGGTGTGGTTTAAGATAGCAAAATAGCCACCCATGACTACCTAATGGCCAGATATGCCACACAGACTAACTACTCACAAAGGAGGGAAGGGGGGGACCACTATTGTACAGTATATGGAAAAATAATAACCTGATATGAACGTGTGATCTCTTTGACAGAAGCACTGCTGTATAATCAATAAGCAGTGATAGGAAACATGAAGATCATTTGAGCCAGCTAATATCAAGTCTATCTTTTGCACATGTCTAGAGGAATGGAGTACACTGATTTATTTTATTTTATTTTATTTTATTTTATTTTATTTACCCCTCCTTTCTCCTTAGAAAAGGACCCAAGGTGGCTCACAATAATGAGGGACAATATACAGCCCAGAACATTTAAGAAGCAGGTTGTTGTTTTTAAAGGAGGGTGTTTCAAACAGGGGAGCGATGATCCACTTCACTGTGGAAGAAGAGTCTTTGTTGCCGCTGCCTCTTCTTTTAAAACATGTGTGCGTGTCCGTCCTTCTTTCAGCTTTTGAGCTGATCCGGGTTGGGTCCCCCCCCTTTCCTTTCTCTCTGCCTTCCCTTCCCCTCTTCATTATATACCGTGAATGCTAAAGAGGGCCAGTATTCTTCCTTAATATTGCTCCTGTTTGTCACTTGGAACAGCCCTTGGTGTGAAAAATACTTTTACTCCATTATCTCATTCATAACGCTCCCAATGAGATAGATTGCTAATTATGCTTCCATTTTATAGATAGGAGCTGGAGCTGAACGACGTTGACTCTAAGACCACCCAGTGAGTTCAAGGAGGGGTAGGGGGAGAGGGGAGATTTAAAATGCTGGTCTCCCTCAGCCAGAGACGCTCCGCTACGCAGTCTACAGATTTCATAACATCTATGCTTTAGGCTGGAAGGAAAAGAAAGACACCCAGATGCTCACATGAATAAAAGAGTCACGTGGGCTGAGGAGAACTCTAATTTTAGGCTTGTCATATATTTTACATTTGGGAGTCTATACAAAGTTACATTCCCCATAACTGCTTTCCCATGTGGATATGCCCTCTGCACAAAGAACAGTACATGCCCTCCATGAACAAGAGGTTCAGACATGCAAGTCATCTCAGCAGAAAGCTCTGACAGAGGCCCCCCTCAGTTTGTCTTTACTGCTGAACAGATACCCTTACAGGGGCTGTGTGTGGCAATTTACAGGCAGGGTACATCCCACATCTCACAAGCGAGGGAGAGTCCTGATGCAATGCAATGTGGGTACACAATTTCACAGTCCATTGCCTTGCACTTTATGGATGGGAATGTGAGAAGCTAGATTCTGTGGGATTTGTTTTCTGTGTACAAATCCTTTTAACTTACTTCACACGAGCAAATTAAATCCAGAAAACTTACATGTGCCTAGAGGAGCAGGTCCTCCATGGCGAGACTTAAGAGTCCCAATTCTAAATAGAAAGTTTAGAAAAACACCAGCATATTGGAATATTTGAAGTGAGTAAAACCTTGGTACCATGGTCCAGTGAAAAATATATGGCTTGGATCTTCTGTTATCAGATTTAGAAAGCTAAATGAAAAATAACCCATGCATTTCAGTGCAATGGCGGGAAAGCTTGAAAGACTGGCTTGGATCTTGGCCCACACTATTGCACAGAGACTTTTCCAGCACTCTTCCTTTAGTGCAGCCCCTTGCACTCCCATTGAAACCCTTCCCCTGAGATTTACAGTTATCCTAGCATTGAACATGAGACCAGAAGAGTCTCCGATGAAGGCTACCAAGATGCGAGGTGAAGTCTCAGGGAATCCCCATCCTTTTCTGAGATTCAGGGTTGGGAGAAAGGACTCTAGGAGGAGGAGTCTGGCAATCAGGAGACATGACCATCTTGTCCATAAACGTTGGCCAAAGAGCATGCCTGTCTGCCCATACTATTTTCTTGCTCCCTGGGTGGAGATCAGCTCAGGCTTGAATGGGGTGCTCCAGTGAAGACCAGTGTCTGAGAATGCAGCAGGACTACTGGTTATTTCCCTTTTCTTCCGAGGACAAATATCTGTCAGTCATTCCCAATATCCCCCAGGGACTAACAGTAAAAACATATTGTAAACTTTTATTGTCCTGTTTTGGTGCTTGTTCGCCCGATTGTACGCCGCTTAGAGTTCTGTTTAGAAGATAAGCGGGATATAAATATAACAATAAATAAATAAATAAGAAATCATACTGTCATCTTGCGTAATCATGCCTCGCAGATAGTTTAATAGTTTTAGAGTTGTGAGTTGCTTTGAGAAAGGTGATAGATAGATAGATAGATAGATAGATAGATAGATAGATAGATAGATAGATAGATAGATAGAT
>JAHTLZ010000237.1:39840304-39850551 GCA_023846285.1 Phrynocephalus versicolor | reverse complement strand
GATAGATAGATAGATAGATAGATAGATAGATAGATAGATAGATAGATGTTATTGCTCTGCTTAATAACACTGTAATTACCACAGACTACATGAATTCAGGTGTGCACAAGAGCATTTCAGGAAGGTGAAAATTTTGCCCATCTCTGACCAGTCTGGATGACAAGAAGAAACAAACTCTCAGTCCCTAATAAATTGACCATCTGAAGGTCAATGTGGCCCTAATCCCTCAGGTTCTTTTGGGAGGGCTGGATTACGTTGCCTTTCCAGCCAATTGAGGCAACACTAACTGAAATCCTGTTGCTTAGTATACTGAATTGCAACTAGTTTAGGTCTGGTGTACTCTGGTGTAGAATATATCTGGTGTAGATGAACTGCATGAGTATATTGGCTCAGCCATTCTCAGTGGGGAGCCATGAGGGACTCTGGCACATTTGAAATGGGGCACAGATTCGTCTGTCTATGTTGAATCCTTGTTCCCACACAGTTTTTCCGTGTTTGATAGGAGGTCCTGGAACCTGAGAAGAGCTCCTGAAAAGGAATATGACCAAAAAAGTGAGACTGTCTGGATTAAATTATATAGGGCAGTGATGGTGAACATATGGCACAGGTGCCAAAGGTGTCACTCAGAGCCCTTTCTGTGGGCACTCAACATCGCCCCTTCATAGCCACCTGTACACAGGTTAAATTATTGTATTGGCACTTTGCAAAAAAATTAGTGGGTTTTGAATCACAGTTTGGGCACTCGGTCTCTAAAAGGTTCGCCATCACTGATATAGGGCTAATTTATTTGCATAACATCTGATGTCAGTTAAAATAATCAATCAGTAGATCGAGTAATCCTTTAGTTTAAAATATTTTTTTATTTTCCATTTAGTTACATGTTTTATCCTGCCCAACAAGTGATAGAGCCACTACTCTAGTTGGCTAACAAAACACAAAAACATAATAAAATAATATAATCAACATTTGGCAAAATATACAACTGTCTGATTAGTACACGTTTGCTAGCTTAGTGGTTTAGGGGGCTACTTAATCCATTTCACATCGCACTCAGTGGTTATCCTGCCCCTCTCTTCAGCTGATAGCAAATGCTAATGATTCTGAAGTTAACTTTTTGTGAATAATTAATTTTCTCTCATCTGTTTTCCAGTACATATCACTAGTGTAGAAACCTAAGGTTTCCCAAAACATTCATTGACTAGGGGACTTAATTATCTTGTATTACCATGTTCAATTGTACTCATTTCACAATTAAATTCTCTGAACCATATAACCGTTTGAATACTTTCGCAAGTACAACCAATTCCTTATAACTATGTAAGTGCTTGCCACCCATTTAAGCCTACTGCCACCTGGTTTCTCAGCCCTGAATGATCGGAAATTCAAAATCAATTTGTTTTTCAATCTCAGCTGCCACTTTGATTTCATCACATCAAACCCTCACTGAGATCAAACCTTTGAAATGAGAAAAGATTTTTAATCCAGTTACACCAGATAGAGTCTAACTTGATAGGTCCTGAGAGCTGGAGGATTAGTATTCCTCAACACCTCCCCCCTCCCGTATCAGTGTGACTGCATACGCCAAAATGTACATCGTTTCCATTTTCCTGGACAAATTGTTTTACCAGCCATTTGGGAATGTTCATTCGGAGTCCTGTCCTTGATTGAAGAAAGCGCTCAGTTTCCCATGTAATCCTAAATTATTGTTCTCAATTGACTTCTCTTTGGGTTCATCTTGAAAACACATTAAAAAGATTACTTAATAGTAAGATTTAACACAAGCCAATCTCTTGTACTCAGGTAGAAAGTGCAGGGGAGGTTTTTTTGGTACTTTGGGACCGTACGTTTCCCAGTTCAAAATAGAGTGAACACTATATGTTTGGATATAATGTGTGAAGACGATAATTGCATGGCCAGGACTAAAGCCAGAAGCCCCAGTCTTGTAAATGATTATAATCGCCCACAGATTTGCTGGCAATTCATTGCAGTGTCCCTTGAATTCTGGTAAGTTTGACAACCTCATATTCATTCCATATCGACAAAGTAGGCAAGTATGCCTACTAAGTGGTTGGTATGTTGCTCTGTGACCCATGAAATGGGATCAAGAAATTAGTCAAGAGCAGAAAGGCAAGTATGAGGAATAAAAGCATCAGTGAGAAAACATAAAGGTGTGTTTAGTTTGTGGCAATTGCAGCTGGCACTCCTCCAAGAAATTTTAAAAAATGTCTACAATGAGAGGAGAACTGGTCTATATAAATGTCTGACTTTTTTTGTTTGTTTTTAATTGTCATGCCCATATCCTACACATAGAAACTTTCATCAGCCAGGGAAGTGAGTTTCTTTCTCACCATATAATTCCCAGCAATATATGGCTTTCAAATACAGCAGTGACCCGACTTAAGAGCAGCTTGACATAAGAGCAATTTGACTTAAGAGCGGAAAACTGTTAGCATTTAAACTGCCGCCTTACAAATTTTAGATATGTTCTGTTCAACTTGCAAACGTTTTTTTTATTTTTTATTTTTTTAACTTATTTTTTTCATTTTTTTTAGATAGGTACCCCGACTTAAGAGTAGTTCAGTTTAAGAGCATGCATTCGAAACAGATTAAATTTGTAAGTCGAGGTACCACTATACTCATTTCCATATTGAATTAAATAATGCATTTCTGGGACCTGAGAAACATGGCAAAGGAGTGGGAGGGAGGGGGCCAGTCAAGTCAAGATGGAAAGCAATAATAGACAGTATTATTATTTTTCAGGGATTTGTTTTAAAACACAGTCACTCCCTCTGTCTGATTTGGATTGAAAGGAGTGAATTGTTCATCGTGACAAGGGACGGCTTAGGGGGAAACCAGGCTATTTCCTTCTACAGAACAATATATATTGGATTCTTCTTTATTCACGGCAGCTTATGAATAAGGGATATGCTAGACCAGTGGTTCCCAAACATAGGTCATCAGATGTTCTTACACTAAGTCTCCCAGAAGCTTCTACCACTAGCAGGTCTGGCCAGGACTTCTGGGAGTTGTGGTACAAGAACATCCAGGGACCCAAGGTTGGGAACCATTGATCTAAAGTACATCTGAGGGAGAAGAAGGGGCCTGTTTTTTTTTGAAGCTGAATCTCTTGTCTGAAGATAGACTGATATATTGTGAAGAGAGAGGTACTAAGTGCTAAATATTACAGGATGTTAATGCACTCCCCCCATAGAGATTGAATATGACCCCCCCACACACACACACACAGCTTTCATGTGAAAAGCAGAATTTGTAAAGCAGGTATGTCCAAACTTTGGCCCTCCTGATGTTTTGGACCACAACTCCCAGAATTCCAAGCCTGTATTGCCAATAAGAACATAAGAACATAAGAACATAAGGACTGTGGGAGTTGTGGTCCAAACCACAACTTGGAGGGCTGACATTTGGACATGCCTGGTGTAAAGGTATTTCTTAAGAGAAATCATTGTTGTTGGTCTCCAAACACTACCCCCCAGAAGTTACACATTCCAAGAACGATGGCTGGTGATATGTTGTCTGTTGCATCTTGTAAGACATATCTTACAAAAAAAAAACCTTCACCCCCATCCACCCCACCATTTATCTGTCTGTTCACCATCTCCCATGCTTTACAACTTGTGTCCTCTGAACACAAGTCTCCACAGATCATCTCCACTCAAAAGCACCTGTCAAAAACATCCATAGCTGCCTATCGCTTAGGCTTTAAAGGGAAAAAGGAATAGGGAGAGTTAACTTTTATTCCAACCCAATGCTTACTGGAAGCATTCGTATTTTCTTATCTCTGTATAACAGGGATGGGCAACTAGTAGCCGCCAAAGCCAGTTTTGATGCCCCTGTTGTCTTTGGACACTCAATACCCTGGGAGCCCACACCAAATTTTATAAAAAAAAGTTTAAAAAATGATCAAAAAGTTCCCTTCTGCCCTCTAGAGGTTAGAGGAGTAATTTTCCCATAAATTGAGAGGACCTGCCCTTGTAACTTTGGGCCCCCAAGTCACCTCCCAGATTTAATTTAAAACAATTGGGGAATCAGTGGATGATATAACATGCCTTCCACCTATTTTTTCAGTGAGATCATTGAAAGCAGAAAAACTCTCAAGTGTTTTCTGATAACCCCCCCCAAAAAAAAAAACCTTAGGTCTGACCTCCATAAGTAGGGCATATAAACACTGTGCTGGCCAGGATCTCTCGGAACTGTAGTCCATGAACATTTGGAGACATGTTGTTAGTAGAGATGGGCACAAATAAAAAAAATGGCATTTCGTTTGTCATTTGTCGTTTGGAGGGTCCGTTTCGGTTCGTTTCCGCTTTTCACAATTTTTTGCAAAAAAATTTGTTTTCGTTTTCGTTCATTTTGTTACCATTTCGTTACCATTTATTTCAATTTTTTGTGATTTTTAAAAGGATTTTAAGCAGTAACAGAAACGAAACGCACGCCAAAATTTCCGGCGTTTCTGTTCGTTTCGTTTCATTTTAGAGACAAATTTCGTTTGTCATTTCATTACGTAACGAAACGAAAAAACGGAAACGGCAACGAAAAATTGTTTGTTTCGTGCCCATCTCTAGTTGTTAGGGATCAATGCCATTAGGGCATGCCTGGTGTGTGTACTTACAAATATGCATTAGCAAAGCTCCCTCCCCCCCATCTCTCTCACACACACATACATTGAACTGTATACTTGGTGTTCAGCCAAGTACCGTAATTAATGTATGAAGTGGTTTTAAGTATGATTTATATTCTGTTGCTGAGGGAATGGCTGGAAAAATCAAAGAGAATTAAACGAGACATGTCCTTAGAGAAAATCTTCCTCAAACTTACCCTATTCATGTGGAGGGAAGGTGAAATATGGCAAAGATACAACCACATGGAGGTTGTGACAGAGAGGAATGGAGCAGATATGTTTTGAAAATATGAAATATTTGTGAGAGAAGTGGGAAGTGGGAAGACTGCAAAGAATAACATTGCTTGAAATTGCAGGAGCAAGTAATAATATAATTAAAGGTACAGTAGGACCCCAGTATCTTCTGGGGATTGGATAATGAAAACCGTGGATAAGAGACAACACCAAAATGTCCCCAAAACTGCTATTTTGTGATAGTAACTTGCTTTACGGCTGCAGTTTTGAGACAGTAGCTTGCTTTGTGGCTGCTGAATTATTTATTTATTTTTTTCCTCCGCCAACCATGGATAACTGAATCAGTGGATAATGAATCAGTGGATATGGGGGTGCTACTGTATTGAATTTGAAGCTGAATTCTTGCTTCAATTCCCATGCATCACAATGCTAATTTTACAAATGTATTCATGTTTATTCTTGCTTATGCCTTTCTGTTCAGATGGTCCACTGAGTTCAGATGAAGCTTATTCTCAGGAAATGGAAGATAAAATTGCACTCCTAATCTGATGGGATTTCAGTTTTGCGCTTCCTAGAACTCTGAGGATGGTGAATATGTGGTCAAAAGCAGGGATGGAGCTACCACGAAACCAGCCGATCAAATAAGGATAGTTCAGTGGTTTAGGTACCTGGCTTTAGAGCCAGAAGTTGGGAGTTCAATTCCCCAATGAGCCTTCTTAACCGGGGCTGGTTCTGATGATCCACTGAGTCTCTTCCAGTTCTACTGTATTCTAAGATTACACTTCAGGGCCCCTAGTCCCGGAGGAGCACTGGAAGCAATATTAGCCCACTTTTTTTAAAAAAAAAATTGTGATCTGTTGTGGAACAACCCCATTGAAGACGGTAACAGTGGTTACTTAGACCTTGTTGCTGCTTGTGAAGGGACCCCTATAACCCTTCAAGGTTCAGGATCTGCCACTGGTCAAAAGCTGCCCAATGAGTGCCAGAAACCTATATCATTTTAAAATTGGAGGCAGATCTTAGTGAGTGTTGCTAATAATCTCACAGTGCTCATAAACTCAGAAATTCTGTTTTGTTTCCAGATTATTATTATTATTATTATTGTCACTAGTGCTTGAAGGTAATTAGCTGGAGTGGTCAGTGATTGCTAATGGATTCTGTGAGAGAAAATGAAGCGGGGGGGAGGGAGAGAGGGAGAGAGGGAGCAGGCAAGCATGAGAGGGGTCTGCTCCAGAGGAGGGAGAAGAGTGATTTTTGTGCCCAGGCCTTGCTGCAGGAGAAAGGACAAAAGCCTCCATTTTAATGATTCGAAACGAAGGCCCCATCAGCTCCATTTACTAATATTCAATAGCTGAAGCCTGACAGCAACCACAGCTAAGGAACAGCTCCCGCCAGGCTCTGAAAACTTCTCTGCAGATGTGCACTTCTCAGTAGAAAGAGGGATGAGAAAGGGAGAGATGGGGAGAGAGAAATAAAGTGAGGGGAGGCAAAGGGAGAAGTGGAGGAGGGGAGGGAAAGTAAAGGGGGGGAAACCCCTTGCTGACACGGGGCATAACTTAATTTTCACGGTGCCGGGACAGCTGTATCGTGTAATCTGCCATGGCATGCCATTAAAACTTCAATGCCTTTACTGACCCAGAAGGGAAACTCAGACCGTGGAGAGCCTTTTGAAAAGAAGTGGTGATCTTTCACGATTTATGAGCTTGTCTTAAAGAAACAGACTCCACTCACTTTATATTAATCACCCTTTTCAGGGTACATTGAAATCTGGGTTCCCTTCGTCGAACAGTGTGGTGACCCAATACTTTAAAATTGTTAGCCCTTTCGTTATTGTTGTTCTGTTATGATGATAACGACGATGGCGGTAATAGTGGTGGTGGTGGTGGTGGTGGTGACCATCATCATTTTAGTTTGATTGGATTCTTAATTCTCCCCCCCCCCAAAAAAAACCCAGAGATATTGGATTGCAAGGGGACTGTAAAGTGGAAAATCCAATCACAATGAACCAGTTTGAATGGCTGGGGATGAGGGAAGCAGTGAGACTTGAGCATTCCCGTATAATATATGTTAAAAAGAAAAGAACTTGAGAAATATGAGGAGTTAACACCCTGGGCACTCGTGAAAGTTGAGATCTTCTCTGAGATCCAAAAACGAAAGGCAAAACTACAGTTTTATTCTCTTCTTCTTTTCTTTCCTTACACTAGAAAATGTTTTAAAAGTCCTGAATCCATGGCAACAAGGCATCTGGATTTCAAGTCATTTAAAAGGCTGCCCACGACTAGCTTGTGCTGTCAGTCTTTTACGGAAAACCTCAAATGAATATATGATCCATAGTACAGTGACATTCACCATCCTGCCCTATCCATAAGTTTTGGACTACAACTCTCATCATCCCCAAGCAAATTGGCATGATGGGGAATGTCCTCCAATCCATCTTGAGGTGCCAGTCAGAAGAAGTCTGCAGTTGGAACAGATAAAATGCCTCATAATAACTGAGCAAACTTCTGAATTCTCCAGAGGTCTTTGGACAACACCTGGTTAAATTTTCTGCATGTTTTAACTGCAAATGCAGAAATGGCTGCAGCAATGGAGAGGGTTCCCGTTGCTTGTCTGGTCACATGCCTGCTCAGAACATATATACTCTCTCTCTCTCTTGTGAGAAAGAGAGAGTACACGTAAGACTTCCCAGTAGCGTGTGGGTATGTATGTATGTATATTGCACATACAGCATGTATGTATCTGGATATCTTTTGAGTCATGTGCAGATATACATAGAAAAGTATTGCCTATATCGTATAGCAAATTGGCATCATTTGTAATATGTAAAAAGTGACATCTACATGGGCTTCTGTAAAGCAAGCTGCTACAGTTAGATATAGAGAGAAAACTATATGAATACGGACATCCTAGCTAGGACTATTTAACTTGCCCAAGGCTACGGTCTGGCTCTCCTCTCTGGAGGCACAGTGGAGAATTGAACTCCCAGACTCTGGTTCCATATCCCGCTACTCACTCAGTAAACATTCAGCCAGCATGAAATAATCCACAACAGGCAGGCCTGATGGGAGACAGACCACTCTGGCTTTTCTAGAACAGAATTCCATATTTGCTATCATATACTTGCGGTAGGCGCCTGGAGTAGGAACCGGCAAGCCACTCCAGTATTCCTGCCAAGAAAACTCCATGGACTTGGGGGTCATGAAGAGTCGGTCATGACTGTAACGACACAACACACACACACACACTTGCAGAATGTAGCATTCTATTATTGAGCATCTACATGAGCTTCTGTTCACTGGAAGGACAGATTTTGAAGCTGAGACTCCAGTACTTTGGCCACCTCATGAGGAGAGAGGAGTCCTTGGAAAAGTCCCTGATGTTGGGAAAGACTGAAGGCAAAAGGAATAGAGGATGGCAGAGAATGAGATGGTTGGACTGTGTCATCGATGCAACCAATATGGATTTGACCAAACTCCGGGAGGCAGTGGAAGATAGGAAGGCCTGGCGAGCTCTTGTCCATGGGATCACGAAGAGTCGGACACGACTGAACGACTGAACAACAACATTATTGAGCATATTATGACTACATAATATGTAGTGTGCAGTAAATCTACAATAAAGCACACACACACCCAACATCCTCACTCAGATGTGCATCTGAAGCATGTCATTATCAGATTTGGCTGTGATCACAGTTTGGCTACTACAGCCTTAGAATGGAAAAGGAGAGGGTCTGAGCTTACACCTGACTAGGGAAAGTCCCGTCTTTGTCTCTCTTCAGCAAGGCAAAGGCCTTATCCATGGAACTGGAAAGTTTTGTTGTGTAGGTTTTATGAACTGTAGTAGGCCAAGCAACATTCCATCAAAGAATTCATTAGCTATGCCACTTAAGTATTTCATCTGTGAAACAAACACTTATTTCTTAACTGTTCATGATACAGAGTTGCCTCAAACTAAATATTACCAAAGAAATGGATACCCGGGAAGTGTAAGTTGCCTGCATCTCTTCACTCAGTTTAGTGTTCAGTATTAAATGGCCTGAGAGACTCACACATCTGTTCCCATAACTGCTTCTCCTTGTGCCAAGTTGTTCTAGAGTAATCAGGAGTAAATAATACCCCAGATAATGCAAGCCCCCTTTCATCTTCATTGTGTTCTGATCTTGTGATCACAAAGAACGGTTTTAAAATATAGGTTGTTGAAGAAAATCTAAACTGCAGTAAATCCACAGGACCCGAATCCGTCCAAGTAAGATTTACGATACTCGATAGGCTAACATATGTTAACTCATATAATTTATGAAAAATCAACAAGGAAAAAATGAGCCAATTAATTTACTAATTGGCACAGGAGAGAAAACCCAGATTTTGTTTGATGGGACACTACAGGCAACTTTTGAAAAACTGCACGTAAAAAAGAGAACCATTCCCACATCTCTGTTGATGTTCAGCTTTTCTACACCAATGTTCAGGAGCGTGTGATCATTCAGATACAGTATTAGACTGTAGCAGCCCTCATTATGGACTGTGCTGGCTAGGGCTGATGCAAGTGTCACTCTGACAACATGAGGAAAAGTACATATTTGCCTGTCCTTGTTCTACACCTTAGAGCGCCGGCTTAATTTTTCTGATGCAGAAAACCCAAAATTAGAGATGGAGGCTTCATCGTTCATATACATATGAAAAATGAAGTACCCTGCCCAGCTGTGGCCAATCACCATGCCCCCTTCCCCCCAGCCCCTCAGACCACTGTGATCCCTTCTCTGCCGTGGTGCACCAGTCGTTGCCGGAGCCCCTGCCAGCTGTTGCTGCTCCCTCACAAAGCTGAACACTTGTTGGCTGGGGGGTGGGCTTTTCCTCCAACCTCCCCAATGGAGTGGTTGACTTCATGTAGAGGTGGGAAGAGCCTGCCAGGACTCTGGTGATGACTGGAGGGCCACCACAGGGAGAGGGCCCAGTGGCGCATAGAACCCTGTGTAAGTGGTCCGGACAGGGTGAGGAGGGTTGGCTAATAGCTGGCCAGGGATGCTTCATGCTTCATACGAAGCACAACATGCCCATCTCTACTCAAAATCAAGAATAGATCCAAGTCAGAATTAGTTGCTTTTAGATCCCATGAAATCAGCGAGGAAGCAGAATTTCAATGGGAACTACTTAGTGTGCAAATTGCCAGCACAGTGGGATCATGTGGGAAAGGTTTGCTTCACTAGGTGTGATCTCATTTGGATTGATCTTTCTATGGGTACAGAATGCAGGCCACATGGCTCAAAGAAAGAAAGAAAGAAAGAAAGAAAGAAAGAAAGAAAGAAAGAAAGAAAGAAAGAAAGAAAGAAAGAAAGAAAGAAAGAAAGAAAGAAAGAAAGAAAGAAAGAAAG
>JAHTLZ010000237.1:39813548-39835969 GCA_023846285.1 Phrynocephalus versicolor | reverse complement strand
TTGTTGTTGTTGTTGTTGTTGTTGTTGTTGTTGTTGTTGTTGTTGTTAGAAGATCTCCTAGATCAAAGGCAGGCAGCCTGGTGTCCTGGAGATGCTTTGGACAACTGCTGTCAACCCCAGCCAGCTCAGCCAATGATCAGGGATTAAGGGCAATGGTTGACGGACCAAATACCTGGAGTGCACCAAGTTGATTGGGTTGGGGTGAGTTGGAAATTGGAATTCCAAGTCTCTGTCTCCAGTTTCAATCAAATCTAGATCAGAACCTGGAAACAGGACTGTTTTCCTCGAAGACCCCAGCAAGCATGGCTGCCAGACCAGCTTGAAACTTTCAGCTCTCCATGTTCAAATTGCCTTTTTAAATAGCTGGAGCACCTGCATATGGATGCCCATAGGATTATGGCAGCAAGCTAAGCCCCCTACACAAGTTGATCAAGTGGGAAAATATCCTAGTTGCATGATGATGATGACGACGATGACAACGACGACGATGACAACGATGATGATGATGATGATGATGATGATGATGATGATGATGATGATGATGATGATGATGATGATGATGATGATGGTGATGATGACGACGACAGCGGCGGCGACGATGGATCCTGGGAGTTGCAACCCCCCCAACATATTGTTCCCAAGTTCTGGGGCTCTATCTATATACTGTACATAGAATGATAGAATCATGAAATTGTGGAAGGGGCATATAAAGCCATCAAGTGCAACTCCCTGCTCAAGGCAGGAATACAAATCAAAGGACATCTGTCAGGTGGTTGTCCATATTTCTCTTGAATCCCTCCTGTGTTGGAACACTCACCTCCTCTCGAGGTCCTAGTTCCATTACCATACTGCTCGAACAGTTAGGAGTAGAGATGGGCACGAATTTAAAAAATGGCATTTCGTTTGTCATTTGTTGTTTGGAGGGTCCGTTTTGGTTCGTTTCCGTTTTTCGTGAATTTTTGCAAAAAAATCATTTTCGTTTTCGTTTGTTTCGTTACCATTTCGTTACCATTTATTTCATTTTTTGTCATTTTTTTAGGATTTTAAGCAATTCACTCATATTGCAGTAACGGAAACAAAACGCATGACAAAATTTCCGGTGTTTCTGTTTGTTTCGTTTCATTTTAAAGACAAAATTCGTTTGTCATTTCGTTAGCTAACGAAACAAAAAAACGAAAACAAAAATGAAAAGTTCTTCATTTCGTGCCCATCTCTAGTTAGGAGGGTTGTTTCCTGATATTCAACTGAGATCTGGCTTCCTGTAACTCGAGCCCATTATTATGTGTCCTGCGTTCGAGGACAGGTCCTGCCTCTCTTCTGTATGACATGAATGAGGTCCTTGAAATGAGCCGGCATGTCTAATAAATAGACCTGTTTTATCCACTACAAGTAGGAATAGGGCCATTCACATGATCAGGTGTATAGGGAGAGGGTGATAGAGTGGCAGACTAGGAACCCCCCCCCCCATTCAGCCACGGAAGCTCATGGGGAGAGGATGGAACTGGGAAAATCACTCCTCAAAGATCTCACCTTGAAAGCCCCGTTATAGTTACTGTATATCAGATGTGACTTGGTGGCATGTGCACTTTACCATGTTTGAGGTTTCTCTCTGCATCCTAAGAACAAGCTGTTTCTTTGCATGGAGCATCTTCCCGGCAGCCACTACTCCCAGTCTACTCTCAGTCTGATCCTTTGCCTGCAGGTGAACTGACCATTTGGTGAGCCATCTGCAGTCATTTACAACAACAACAAAAACAATAATATCAGCATTCTTTTTTCCAAGCCAATGAAGCATCACTCGATGCAAAACAGTAGCAATAAACCCATCCAATGCTTTTGCAGTAACGATTTGTTTCGGCCTCCCAGAAAGTTTTTTTTTTTTAACAACAACAACACCCGACTCTAATAAGAAACAAAATGTGAAATACAGCATGTGTACTACAAAAATGAGAAACAAAAACGAAGCAAACAATTGATGTCAGAAGCATGCTAGGCTGAAAACTGAAACCTAGAAGAACAGAGTGGTTTAAATGAAACTTTAGACTGAAGAAGCCTGAGCTGGAGACACTGGCTGAAATCCTGTTTCTCAGTGGACTAAGTCACGCAGGGAGTCGGCTCATTTGAACCCATGGAACTTATAGAGCAGTTGACTCACCCAATACCCCTGATTCAATGGGCCTACTCTAGGGCAATTTACTATGGCAAGCCTCAAGTTTTCAGCCACTAAGTAATGCCTGGGTGGGGTGCTCTCCCTCCTTTCTCTCAGAAGGGAGCCTTAATTTTGTGGATGGCTTTTGCTGTAAAAACAAGAGGCTTCCCAATTTTATGTGATGGTGTTCTTCACATTTTGCCTGTTCCGTCTTTACTGTTATAAAGTGCTACGTAAGTGCTAAGCATTATTAAATTCTAACAGTAATAATGAGCATGTAAAGCAGTAAATATTTAGCATTACTGCCACCCTCCCCCCTTGCTGTGCCTGGAAGAGAAGCACACAAATACTGTACTGTTCTAATATATACTTAATTTTACAGATCTCCTGCTGTACTTTTTGACTAACGGTCCGTTATTTGTTCAGAAAGATTTTATGGTGCTCGTAAAATCTCAATTACAGTTTTAAAATAACTTCTAGGGTTTTCCCCCCCTGGTAATGTGATGCTGCCATCTCAGTTCCCAGAGGATATATTAAATTCAAGTAGCAATAACAAATCATTTAAGCAATAAATAAATAACCTGAGAGACCAAGAGTTGTTAAGAGTTAATAGTCTCCCGTACACTCAATAGAGTCTGAGACACCACTCTATTAAAGTGACCCCTGGGGCCATGGGCCAAACTGCACCCAGTTGCTTTGTGGACGGTATTCATCCCTCTCACATTCATTTCCTTCTTTATGTTGTCTCTTTTCATCGGGGAAGGCCCTCTGCAGTCCCTGAGTCCAGGGAACAATTACGGTACAGTCTGGGAGAAAAGAAAGAAAACTGGGGTCATAAATATGTTAAATGGGTGCGTGGGTTTAAGTGGCTTTGTAAAATAAACACGAAGGAACCCTCAGACTAATTAATGAATATGAAGCAGCATGATAGGAATGTTTTAAAGGAAAATGCACAGATTCCAACACCCCAATTTTCCCGAGATGGTGAATTTCTCCTCCTCCCTGCCCCCCTCCTCCTTCCTGTTTCTTTTTTACTTTCCTTTTAAAAGTACATTTCAGCATGACAATAAAACATTGCCGCATCTTTTCATCAGAGACTATACCTGGGGTAGCCTGTGTTGCAGATAACTTGTCTGGCGGGAGCACATGCGGCCCTAGATTTGAAACAGATTCTTTTTAAAACACAGGTGTGTAACAATTATGGAAAAAAGGATCTGTAAAGCACAACTGCATTGTGTAACTCTGTGCAGGAACAGAATTTCTCTTTAGCATCAAAATACTGTAGTCCTATTGAGGTATGATAGTCAACTCAGCACACTTTTTAGAAGCAAGCTCCATATGGGTTCTTTGAAGCTTGTATCCATGCAAATATATTTAGGAGCCATACTCACCTTTTCTGCAATACATGTCATTGTTTATATTGTTTACCTGTTGGCTTTAGGTCTGTGAGAGAAGCGAGAGAGGCTGCAACCTTCTTCTTCCGAGTGGTGTACCGTCTTTAAATTAATAACTAGGCTCTAAAATCTTCCTCATCCCATTTTGCCAGAACCTAAAAGTTGGTCTGGTTTCACAGAGCATGCTGGGAACCATGGAAGTCATTACTGCATTGGGTAGTGCTGGCTGCCAACCGAACGCTTTTATCAGAGAGGATGGGTAGAAGCAGACACATGCAGTTCATGATGCCAATGTGCTTTTAAGGTCCAGTTAATGGGAACATCATCATAGTCTGATCTATTGCACCATGCCTTACATTCTTGCCTACCCGTGACCTTTTCCATATGCTTGGCTCCAGTGCTGTGGCACCTAGTTCTCCTAGATTACCACCTATGTATCACAAAAATTGGAACACCTCTCTAAAAAGTAAAAACAGGGCAAAAGCAGGCAGAAATTTTCATACAGTAATAGAGTGGTACCTCTGAAGGAATTAATAAAGGAATTAATATGTTCCAATTAATTCCTATAAAGGAATTAATTTGTTCCAAAGGAAATTATGTTAAGCAAATTTTCTTTTGTACTAATTTCATCCCTAATTGCAACTGTTTTTCTGTTGTACGGATTCTCCCCATAGGCGATTCTGTTAAGCGATTTTCCCTGTCTCCGGAAATTTTTTCCTTTAAGCAGATTTGCTGTTAAACAAACTGCTTGTTATACAAGGGCTCACAGTATATATGTCTAGATGGGCATGATGGATTGTAGTGTTTATATGATGCTGTGTTACTAACGGTTTTTCTTTTTTCTTTTTAGGTCTTTTTTCCTGTATCTTTCTTAGGATGTTTTGTTTAAAGATGGCTATTTAGAAATAATCCTTGGAATATAAATAGAAAAATAGCCCATTTCACCATCATAACATGTCCAGTGACCTGCATACCTGCTCTATCTGCTATCAAGGTAATGATAATGGTGTATGGGAAACTTTACCTGAGGTTTATTTTTATCACTTTGGATCATCAAACTAGACTTGGAACATGGGAAGCCCACATGCAGAGGGTTGTGATGTGCACAGCAGACCACGTGGCTTACCTGACTTGTCTTCTGTTGTAGATCTTTTCCACTCTGAACACAGAGAGGGTATATAACAATAGCAAACAGTCACATTATGCCTACAGATAGACATCAATGGATAAAGGTCAGAATGCAGTATAAAAGACTATATGAGGCACAGATAATTCTGGTTTTTATTTTATAATGTTCTCTGATTGTAACTTATTGTATACCCCATCCCTGGAAGTTGACCCATCCTGTCTGAAGGGAAATCCTTATTTAGTCGTGAAAGTCATTTCTGAGTTTTGTTCTTGTTCTTGGTTTGTTTCTTTAAATCCACACTGAGTCCTATACGTAGAGTTTTGCTAGACATCATTCTAAGCTTGCTTATGGGAACGTCCCTTTCCTTTTAGAAGGAAAGGGAGGGTGAAGATCAATAGTATCCTGCTTCCCCCACCAATTTGGTGGCCAAAGCAGGCTCCCACTGATCTCCACCCACCCTTTGCGGCTTTGAAGGAAAGCGTGCTTCACATTACCTTGTAAGACGAATTATCTTCACTTGAGTTTCTTAACAGCTGTTCACATGCAAGTAAATGGCAGTATAGGTTCATAAAAATGGGAGGGGGGAGGGGATCCTCCAACTTTATTGGGTTAAAATTTAATTTGAAACTATTTTTAACCTTGGTTTTCATGTAGTAGTCCTCAGGCACTTTGGGGCGGAAAAAGTAGACCTTGGTCTGTTAAACGTTGGACAGCACTGATATATATAGAATGAAACATGCCTGATCGTCAAGCTGGATTTTGAAAAGGAAGAAGCACTAGAGATCGTATTGCAACTATCCACTGGCTACTGGAGCACATCAGAGGGTTTCAGAAGAAGAACAATCTGTGCTTTATAGACTACCACAAAGTCTCTGTAAAGATCATGAGCTACAGGGCTCAATACATCATGGGTAACTTGTTTCAAAATGTGGAACGGATTTTCATCTTGCGAAGCATCCCATAGGGAATTTTCATCTTGTGAAGCATGCCTATTCCTGGAAATTTATTCGTCTTGTGAGGTTTTCATTTTAAGAGGTATTACTGAAACTCACCTTGACAGTTAGAGGTGTCTATGGGAATATGTAATAAATCCATTTAACTACTGAAAAAGAGATTTTTTTGGGGGGGGGGGGGTTAAAAACCTGTGACAATAAATGAAAAACAAGGAGAATTGCTTCTCAGAAATATTTTGGGAAGCTTAGAAACTTCTTAATGGGGTACTGAGATCCACAGAAGGGGATCTAGAAGTGCTAATGAAATACCACTTTCACAGAAGAGTGTGAAATTTGTGCTTTTAGTTCGCCAATTAGCTGAAAAATATTTTGAAATCCTCAAAATAAAACCTGATTGAGGCCCTCAGAAGCACTCTTAGACCAGAGTGTACTGGAGACGCAATGTCTGTGGGCACTTTTACATGATCCCTAAAATCCGAGGCATAGGGCTCCCAGATGCGGAGCTTAAAATTGTTTTCCCACCAGCTGCGCACTTTAAAAAAAAATTAAATACGACCATGCCCACCTAAGCGTGCCCCAGCGCATTTTAAAAGTACATGGTCTCTGGAGGTAAAAAAAAAAATCTGATGTGGATTGTGAAGCAGTGAGTGCTGAGCTCTCCTCGCCTTCTGTTTGGTTTTTTTGCCCCCCGCCCCTTTAAGAGACTGGAATGCTTCCGGGGCTGCTCCGATCAGCAGACGGAGGTGAGCCTGCATTCCTTTCTCCCTTTTTTTCTCCCTCCCCTTACCGCAGACAGGAGCAATGGCATGCAGAAGGGTGGGAACACAGCAAGAGGAGCAAACCCCCACAATCTCTCAAGGTTAGGTTAGGTTGGAGAAGTCTAGTTCACATTTAAAAGGCTCTTATCTTTAGTGTGATCGACTGGACCTCTCACTTGAGTGATCCTTCTGTTTGTACTCATTGATCTTTCTTCTCTTGTGGAACGGGTCGGGACAGATCTTTGAATCACTCCCATTTCCACCCTTTTAAAGAATGAAACTCCCCTTCCTGCCCCCTTCTGTCTTTTCCTGAAGTCATCATTCAGTGGTCTACAGCAAGCTACCTTTTTGTTGTTGTATAAAGTAACTGACATAGTGCAACAGCAATGCATCTACCAAGTGTGGTACACATAACACCACCAATATATCTTATTTATATAGATTAGTGCTGCATCAATAGGAATCTATCTATCTATGTTAATTTGATGGCTCTATTCCACATTTCTTTATACCAGTTGTTGAGATTCCTTCTTGGGATATCCGCAGATATGAATAGTCTCCCTGACCAGCTGAGAGATTAATATTGAAGGAATGAAGAGTACTTGAACACATGGGGATCTTTGGTGCTTAGCATCAGAGGATGGGAACAGGCAGAGAGACTTGTTGGTGGATTCTCTGCCCCTCCTCCTGAGCTAGGCTATTTTATTACCTTCCAACACATCATAGATACGTCAGTACAGAACCATCCAATAAACATACAGCTTGTTTTCTCTGGACATGCTCAGTTGAATAAGATTACTTCATATTCTTTGGCATGCAGACTCCCATGCTTTTTCCGTGGCCATCTTTAACTAGCTCTGTTCTCTGCTCTTATTCGTCAGCCTATTACCCAATAAGAGAGTGTTACTAGTGTGATGTAAGACACATAATGTTTGTCTGAGAATCCTCAAAGCTAGGCTGATGAAACAAAGAGGCTAAATTCCCACAACCAGCCTTCCATGTTGAAATGACTATTGCTTTTCCAAATCTTTACAAGAATTTATCTTGCCACAGTTACCATAATCACAATCTATTATTTTTTTCTCTTCCAATTTTAATTGACAGTTACCAACCATATCCAACAGGGCTATCATGGAAGACATTTGCATATCCTTACCTAATATATCAGTAATATTATTGAAAAATTAGTGACCACTCCTTTTTCCTCTTTTCACAAGACCCCCATATATGTAAATATGTCCCCTTTTCTTTTTTATTGTTGTTGTTCAGTCGTTCAGTCGTGTCCGACTCTTCATGACCCCATGGGCCAGAGCTCGCCAGGCCTTCCTATCTTCTACTGCCTCCTGGAGTTTGGTCAAATCCATATTGGTTGCATCGATGACACCGTCCAACCATCTCATTCTCTGCCGTCCTCTTTTCCTTTTGCCTTCAATCTTTCCCAACATCAGGGACTTTTCCAAGGACTCCTCTCTCCTCATGAGGTGGCCAAAGTACTGGAGCCTAAGCTTCAAAATCTGTCCTTCCAGTGAACATTCGGGGTTGATTTCTTTCAGGATGGATAGGTTTGATCTCCTTGCAGTCCAGGGGGCTCTCAAGACTCTCCTCCAGCACCACAGCTCAAAAGCATTGATTCTGCGGCGATCAGCCTTCTTTATAGTCCAGCTCTCACTTCCAAATATCACTACTGGAAAAACCATAGTTTTGACTACCCTTTGACTACCCTTTGACTAGTGATGTCTCTGCTCTTTAGGATGCTATCTAGGTTTGCCATTGCTTTCCTCCCAAGAAGCAGGCGTCTTTTAATTACGTTGCTGCAGTCGCCATCCACATTGATCAAGGAGATATCTCCAGCATAAAGACGAGGCACCCTTGATCTTGCATAAACTAGGAGTGTTTCCTTTACCTGCTGTCAGTGTAATGGGCAACGGTGCTTATAGAACTGTGGGATCTGATTCAAATTGCAAACTTACTTCTTTGAATATAACCCTCAAAAGCCCTCTGCATCTAAAGGCCATACAGAACTCTCAAAATAGTAGTCTAAAATTTTTCTTCCAAACCTCTGGAGAGAAGTTCCATAACATTTGACGGGAATGGCTATCTGGTAAGCTAGTAACTGCTTGCAATCTTAAAAGTATTCATTTTGAGATTTAGGCATGGGCCTTTTGTTTCAGAATGGGTCCAGTTCAGAAATGAATCACACCAGTACAGCTGTTGTTCAGAACTTGGACCCTCCCTCCAAAACGAAATTACCCATTGACTTACCTTGCTTTACCTCACACGGGGCTAAACTCCAACCAGAAAGTAGTCTTCAATACGTCATAGTTTCTTCTCACTGGTGCTGGCCAATCAGGAGCTCTGCAGGGACATGCATCATCCCACTTCCCTGTCTGATTGGTCAGCGACAAGGAGAAGGAATGATGATGTGTCGGAGCATACTTCTTGGTTGGAGTTTAGCTCCACGTGAGGTAAGGCAAGGTAAGTCAAAAGGTGATTTTGTTTCAGAGGATGGGTTCAAGTTCTGAACAGCAGCTGTACTGCCGTGCTTCAATTAGGAACAGACCCATTCCAAAATGAAAGGCCCACACCTAATGATGATATGATTACCTATATACCTCCATAGGAGTTGTATCCAGGCTATTTGAAGGATTGCATCATCCTATATGAGACTTTTTGGCTTTAAAATCTTCTGAGGCCCTTCTCTCAATTCCATCACCTTCTCAACCTACTTTGGTGAGGAGAGGACATGACAGAAGGCCTTCTCGAGCTCTTTCTCTGGGCACATTACATTACTCCCTCACAGCCACATCACTTCCACCTCTGCTTGGAACATGCCACTGTCCTCTGTGCAGAGAGCTGGGTGAAGGGGAAGCAGTGGTTTGTGGGCTCCTTCATAGCCCCAGTTTACTCTCCAGCCATGCTGCTCTGAGCATCCCGAAAGCAGCATGGCTGGAGAGTAAATTGGGGGCTATGAAGGAACCCACAAACCACTGCCTCCCCTTCACCCGGTACTATTCATGGAGCCATTTCAGCAGTTCCAAAACAGCTCTGTGCAGAGAGGCGTGCTGTTGTCGCGGGAAATTCAAAAGCCTGCTCTTTGATCCTTGCTTTCCCAAAGGGTAGCACCCCTGCTCTTTGATCCTTGCTTTTTTGAAGGGTGCTACCCTTCAGGAAAGTGAGGATCGAAGAGCAGTTTTTTTTATTTTCCCACTGCCACAACACCCTCACTGTGGCTGCATGAAATTCAAAAGCCTGCATTGCTTTCCCAAAGGGTAGCACCCCTGCTCTTCGATCCTTGCTTTTTCTAAGGGTAGCACCCTTCGGGAAACCGAAAATCGAAGAGCAGTTTTTTTTTTAATTTCCCGTGGCTACAGCAAGGGTACTGTGACCACAGGAAATTCAAAAGCCTGCTCTTCGATCCTCGCTTTTCCAAAGGGTAGTACTCGAAGCATTTTTAACCTGGGGTACCACAGTATTCAGGTTAAATTGCCATATTGACACATTGTGAAAAATACACTGACCCTCCCGCCTATCATGGGGGTTAGTTGAAAATCCGTGATATGTAGATGCAGGTTGGGTCGGGCCTGGGGGGCCTAGTTGGGGTCCCTTGTACTTACTTACCCCCAGCCTGGCACTGCCCCGAACAGGCCTGCAAGGGCCTTTCTGGGCCTTCTGGAGGCCCCAAAAGGGCCTCCCTGCAAACCGGAAGTGACTTCTAGATCATTGAAAATCATTTCTGAGGCCTCCAACAGGCCTAGAGAGGCCCTCGGAGGCCTCAGAAATGATTTTCTGAGAACTGGAAGTGACTTTTGGTATGCAGGGAAGCCATTTTTGGGCTTCCAGAATGCCCAGGAAGGCCCTCACAGGCCCGTTCAGAGCAGCACCAGTCCTGGGGTAAGTACGGGAGGCCTGAAACAGGTCTTCCCCCCTTATTCCAGGGGGCCTTTTTTAATATACTGCAGTCCCGCGATATAGTGGGACTGCAGTAAATGAACAGCAAACAGGCGGGGGACCACTGTGAGTGGAGTTTGAACTGCAGTTTTTGAATTGCAGTTTGGGCACTTGATCTAAAAGGTTCACCATCACTGGTTTAGGTTATCTGGCTGTGGAGACAAAGGTTGGAAGTTTGATTCCCGTGTGCCCGTTCTGGGAAAATAGCCAGCCTGTGGGGCAAGCTAAAAGTCACAGGGTGTCCCCAGAAGAAGAGAATGGTAAACTACCTCTTTGTGTTCTCTACATAAAAAAAACAACCCTGGACGACATTGCCATAAGTCAAAATGGACTTTACGGTGCACAATTTTTAATTAGTATTCAATACACAGGAGCTCTTCAAATCTTGCCTTTAATTTTCATACTGATATCCACTTGAGAATAGGAGTTGCTGTAATAGCAAATAAGAAACAGTGTTTTATACTGTCCCGTGTACAGATGGGCACGAATAAAAAAAATGGCATTTCGTTTGTCGTTTGTCGTTTGGAGGGTCCGTTTCAGTTTATTTCCGTTTTTCGTGCATTTTTGCAAAAAATTCATTTTCGTTTTCGTTCGTTTCGTTACCATTTCGTTACCACTTATTTCATTTTTTTGTGATTTTAAAAAGGATTTTAAGCAATTCACTTGTATTGCAGTAACGGAAACGAAACGCACGACAAAATTTCCGGTGTTTCTGTTCGTTTCGTTTCATTTTAGAGACAAAATTCATTTGTCGTTTCGTTATGTAACGAAATGAAAAAATGAAAACGGAAACGAAAAATTGTTCGTTTCGTGCCCATCTCTAGTCCCGTGCACTCTGGATGGTCCTTTGTATTTTTCAATATCTCACAAGTATTTTCAGTAGGTTTCCACATCTCTTTCTACATAAAGAATATAGAAAATAACATTACTTGGTCCCCCCCAACACACACACAATGACAATGGTTGCTATTGCTATGGCAGTCTCTGTAATACAAATGTTTTGCAGAGTTTGCCCACTTACAAGGTTTCAAAGACGGGAGAAGCCAAGGCAGACTTACTTTTCCTTATTAAGACTGTCAGAACAGTCAATCACACATTCTATGAGAGTAAAGGAATATGTACGTTTTAAGAGAATCCTGATTCCTGAATGTGTACCATCTGCCATTTGTGGGGGTAAAAAAATCAAATCATCTGGTATTATTTAACTTAGGTATAGACACGTGTATCAAAGTTTAGCCAGAATATTAAACTGGACCATTCCTTGCATATCCGAGAATCTTATTATATAGTCTTCCAGCTGGCTTTAATTTTTCTTTTCTTTTCTTTTCTTTTGATTAAGCACAATCATTATTTTTAAAACAACCCTCCTCTATTTTTCCTATATTTGCAACCATCTCTTTGCTTTTGCATCCAGACTCAGAATGCTTAATTAAGTTAATTTGTCATACTTGTGTGACACGACAGAAAGTAAAAAAAAAAAAAAATTACAAAAGGCTAGAATTTAGTTTAAAACAAGGAGCCCTGTGTGGCTACTTCTACTCAGGCGAAAGAGAAAGGGAAAAAACATTGGGGACAGGACTGAATACAAGTTTATGCTTGATAGACCATCTTGCTGGTTCTTTTTTTTTTTTACTGAAAAAAAGATCTATCTGTCAAACTCAAACAAAAATAGACTCCCTGTCTAATACTTCTCTAAGCTTTTGAGTTATCTTTAATGGTTGCCTTTTCATTGAACTGTGAGACAACTTAAATGTGATATTACTCTTTCTGGATATCCTAAGCCCTTGACGCATCTCATTACCCTGCAAAATGATTATAGTTATCTGTTAATTTGTTGGAGGACTTAGTAAACATTTCCTACAAAGAGTTTTTTTTTTTTTAAGAGTCAGTCATGAGCAGAGAAGAGGAGGCTGGCTATATCCTATTGTTTATTTACTTAGCACTTATTGAGGGCCACTTCTGTCTCTCTGCTAAAAAGGAATATTTTAAGCAAACCGTAAAACCGGCCCTGACCTTTTCACAGGCACATCATAAATCATTGTTAAAGTGAGGGCGAAAACTCTGAAAGAGGTCAGAGGTGGGAGAGAGGTCATCCCAAAGAAGGGACAGTGTGAAAAACCACAGTGGGAGGAGCTTAAAGGAATAAAAAGGCAGGACCCAGAGCCATGTTCCAGCTGCAGTGCTTTCTGCCTCTGGACTACAGCTCCCAGAATTCTCTTGCCATTGGAATCCCCCATTCAAATTCCAAGTTCTGGGAGGAACACCAAAAGCATGATGCCTTGGGTCCCAGTGTGTGATCAGTTCGAAGGATGTGTGGGAAGCCAAGAGCTCACCCTTCATTCTTTGCAAGCCCTCTCAACAGTAAGGCTCACCCTCCATGCTTTGTGCTTGTCAGCATTTCCCCCCCCTCCCATTTGAAAAGCTGCTAGCAATGACGGCACTGTGTTGCTAGCCCGGTTGGAGGAGTCAAACGTTACACACTGGAGGGAAACATAATTGTTTGGAAATTGCTTCAATTTATTAGCTGCGAGGGCAGGTCTCGATATTGCCAGGAGGAAGTTCATTTATGCCTTAATTACAAAAACAAAGGAAAGGTCTGGAGGAAATAGTTTCCTTATTTTCTGTTTGTCATTTTCAGGTTGGTGTATATTTGCCTAAGTTTGCTCAGGAAGAAATGCATGGCAAGAATGTCAGTTGTTTATTGACATATGATGTGGATAATGCATAGTCAGTGACTTTTTTTTGGGGGGGGGATGACAATGCAGTACAGAACCAGGCACATACTTGTCAGGATCTTTATTGGACCACTGAGATTGCAAGCTTTTGATGGTGATATATCCATCTTCATCAGGCTGTTTCCCAAGTTTCTTGGTTATCGTTCATGCCAGGCAAGCATTCTTGTTGAAGGTGGGGGTGGGGTAAAATTTCCTCCTCCAGTAGAAACTGTGGATATTTACAATATGACCTTGAGCGTCGCTTCCTTTTCAGGCAAAAAGCAAACAAAACAAAATAAAAGACAAAAACATGTGGCACCTTAAAAACTACAGTGGTACCTTGTATAAAGGAATTAATTCATTCCAAATGAAATTCTGTAAATCAAATTTTCCTTTATACAAATTTCCCATAGGAATGCATTGAAAACAGAGTAATCCCTAATCATGACTATTTTTATGTTGTACAGATTCGCCCCATAGATGAGTCTGTGAAGCAAATTTCCCCTATCTCCGGAATTTTTTATGTTGTACTGATTTTAGGTTATACAAACCTTTGTTATACGAGAGTCCGCTGTATTATATTTTAATGTAAGCTTTCGTGGACATGTCCACTTCTTCAGATATATAAGATGCTGCATGTTTTCGTCTTTCATTTGATTTTTGCCTGGAATTCTTGCACAGACTAACACGTCTACCTCTCATAAATTCCTTTTCAGAATTCAGTTTGAATATCAGGCATTTCTCCATATAAGATAAAACCCATTTTTGAAAACTTTGAACATAACTTTGCTTGCATGGGACATTAGACCAATGATCTTTTAGTTACGGAAATATATATTGAACATTGTCAATGTGTGGGCCCTTGTTCGTCCTTTCATATTTGTTGACATATGTGCTTGTTAAGATTTTGACACAAATTTATCTCTGCGTTTTGAAATTGTTTTATCAGTATTCCACCAACCCCTGGTGTTTTATTTCTTTGTAGTGCTGCTTTCAGAGCCACTTTTAGTTTCTAGAACTGCAGTTCTTAGCATTCCTCTTCAAAGTAGTCTGTCATCATTTTATCTGTATTCTGTTTCAACCTTATATTTATTTTCTCCTGGTCAGATAGTGTGCTTCCCGGTCATTCCCTTTCCAAATATAGAATTAAATTTCCCTTTGATTTCTTGAATTTCTTGAATATTTTTGTTTTGTTGGTCTTTTTAGTTTTGCTTCTTGCCTATTTTTTACATTTTAAGTGTTTTTGGCACTATTGCTCTTTTTGTTTTTGTTTTCAGCTTCACTCTAATGGATATTGGCAGCTCATGGTCAATAGTAAATACAACCATCAGCTCCTGGTCTTGTTTTGGTAGAGGGAAAATAGCTTCTTCATCTCTTACTTCTAATTACATAGTATGTTTGATTTCTGTATTAATCTTCGGGTGATGTCCACATGTATAACCATCTGTTTAGTCGCTTGAAATATGTACTGTACTTGCAATACACAGATTATTGTCTTTGCAAAACATTGAATCATCCCCCTGCTTCATGTCTGTTCCCTAGCTCAAATTTTCTGACATTTGGTTCTGCCTACTTTTCTGTTCCATTCACATACAATTATAAACATATTTTGTTTGGTGTATAATTAATTTCCTCCTAGGTGCTTGCTGAAAAGCATCCAATTTCATCTTCTTCAGCATCTTTAGTAGGAGAACAGACTTGAAGGATGGCTACATTAGTTGGTGTCCCCAGAATTACTCAGTCAGAATTTGCATTATAGCCCCAATGTCCTGTGCTAGATATCCCTCAGTATTAGAGCAACTCCAGTTGTTTTGGGGTTTGTTATTTCCAGAGTAGAACACTTTGCAGTTGTCAGTCAAAAATATTCCATTCCAACTTGACAGACTTTTGCCATTTATTCTACCAGTGGAAGCTAAAGCACTTTCTTCAAATAAATATATTACATATATACAGGCATAACAGAATTTCAGCATCACATCACAGAGTAACAGAGAGACAGTAAAACAGCATAACATTGTACAGACAGAGAGCATGACAGCAAGGGGCCATCTTACTAAAGGCCCAAATTGCACTGATATGCAGTGTACATTTATATTCATGTCAACCAATCACAAGTCTGATTGTATCATACACTGCATCATCTTTGCCTGTTATATCTCATTCCGCACACTGGGCAGTAAGTAGAAAAAAACTGTACATCTGAATCACTGTGACAGTAGGACAACTGTATCTGCATGGGATTGGTTCTGGGCCCAGCCATGGATAGTGAAATCCATGGATAAGAGCAAACGCTCTTATCCGAGGATAATAATGGCGACAGGGGTGCTGGGGTGATCCCTTTTGCCCCAATACCCCCCAAATGCTGGCCACCGGCAGTGGTGGCGGCAAGGAAGGGGGGGAAAGAAAACTTGATGTAGATCCCTCCTCGCCACCGCTGCTGGCCAGTCACCCTCTTTACCACCAGGCTTGGTGACCAGGTTGTGGTGGTAGTGGTGGTAGTGGCAGTGGTAAGGAGGGCTCAGCATTGGTAAATTTTCTTCCCCACCCCTTGCCGTTGCAGCTGGTCTGGGGAGCCGGTAGTGGTGGCGGTGAGGAGAGGGGGAGAGGGGGGAAAAACCTACCGATGCCAATCCCTCCTCGCCACTGCCACTGCAAGCTGGCCGTCCTCCGCAGGGATGGGGTGGAGACTTAAGAGGACCTGCCTGGCCAACTGGCCTTTGAACTTCCTGCTTTGGTCCCTTGCAGAGGACCAGAAGGTTTGAACTTCCCTCTCAAGTCAAACTTGCGGTCCTCCGCCCGGGATCTAAGTAGGAAGTTCAAAGACCAGTTGGCCAGGCAGGTCCTTATATCCCAACCCCACCTCTCTGGAGGATGGCTGGCGTGCAGCGGCAGCGGCGAGGAGGGCTTGGCATCTGTAAGTTTTCTTCTTCTGCCCCCCTCCTCGCCTCTGGCCTCAGACCTCCCCTGCACCTCCTGATCACCAAGCGGTGATAACTGAATCCATGGTTGGTGAATCAATGGATATGGAGATCATACTGTATTATACTCTGGACTCCAATTTAAACATATCAGTTAAATATGCATATGAACACTTCTGTCTATATCTATTCTATCTAACACATATTTTTCCTATTATCTAAAACAATCCACTTTAGTTCACTGGCATCAAGCACTGCTATGTTCTATTTCCTGCTTTATTGTCTCCAGTTCATCTTGAGTCATACTTTCTTTGTTTCTTAGACAGGGATCACAACTGGTAGAATTTAATGCATTCTTGCATACAGACTGCTCCTTCCAGTGCAGTTGCATTTGCTAGTAAAATCTGGGGCATTTTCGAGGTTAATGATAAATGCTGCAGGTGCAAGCCCTTTCCTCCAGAAAATATACACTTCCTTAAAGCAGAGCATTTCTGGCTGATTCAGATGTGGATTTATTATTTTGCAGCCTCAAGGTAAAGGGAATAAATCAAGTCCTGTTTGTGTGTGTGTGTGTGTGCGCGCGCGCGTGCGTTTAGACATGCATACGAGTTGTCTTTCATAAAATAGTTCTGTAAATCAAGATTTTTTAAAAATATACCATGCACATTCCTATGTCAATATTTACCTTGCAGCTAATCCTTTGTTATATGATGAATAGGTGTATAGAGACATGACAAAAGGTAAAGGGAAGGAACAATTCTGCTCTATTCCCTTTCTTTCTCCAGGCAGTCCAGAAAATAGTACTGTATATGTATTTATGTGTCACTGAAACCAATCACCAAGTGAGATATCACTAGCTTATGCCTCCATTGTTTGCAAGGAACTTAAGTTTTAAACATGTTTCTGTTAATGTGGACCTCTACAGCCCTGCTCATTTGTTGTAAACTCAAGCCATATAATAATATATCTGATTACTTCTTTTTTGCCAGGTGCGGTTGCCTTAGCATGGCAAGAGTCTGCGCTGAGAAGGAAAGACTTTTATTCTTACTTAATTGCAAAAATTACTTAATTGCAAAAAAGGTGATACCTTTACAGGCCACTATTACAAATAAAAAACAAGGAACATTGCAAGCTTTTGAGTTTAACTAACTTTTCAAAGCAGGTCCCAGAAGTTCTGACATGGTAAAAGATGTGCTTTACCAGGATGTAACTTTTTGATGTGCTTAAAATCCATGGCTACTGTAGATGGTGTTGCAGCCAGGGCAAAAGTCTTGTAAAAGGCAGGAAGGGCAGTTGTTAAAGCTGCTTCTTAAGTACTGTTTCCCAGTACTATAAAGACATCGGCCTGTCACCTATTTTTGCAATTGTGTTTTGTGAAGGCCATGTGGCTTAACCCGCTTTTTGCTTCTTACTTAATGTCTGCAGAAATATTGTATGCTATAGCACATCTGATTTCATCTGATCTTGGAAGCAAAGCACGGTCAGGCCTGGCTAGTACTTGGATGGGCGACCACCAGGGAATAGCAGGTGCTGTAGGCAATTCGAGTAGGAACTGGCAAGCCCAGTATTCCTGGAAAGAAAACCCCATGGACATGGGAGCACGAAGAGTCGGTCATGGCTGTAACAACACAACAACAGCAGCAGCAGCAACAACAACAAATTAGGATTTCTGCTATTTGTAGAACAGAATTATTTATTTATTCTGAATATTTTTACCCTACCTATCTCCTTGGAGAAGGACCCAAGGCAGCTTAATAATACTAAACGACAATATGCAACCTAGAACATTTAAGACATATTCAAGTTTAAGAACAGTGAATTTGAAGAGGCATTGTACAACATTAAAAGGTAGTATTAAAGCTAAAAACAGCACACAAACAATTAAAAGAAAAAAATCCATTATGAGATATGGAAACTAATATGGAAAGCACAGGTATTATTACATAATAGGTAGTCATTCAGGAAAAGCTTGCCGGAAAAGAAAGGTCTTTGCCTGCTTCTGGAAAAACAGCAAAGACTACCTATTATATGACTTTTATATGAATCTACCATACATGATCACATGGACTTTGTGTTTATAGACTTTGTGATTGTATTGACACTATGTTTCAATGTTATTTATTTATTTATTTATTTATTTATTTACCGCTTGTCTTCCAGCAGAAATGTTAGTTTCCCTCACTCATAAATTTTACATGGAATATTTACTCTCTCTTTAACTGCTTGCATTCTCTTGTAGCTTTAATGTAATGATGTCTTTTAGATAGCCCTCAATTCCCTGTTCTTAATACCTGAATATGTCTTAATTGTACTGGACTGTAAATTGTCCCTTGTTACTGTTAGCTGCCTATGGTCCTTTTCCAAGGAGAAAGGCAGGGTAAAAATACTGTAAAATAAAAATAATAAAGATGGAGCAGTTGTAGCCTCCATTGGGAGGAAGTTCCAAAGTCTGGGGGCAGCAACAAAGAAGGCCCGCTCCTGTGAATGTGGTGGGATGGAGAGAAAGGCCTCTCCTGATGACATTAGCATGCAAGCTGGCTCATACTGCCAAATTCGATTTTTGAGGTAGTTTGGATGCAGGCCATTTAGTGTTTTATAGGTTAAAACCAGCACTTTGGATTGTGCTTGATAACTGATTGGCAGCCAGTGGAGCTGCTGTAATAAAAGTGTATTGTGATCCCTATAACTGGCTCAAGTGAGCAATCTGGCTTCTGTGTTTTGGTCCCACTGAAGTTTCCTGAGACTTCCCATCGGTAGCCCCACCTAGAGCGCAGTACAGTAGCCTAGCCAGGACATCACTAGGGCATGTATCACAGAGGCCAGGGCAAGTTTCTCAAGAAACGGGTGTAACTGATGCACTCATTTTAATTGTGCAAATGTGCCCCCTGGCCACAGCTGTGACCTGGGCATCTAGGCTCAAGGATGAGTCCAGGAGAAGCCCTAAGCTGCACACATCTTTTTCAATTGGAGGGTAATCCCGTCCAGTACAGGTTGCATCTTATTCGGTCAATGATTTGAACTGAGAAAAGGATCAATGAAAGTAATACTGAGAGAAAACTGATCTGCTAGCACCCATGATAAAAAAAAGAGTGACAGCTGAACACACAAACACACCAAGACACACCAAGCTTTCTCCTGGTCACGCCAACCAACCACTGTGCCACTAGATAAGGCTGAGGCTTTGATCATGTGGTATATAGGCCCACTTGTGCCTCCTCTGCTAGTAGAGCCAGGTTTTAAGGGACAAACAGCAGGGACCATGTTATTCTCCTGTGTGAGGTGACAGGAAACGCCACTGCTATCCACGCATCTGTTATCTTGTTTTGAGACAGAAAGTGGGCTGACACTTGGACAGACGGTGGACATCACTGGCACCGTCACAAAATGGTTGGTGCTGCAGTAGACAGAACTGGCCAGTAGGCTGGGTTCAAGTAAGTTTTTCCTAAGGTCAAGAACTCTGGCTCTTAGCCAGTTTTAGAAGACTGTGCCTTAGTGTTTGTCTCTGCTGATGTTGCTGCAGCAGGAATGTAGTTATTATAACCCTGTAGTTGGGGGCAATACCCTTCTCTGGAGATCAAAGAGTCAGGCCCTTCTTTTGTTATCTTTCATACTCCATTCCTGAAGCATGTACCTTATCGAGCCTAAAGGGGAGGCCAACCTTGTTCCCGATTGTATCATATAGCATGCAACACTGCACATAATTATGTTTCTGTTGAAGAGTAATAAATCAAGACAGAAAGTATGAGCCAATGATGATCCAGTCCTATCATCAAAACCCTGTTGGCTTACAAGTTACTCCATGGAACCAGGTGATGGCATCATCCTGCAATGGGAATATGGCGGTACCGCGCTTGACGAAATTAATGCGTTCTCCAGGATGCTTCGTATTGCATAAATTTTGTAAACCAAAGTGGGGTTTCCCATAGGAATGCACTGAAAACAAATCAATCCATTCCGGAAGGGAGGAAAAAAAGGCAAAAAAGTCTTTTATCTGTTCAAAACTCTTTATAGTAGTGGCAAAAAGCCTTCAGGGTTCCTCAACACCACAGCTTTTCCCCCTGTTGTGCTGGGCACCCTGAAGGAGTTGGACTTGGATCGCAAAAAGCCACCACCATCAAAGCGGGGAAAGGCTTTTGCAATGACTTACCGGAGGAGGGAGGACATTAAACTGGGGCATTCCATTTAAAATTTTCTTAAAGAAGGGCATCCCGTTACCCAATGATTTCCTTTTCATCATCTGAATTTTTCGTAAACCGAGGCGTATGTAAACCGAGGTACCACTGCATTAAATTAAATTAAACTAATTAAGCCCTTGAGAGCCTTCGGATGGAGGGATGAGTGGAACCTTCAGTATCACAGCAAGCAGTCCTTCCTGAGTGACTCCTGACAGAGGTGTAGTTAGGATTTGGAGCGCCTGGGGACAACGTTCTTTTTTGTGCCCTTCCTGCCCCCCCCAATCGCACCACCCAGCTGAACCCTGAGGGTGTGGGGTGGTTGCATGTGCTCGGATGGCTGCATGTGTGTCCGCACGCATGCAGTAGCGCAAGCACACCTTACACTTCTCCCACCAAGGCGAGGAGGAGGAGGAGGAGAGCGCCGCGGCCACCGCACTCCTGCCCGCCTGCCTGCTTTGCTGCTTGCCTGGCGCGCAGCAGTGGAGGCGGCGGAGGGGGTGCCATCTCCAGGCATTAGGGGAAAGGACTGGTGGGTGGTGGGAGGGTGCAGGGCTTCCTCCTCCTGCTCCCCCTCCAAGTGCCACCAAATTGCTGCGCCCAGTGCAGATGTATCCTTCTGCCCTGTCCGATACACCCCTGACTCCTTATTCTGGCAGCAGTGATTTGATGGTGAGTTTGATAGTTCAAGATCCCCCCCTGTCTTGTGGCTCCTAAAGGCTTCCCCAGAGCCCTTGGAACCCAGAGAACCTAAAATGGGAGTGGAGGGAGATAAAAAGCTTTCAATTAATTTAATTATTATTAGTGCCAGATGATGACATCATCCAGCCCTACTGGATAACGTGATGGCAGTAGGATGGTGCCCAGTAGGTAGCATTCAAAGCAATAGGATGTCTGAGTAAACATTATAGGACTGAGCAATAAGATTAAAACCCTATGTGTGTATACATAGGAGTAAATCCCACTCAAATCAGGGGGATTTCACATCTGGATAAACATACAGAGGCTGGAATTGTAAAGTTTTCAAACAGCAAAAATGTATTTAGGAGACCAAAACACACACACCATTTTTCATAAAAAAATACTTTTTAAAAAAATGAAAAGACAGGAGAGGAAGTTTTTAAAAAGATATTTTACATATCCTACATTCTTTCCAGGGATATGCGAAATGAATAATGCACATTTTCCAGTCCTAAGCATATTTAATACAATGTTTTTACAACAGCTGTTGCTTTCACAGAACTTTAACCCTGCTGCACAAATGCATGACAAGGAAAATACGCTGTTGTCTTGGATACGGCCTTCACTTACATCCCTTTTCTCAGCTGGCGGGTGTCAGCTTTCAGCCTCAGAGGCATTCCAATCTGGCAGCCAGGATCAGGGCCCCTGGTCTGCATAGCCTTCACTACAGGCACTGATTAAAGTTAGAACAGAAATCTGGAGCCCTCATTGTCCTTGTATGTGAGCATCTTTGCTCCACACACACCTGAGGGAGAATAACAAAATTAATTTTGGAGTGAGGGATGCGTGATAATTTGAAACAGTCTTCTCTGACATCCGGAACATTGTTTCCTTCTTAGCTATGGCCAGGTGCTTTCAGTCTTGCTAAAATTGGACCCATTTATTGTCTTGTAAAGGAGAGTTATATTCCAGCTGACGGTTCATGACATCATGTGACAAATGTCTGCCTTTAAAGAGTTTGAGGACTTTTGGGGTGCCTTTAGAACAGTGGTGTTCAAACTTCAGTTCTCCAGGTGTTTTGGACCACAACTCCCACACTCCCTTCTCATTGCCAATACAGGCTTGGAATTCTGGGAGTTGTGGTCCAAAACATCTGGAGGGCCAAAGTTTGGACATCCCTGCTTTAGAACAAAGGTGTTATTACCTCAGGATCTGATGTATGTGTTTTGCTATACTTTCAGAACAATTTAGTGTTTGGCACACTGTAGCACTTTGCTAAATTCACGTGGAGACATGGAGTGTCTTCTACAGAGCTCTGCTCTGGCTTTTATTATTCCTCTGTTGCACTGCTGAACAGCTTAAGCAGAATGGTCTTAAGCACATAGTTCAAGTTTATAAATGGCAGAGAAATAAGTGCCATCTCCAGAGTTTGGCTTAATGGCCAAAGCATTCTGGGAAATGTGGCTAGAAAAGGAACATTTCTAAGCTCTGATTCTCTCTCTGTCTCTCTGTCCATAAATGAAGTGGACTTTTGTTGGGGTTATAAACTAGAAAGACCATCCTTTAGCCTAGTTCTAGGTACAGCAGCTACAGAGTAGAGGGTGG
>JAHTLZ010000237.1:39800377-39813538 GCA_023846285.1 Phrynocephalus versicolor | reverse complement strand
AGGTACAGCAGCTACAGAGTAGAGGGTGGTTGGGCTTTGTGGTCCCAAACCTAGTAGAGGATGACATCATGCTTGGTCATGCCAGCTCCAGAACAGCAACAGCAACTGACCCTGTCACTACAAACCTAGATAAAATAAAAGATAACACAGTACAGGTCTTTGTTTTGCCTTGTCAGGTGCAGAAAAGAAAGACACTGATGACAAGTTCCCTGTTTTTCCTTTTGTGGAACATGTGTAGGTGACAGCATCTTTTAGGACAGCAAGGAGACTGAATTTCTCAGCGGCTTCTCTTCTGTCTTCCCATGTTTAAAATCATGTGCACCGATTTCTCTGATTATTATGTGATCTTAAAAAGTATGGTGTTACAATGCAGCCTCAATCATAAATAACCGCAAGATTTGGAACATTGGCATGACTTTTGTCACATCCGTGTCAAAGTCACATAACCTGTTCTTCACCCCTTATACCTGCTGACATCGGGTGTAATGGTGGGTGCTTTCCCATTGCCAGCATTGAAGGAGTAGATGACAGCAATTCTTTGCTGAAGTTACAAGAATTTTAGAGACACAAATTGAAATGAGGGAAAGAAATCAAGATCCATGTTTACTCTTATATTAAAACTTACCCTTACTCTTTTACTGTCTTTGAGCAAACATCTGATATTAGCAATTAGGCACCTCCACACGTTCAGATGTTGCCCAATATATGTGTGGCTATGAGTCTTGTTTGTTTGTTTGTTTCTCTCACCATTTCTTCTATCTTTGCTTTGTTCCATTGCCATATACTTTTTCTGAAGTCACAGAACTTAGACTCATGGGCTTGCAGCTTCATTGTGACATAAACAACAAAATATCTTGAAAAAATGAGTAATATAATTTCTTGTGAGCAATAGTAGGAACCAAAACATTTGCTGTTCTCTACTTTCATTAAGTTTCTCTGTTATGAATGTGCTGACATGGACTCTTAAACATCACATAATAGACCCTCACAAGTATTTGCTCCTGTTGGCATGGGGAATATTTCAACAGTTTATACTCCATCAATCTTCCTTTCCTCATTGGTCCTTCCTCTGTGAACTCCAGAATGAAAAATGAGAAGGTTCTGATCTCACATATTAAACTGTAACGGATGGTTATTAAATCAATTTTCTTTCCCCCCAGCTAAAGTGTCTGTTTGGGAAGGAGTTTAATTTCCACCAAGGGCATGCAGTCAAAAACATTTAAGCACAATTTTAGGCACAGAGCCATTGAAATCAGAGGGCATATTCAGAAGGAAGCATGACAAGGATCTGACTGTAAGTGACATGTGTTTCAGTATGACAACTACCTCTCTGGATCCTGTTATGTGTGAATTAAATGCCCTTTTATTTAGTTTATACTCTTCTCCGACATTTCACCATGTCTAATGATGGAAAAGGTACAATAATAGTAAAGCATGACTTTTAGTTTTTAATCTAAGGAACCCTATGTGGGGGTATGTGCCATTTTTCTTGAATTTGGAGTCTATTCATATTCAGTGTTTGAAAAACCCTACCAGTTTAAGATCAGAGCAAAGACTACTTCTTGTTGATTGAAACACTACACATCCAGTAGATTGGAAGCTGATGCTTAACAAATATGATCCAGAATGATGCTGGGCAGTGTCACCAATTTTGAACCATCTTTCAGGTTCAATTCCAGATGCAGAGGATGGAGTTCCTGGGTCTAATGAAATATGCTCACCTTATATTTGTCTTCCGTCACTTTCTTGCTCTATAATGTGCCTTCCTATGAGATGCTGAAGAAGCCCTCCTATGAGTCTATCCATGCCTATTTGTTGCTTCCAAGATCAGAGCAGCCATAGTTGATAACCAGATGTTAAATGGTAGTTCAAACTAAAGAGAACAAACCCAGGTCTATCAACCCCTTTCTTCAAAAAATATGTTTATTTTTTCTTCAAAAAATATGAAGGGGACTTAGAGGGGGATTTGGAGGGGGATTGTAAGGGGCTCACCCGAGTCTTGAAGATTGTCTTGGGTCCCCTGGAGCTTTTTTGGATCCAAGACGCCGACCCGGGATGCCGAGACGCCGAGACATCGAGTCATCAATCTCTCTACCGCCTAACATATGAGACACGGAATGGGTATTGAGCGTCCCTCCCCCTCCCCCCTCCCCTCTCGTCTACCTCTACCTTTGCCTTCCTCATTATTGGGAGTCTCACCGGACTGTTTTGTGAGCCCCGGTTGCTGTATTTTGTGGAGCTCCTGGTGGGCGACCAGCCGGTTAGAAGAACCGGGGACTGAAGACTGCCACCGTCATTTCGCGGCTCTCTCCGCAAGCCTGTTGTCGGAGCCCGGGCGCAGGACTGGCCGCCGGTGTCTGCTTTCCCCCCGTATGGGGGTCCCTCTTCATCTGGCCATCATTGGCCTCATCCGACGGGCTGGTCCATGTGCCATGGACCTGGGAGTTTGGGCAGCATGTCGGTTGCCGGTGCCCCCCCCTTGGCTGGGGGTGGATGTCTCCAGCTTGCCTCGGCTTACGATGGCCTCCTCCCTGGCCTATTGGTGCTCTGCGGGCTTGGTTTTCGGGCAGCAGATCGGCTGCCGGCGATTTTTCTCCTCTGCCTGGTTACCTTGCCTTCGTTACCATTTACTGTCTGCCTGCCCATTGCAGCTACTTGGAATGGAACAGCTTTCCGAGGGGCTTGGTTTTGGTTTGGTTGTGAGTTCTTTGACTGGTGGGGGGACTGGATCTGGGGGGGGGGTTGTTCCAATGTTATGGCTTACTTGTTGGACACTTCGCTCCCTGCTGTGGTGTGCATCTTATCATCTATGGCTGCTTGGCGAAGAATGATGAGCCGTTCCATCTTCGACCACCGGGGGCTCCTGTCCGCTTTTGAAAGCAACAATTTGGACTCGTTGTGGTCGCCATGGTGGGCCTCTGCCCTCCCTTCGGCACTACTCTCTCCTCTACACCGTGACCTTGGAACGAGCGCGATCCTTCTGCCACCTCTCGAACAACTATGGAGCCAGGCTTCCCACTGCGCCCTACCCCCCCCCCACTGCTTATTTAAGATCTTGGTTTTGTCATCCTTTGGGGGGAAGAAGATCTTGGGATGCATAATGTCCGCTATGTATTTTGTTGTAGTCTCTCTGTAGTCAGACTTTAACATCTACCGTGGCTTAATTCCCCTCTACCTCCCCCTGCTTCCCTGGCCCTTTGGCTGCTTTATTTTTATTCTATTTTTTATTTTATTTTATTGCTTTAACTCTGTTGTTATTATTACTGCTTGATTGATTTGTACTATTATTAGGTTATTTGATTGTATTGTTAGTTTGTTTGTTTTTTAGGTCACCATGCTAGCAGGGGCTCCTATATGAACTGTGTCGGACCGTGCACAATACGCTTGGAATCGGAGGGTTAGTCGGATAAGAAGAACTCGGGTCAGGCACCTCGTGCCTGTCTCACGTTCTGACCCTTCGACTCACTGCCACGTGTCCTGGAGCCATCCCACCAGCGCCTCCAGCCTGTCTTGCCTCCTTCTGAATGCCAGGTTGGTCCACAATAAGACCCCCGTTATTTATGATGCCATCCTCGATGGGAGGGCTGACCTGGCTTGCATTACGGAGACCTGGGGGGAGCCTCCCTCACCCAGCTGTGCCCGCCTGGCTTTCTGGTTCAGGGAGTGGGCAGGCTGCAGGGCCAGAAGGGGGGGTTGCCATTGTGTACAAGGAATCACTTCATGTGACCAGGGCCTCGACATTGGTGAGTCCAGGGCTAGAATGCCTCCACCTGCTGGTAGGTCAGCGGGATAGATTTGGCATTGTGCTGGGTTACCGCGCTCCCCACAACCCTGCACAATCCCTGCCAGAGCTCTCAGAGTTCATCACCGCGGCTCAGTTGAAGTCCCCCCGGCTTTTGGTCGTTGGAGACTTCAGTGTGCATGCTGGCAGTGAGCTATCTGGTGCTGCTCTGGAATTCATGGAGTCTATGACCTCCATGAGTCTATCCCAGCATATTTTTTGCCCTACCCACAGATGTGGGCATACCCTGGACCTGGTATTTACCTCCATGTCGGGGGCTTTTAATCTGGAGGTGGGGGACATTGTCTCCTTACCTGTGTCATTGTTAGATCATCACCTGCTGTCCTTTTCCCTGTCAATCGTGCCCCCCCCGCGGGGATCACCGGCCCCTTGTTTGGGCCTGCCCCTGGAGGCGTCTGGATCCTTCTTGGTTCCGTGAAGCTTTCGGGGAGCTTCCTGGTGGCTTGGCTGACGATTCGGCAGAGGCTGCGGCTAACCTATGGTTTGAGTCAGCTTCCCATGCTGTCGACCGAATCGCCCCTAAGTGCCTCCTCCGGGGCAGAGCTTGACCTTCGCCGTGGTTCACGGCGGAGTTAAGAGCGATGAAGCAGGAGCGGAGGAGGCTGGAGAGCAGCTGGAGATGATGCCGGACAGCTACAAACAAGACTGCTGTTGTTATCCAAACTAGGCGCTACTTGCGAACGATCAGGGAGGCCAAAACATCGTATTACTCCCTGAGAATTGATGAGACCTCACCAATCCTAGTCTGCCCAGGCCCCCTCCTACTGATTTCAGTAGTGAGAATTTCGTAGTCTTTTTTAGATCAAAAATAGAGGCCATCCGGGCTGGCTTCGAATCCGGTTGCACTAGTCCTTCCTCACCACCCCCAGTTGCCTCACCCCCTTGCTCTCCTCGACTGGTTGAGTTTGGGCCTGTTTCCTCATTTGAGGCCTCCAGGGCTATCGCCCACTGCCAACCCACGTCCACCCCCTTCGATCCTTGCCCATCATGGCTCATAAAAGCTGCCGGAGGGAGCATGCCCGAGTGGGCTTCTGTCATCGCCACCGCCTCCTTCAGCAAGGGTTTTTTTTCTCTCCCGTCTGAAGGAGACGGTGGTAAAGCCCATTTTGAAAAAAAAAAACGGACTTGGCATCGGACCAATTGGCGAACTATCGTCCAATCGCCAATGTTCCCTTCATGGGCAAGGTTATCGAGAGGGTGGCCACGATTCGGATCCAGTCATTCTTGGAGGAACAGCAGCGCCTTGATCCTTGCCAGTCCAGTTTCAGGCCTGCCCGGGGGACCAAGACAGCTCTGGTCGCGCTGCAAGATGACCTAATCCAGGCAGCCGACAGGGGGTGCTCTACCCTGTTGGTCCTCCTGGATTTGTCAGCAGCCTTCGATACCGTCGACCACAGTATCTTACTGGACTGGCTCTCTGAGGTGGGTATCGGAGGCACTGTTCGCAGTTGGCTCCAATCCTTCCTGGAGGGTCGGCTCCAGTATGTGCAGCATGGGGGAGAGTTGTCGGCCCCGTGGACACTCCCATGTGGGGTTCCGCAGGGCTCGTCTCTCTCCCCCATGCTGTTTAACATCTATGTAAGACCGCTGACGGGGGTCATTCGGAGATTCGGAGTGTGCAGTCATCAGTACGCTGATGACACGCAACTCTATCTCTCCTTTTCCACTTCTGCAGTGGAAGCTGTCCGGACTCTCAACCTGTGTTTGGAGGCGGTCATGGCTTGGACCAGGGCCAACAGGCTCAAACTCAACCCCGAGAAGACTGAGGTGATGTTCTTCGGGAGCTCTCCATCTGGATACGGAGGCCCTCTCCCCAGGATGGAGGGTGTTTCCCTCCAGCTGGCAGACAGGGTTCGGAATCTGGGCGTGGTTCTGGATCCGGCGCTATCCTTGGATGCCCAGGTGGCTGCCGTGACCCAGACCGCTTTTTACCACCTGTGTCAAATTGCCCAGATCCACCTGTATCTAGACGGTAACTCTCTAAGAATAGTGGTGCAAGCGCTGGTGATCTTGAGGTTGGAGTATTGCAACACCCTCTACATGGGGTTGCCCTTGAATCTCCTCCGGCGGCTGCAGCGGGTACAAAATATGGTGGCCAGACTGGTGGTGGGTGCGCGTCATTACGACCACATCACCCCAGTTCTGACTCGCCTGCATTGGTTGCCCGTTGCGTACTGGATCAGATTCAAGGTCTTGGTTTTAGTTTATAAAACCCTCCATGGCTTGGGCCCGGACTACTTGGCAGAGCGGATCGCCCAGTGATCAACTTTGGCCCGACCAGTTCGGCAGTCGCCTCCACCTGCCACCCCACGAGAAGCCCGGAAGTCAGTCACCCGGAACCGGGCCTTCTCGGTGGCTGCCCCTTCATTGTGGAACAGCCTCCCCAGCGAAGTGCGCTCTGCAGAGTCACTGCTGGCCTTTCGCAGAGCCCTGAAAACCATCTTGTTCTGCGAGGCCTTCGGTGACCAGGTTTATATTTTTCCCCCCACCATCCGCTGCTGCTAATTAGCTATATTATGTGATGCTCCTTGAGCCACATTTGTTTTTTATGAAAAGGGTGCTATGGTTTTTAATGTTTTTATTGTAATGCTGCCTCAATGGCTCTGTTGAATTCTCGCTGTTATGTCACTGACTTGATCAGCCTTTTGTAAGCCGCCCAGAGTTCCCTAGGGAAGATGGACGGAGTAGAAATTCAATAATAAATAAATAAATAAATAAATAAATAAATAAATACATTAATACATTAATACATTAATGAATTTTGGAGCATTTGGCATAACCATTTCTCATAACTTGAGTGGCCATCTTAAAATTGCAGAAGTGGAAGGAACGCTGCAGATTATTGAGTCCCAGGAGTGTGCTAATGCTGTAGCATCAAACCAGATTAGTTGAAATGACAGGCAGTGGCATTATCAGGATCACCATCAATAGATAGTGCAGCCCCCAAAATGTTTTGTTGTACCATCTTCCACTCAGTTTTGTATATATTTTCTACGTGTGCTTTTCTCACACTTCTTGTGTAATTCTGAAGCATAAAACCAGCTGCTGCCTGAACATAGCATTAGATAGAAAACAAGTTGGTTACACCTAATCAGACTCCAAACCATTCCGTGGCGGTTGTAATTTGTCTTTTAGATAATATGTAAAACCGCGAGCCAGATTCTTCTACTTTACTTTCCCCTCAAATATCTATATTAATCCTTGTATCTTGGCCAAATTCCAAGACAGAGAATTACATACTAGGCTTAAATTTTTCCTGCCACTGAAACAGAACATGATATTTTTCACTTCCTGCTACAAATAGCCTTAGAGTTATTATGTTGCAATTTTTTTGCCTCAGAGATAAGAGCTAGCAAATATTTCATGGTAAGTAAAAAGAATTATAGCATTTAGTCTTTGATGACGCACGAATTTCATTTGGATTTTTCTCCACGCTAATGAAGTGAACTAATGAATTTGGGACACTATCCATCCCACAGGACAAACTTACAATCATACAGATTTAACACGTGCTTCAATCTCTGTCTTGCATAGAGAATCAGACATGCGTACTCAGGGCTCTATCACACGTCCTTAAAAATCCAGATCAAATTTCAAGAAAAACCATGTCCAAAAATCTTGTCCCCATGGCCACTGGGCTTTAAAAAAAGAAAGAAAGAAAGAAAACCTGGTAATGCCCCCTTTAGGGAGTTTTCCAATGCCTACCAGAGAAGCTGGGAATTTTTTGCCTCTGCTAAAAAAGCTCATTTTTTAGAGCCAGACGTTGTGGAAGTACATAAATCAGGCATGTCCAAAGTCAGGCGGGGGGGGGGCAAATGTGGCTCCTTTTCAAATTTTGAGTGGCCCGCAGCCTCTTCACCTTGCCAGCTTGGCCTGTCATGCATCCCCACCAGCTGGCCTCTCCCCATACTGGATGGAGACATCAGCTTAAAGTTTTACAGTTTGCCTGCCCTCCCTGCCTCCGTCCATCCCCCCAACCACCTGTCCAGCCTACCCGCCCCCGGCTCCATTGCTGCAACATCCTCCCTGCCTCCTTGTATGTCCTAGAGCAGTGCTGGTGAACCTATGGCATGGGTGCCAAAGGTGGTACTCAGAGTCCTTTCTGCGGGCACCTGACATCGCCCCTTCACAGCCACCTGTACTCAGGTTAAATTGCCGTATTGTCACTTTGCAAATAATTAGTGGGTTGTTCTGAATCGCAGTTTGGGCACTCAGTCTCTAAAAGGTTCACCATCACTGTCCTAGAGGCTTGTGCAAAGTCCGGCCCGGGGGCCAAATGCATCTGAATGGTCAGCCCCCACACATTTTCATGTCACCAAATCTGGCCCTTCTTGCAAAAAGTTTGGACATCCCTGACATAGATGATCCGGTTTTGTTTTCTTTTTCTTTTTCTTTGTTTTGTTTTTTATAGTGCCGACCAGCTATTCCTGGGGCTGGTCGGTCCTGTTTTTTTTTTTTAACCCCCTCAGCATTGTTCAGCTGGTACTCTGGCTATTCCTGGGGCTGGTCGGGCACTTTTTATTTTTAGAAAAATTTTATTGGCCCCCACGCAGGGCCGGCCAGCGGGCTTTCGGGGGTTTTAAAGTTTCTTTTTTTTTTTATCCCCCCCCCCCCCCAGTGCTGCTCAGCTGGTCCTATAGCTGGTCGGTTGCTTTTTTTATTTTATTTTTTATCCCCCCCCCCCCGTTAGTGGCCGCCTGTTTTTTGTTCGTTGCTTTTTAAAAAAATTTCTTTTGACACCCCCCCCCCAGCGCTACACTGCTTAGCTGGTCCTCCGGCTGGTCGGGCACTTTTTAAAAAAACATTTTTTTTTCTTTTTAGTCTTCCCCTCCCTCCCCACCAGCGCTGCTCAGCTGGCCTTTTTTTTTTAAACTTCCTTGTCCGTGGGAGCGGAGAGCCCACATCTTCCATCACGTGACCCAGGAAGAGAAAAACCTGGACTTTCAGATTCACCAGATCTTCCCCAAGGTGAGATAGCAGCTTATGAAAAAAAAAAAATTCTTTAAGCAGCAGTTGGTATCTGTACCTCAGCAGCCATTGGTACTCAGTTTACCAAGAAGTTGATTAGAACTGGATTCCTCCAAGCGCTAGCCACCCTGGCTATAATATTAGACAAAGTGAGGCAGTGGCTTAGATGGCAGAATTTCTGGGAGAAAGGCAGCAGTGATGTAGTGGAGGACAGTGTTACAGTTTCTGCGCTGCCTTCTCTAAACCCTCTGACCTCCGCGTTCTCAAGTACAATGGAAGTTGCTGACTCATGGCCAGATTCAGTTATTGCTTAGGTTGGTTTATGTATGTGCAACAGAGGAGCAGGAGCATGTTATATTTTGCGTATGGCATTTGATATTCTCATTTCCTACAGCATTTAATGTATCTTGAGATTCCAGACGTTGGCCTTGGTTTTTTCTTTTTTTTTCCAAGGTTTTGTTAAGATACTTTGTCAAAATACTCATCACTACTGGGGAGAAAAGAGAGATCGAGCGATCAAGCAATTAAGTCAGGCATGCCCAAACTTCGGCCTTCCAGATGTTTTGGACTGCAACTCCCACAGTCCTTTGACATTTGCAATCTAAGCTTGGAATTCTGGGAGTTATGGTCCAAAACATCAGGAGGGCTGAAGTTTGGACATGCCTGAATTAAGTGCGCCAAAACCATATGTTAAAACAATTTTAGCAGGTTGGTTGTTTTAGTTATTTTCCTGACCTTTTATTGCTTTGGTTTTTTGCTTTTTGTTTTTTTTTTTTGGTTGTTGTTTTTGATAACGCATTTTGTCTGAAAGTGAAAAGCTGGTTCTGACTGACATTATTGCTACCTGATGTATTACTGTTACTGAGGCTTTGTGCAAAATAGGTCCTATCCGCTTGCCTTAATACTGTATGTATGTGGCAACAGGCCACATCTAAGCAGAGATTTGGGGAAAAGAATTTGGTCTATCATTCCCAGAATTCTCTAGCCAGCATGACCAGTGGCCAGGCTGGCTAGGGATTCTGGAAGCCGTAGTCCAAAGCGTAGCTTTCTCCAAGCTTAGCATCCAAATAGACATTGGAATACAGTACATACATAAGGGTCAGCTGCTGCTTGATTTTAATTGGACTCGGCAAGGCACTTTAACGTTTAATTAAAACAAATGCCAAGTGTTTTTCATTCATCTGACAACACCAACACTCACTGGCAAAATCACTTAACAACAACTGCATATTTATGTTATGCTAACAATTTGATGGCATCCTTCTCCCTAGATTTCTGCTGTTCTAGGAGCTGGGGAGTTGCATTACTGTCCAAATGGAGCTTCTGGGGGGATATGGATTTGCAGATCATTCATAACCTTGAAAGCCATGTTAAGTGGGGAGTCAGTGTTCCCTGCTTTGGCCTTCCTGGTTCTTTTCTCCTCTGTGAACTAAAAGGCATGGGTGGTACCATGTCTCACCTATGAGATGGCACAGAGAGAGGGATCTGAAGGTATATCATCTCCTTCAAATAAAGGTGCTCTGAATAAAAGGCACTGAGTGTCTTTTTTAAATATAGGAGCTCACTGCAACATCATAGCCATAACCCCAAAGAGCTATACCCCAGGACAGGACAAAAATACAGGCAGCTGTGTTGATCCATTTTGCAAACCACAATATTATGATCAGTTAACAATAACAGGATAGTGTAGACATGGGGCAGTGCAGCAATAAGAAAACAGATCTGGATTCATGTCCCTTTTCTCCTATAGCTGTCACCCAGGGTCCGCAAGCAACTCACTGTCTAAGCCTTGCCAACTTTACAGTAAGGACTGAAGGCAGGGCTCCAAGCTCCACTCTAAGCTCCATGGAAGAATGAGGGTCTACCGATTATACTGGCACGTCGGTGCTGAAACCATCACTTGCCTAGAAAAGAGCCTCAGAATCATATTCCTTCATTACAAAGGTCCCAGTGGATTAATGTTTTGGTCCCATCCTGCCTTCCAGATGTGGCTATGGGCACTCTACTGAGAGCACAATCATTACTGCTAGTATAGATACATCCACTGATCTTTCAGTGGGTTAAACCTGGGCCTCTCAGGTGGGCTCACCCTAAATGAGATGCTAGATCTCCACACTGGGAAACATGACTTGATGAAGTATGGAGAACTTAGGAAAATGGTCGTTTCCAAAATATCCTAGTCAAGATAACTGGTTCCTGTATTTTATGCAAGAGAATTCCATGAGGTGTGTAAAACATTAAAATAGCTTAACTATTTTTATAATGTGAAATGGAACTTTAATCATGGTTAAATACAGGTACTATCTGCTCACTGAACCTGAGCCAAAAATAAGTAGAATAAAGTTCATTTCTTTAAAAAAATTAAGTGGCAATCATCCTCATCCGCATTGTCATTCTCCTCCCCCTCGTCGTCGTCGTCGTCGTCGTTGTTGTTGTTGTTGTTGTCGTCGTCATCATCATCATCATCATCATCATCATCATCATCATCATCAGTCTCCTGTCAAGGGGGCACATTGGGGAATCAAGCTCCCAAACTCTGGCTCTGCATCTAGAGACCTAAACCGTTGAGTTTTCCAGCAGTTTATGGTTTTGTGTGGATTAATTGCTGTGAAATATGTTTATAGTCCAATCCTAAATGTTTCCTCCGAAGCAAATTTAACTGAGTTCAGTGGTAGCATGTGTATTTACAAAAATTCCATGCATAACAATTTGAATCCTTTCCCTCTCACCATGAAGAGTTCAGCTGAATTATTCTGTTTACATGTGGAGACAAGGAAGAAAAGGAGAGGTAAAAAAAATGGGATTCAAGCAGGTCTGGTTTGAATTAGTTCACCATGTGCTAAGTTGTGGCTTGGAGGAGTATGTCATTATTCTGAGCTGTTTGCTTTGTCTTGAAAAACAGAGGATATTACGTAAAGAAAAGGTGGATTATATCAACACATGCCAATTACACTTGAAAAGAATGGCTTCAGGTGTTTGGCCCGTAGTAAATTAATCAACCTGGCTGGATTATTAATTTTCCTTCTAAGATGCACCTGTAACTGTGGTATTTCAATGATTCATTGATTTAAAAAACGTGTGTTGCCAGCCATAGTACAAATTTTAACAAGCACTTTCTTTATGCTTATAATTGTTGGTTGCCATTTTGTGTGAGTAAGATATCTAAAACTTTGCAAAAAAGGAAACCTTTCGGTACTTTTTTGAAAGCAATATAGTAATATAATTAAATCACTATTTTGCAGCTGCCATGTCTGATTTCTGAGTCACAGTCTAGTGCTATACAAGACATGGTGGCTGAGGCTGAAGAATGAGGTGGGTTTCTCTGGCAAGGTTGGCAGGAACAACAGATGCAGGGTAATTTGTGGTCTCTCGTGAAAAAGCCAAGACCTCTGCTTGTTAAAAGAGCCCACAGGATGAATGCAAAGTCCCTGCGCTGGAGACGATCTGTCAGGAAATTGCCAAATACTAACAATTCATATTATGCTTATAAGCCAGCTGGCTACATCTCTGAGAACTGAGTGGAAAAACATTTGTTCCCTTATGAATATATATAAAAAAGGCAGCCATTAAAAGAGAGACCAAGGTATTTGGTTTCTGCTTTCCTAAATCCACCTTCAAAATCACTTAGAGCCAATAAGGAATAACCACAGGAGACCTGGCTCACCGTAACCAGCCACATATCACTTAGACTAAACCACTGCTGGAGTGAGGGGGGAAATCAAGTTTATTTTCTAGTCCATCACTGGTTAGGTTTCAGGTTGGCATGCCTGTTTCCCAAGTTGAATCAGTGCCATGGTATCCGTCATGGATCAAGCACAGCAGGAAGGAGCCGTGGGTCTCTTCTTCAGACAAGTTCACGTTGCTGCGTCTAGACGGACGGTGTCAAGTCCCTCTGTGTGAATACTGGATGTTGTTCGTCATTTTTCAAAAACTCTTTTATGTGTCAGGAAATTCAGGAGAAGGTGAGAAATAAAGTCACATTTTAAAATGCAGTCAAGAGTAACTTTCCACCTTACACCTTGGAATGACCTCCCTTTTGTGTGTGTGCAGAATGTAAACTTCATATATCTTTAAGCAGCACTCATGCGAACAGATTACCATTTTGGGAACACACTTCAGGACTGGCTGCATCCTGAAACAGGCTTGAGGTGATCTCATCAGGCAACAGAAGCTGGGAGATTGCCATGCCAGTCAGCAGTTCACAACTCTGGATCCCAAACAACCTGCCTTGGGGGACCTAAATTAACCCTTTCAACCTCAGATTGTTTAATTACAGTGGCACCTCAATTTACGAATTTAATCCCTTCTGAAGGCATGCTCTTAAATCGAACTACTCTTAAGTCAGGATACCTATCTAAAAAATTGAAAAAATAAGTTAAAATATCAAAAAA
>JAHTLZ010000237.1:39772069-39795910 GCA_023846285.1 Phrynocephalus versicolor | reverse complement strand
GATGATGATGATGATGATGATGATGATGATGATGATGATGATGATGATGATGATGATGGTGATGATGATGATGGTGATGATGATGATGATGATAGGGGGTGGGGGAAAGGTAGACTATGGTCTCAAAAGAGCCAAATGGAGAGAAGGGGAGTTGGGTGGACATGGGCTATGCCCCTTTGTTTGGAGAGCTGGGGTTTGAAACCCATTCCTGGACTTGGATGCAGTTTTTACAACAGTCCTGCTTCCTGCCCCATCAGAAGAGTGCCTGGCTGATATCATCTGGCCAAGCATGTTAACACCTGGGAAACCACATCTCTTGGCGCGACTGTACTTTTAGTACAATGCTTTGATAAAGATGGTTTGCCATCGAAAGCTCAGCTTGCAAAAAAAAAAATGTTTTATTAGTAACCTATAAAGGTATCCCCTAGCCTAGTTTTGCATTGGTTTTCTGGTCCCACCAGCTCACCCCCCCTTTTTTCCCTTTTTTACTTCTACTGAGGGATGGAAGATGATGCCATAGTCCTTCCTACTCCAAAGGTTGCAGGGCATTGGCTGTGCAAGCTGTGGCTCTGATGGACAAGGACAACCTGAGGAAAGAGAGACTGTATATTCTGCCCCATCTGGATGAGCCCTGAGAAAGAAGACATACCAGTGAGCAGCTGGCACCCATAGATACCTCTGTTCAGACATAAGGTTTGGGTATGCTTTCCAGTTTCATAATGTGGTTGGGTGGGCGTGGCTATCCAGTGTATCCTCCGGCTGAGAAATCTTTCACCTTCAAGTGTTTTGGACCAAAGCAGAGTCAGCACGGTCAGTTGTAAGGGCCTGTGGGAGTTATAATCTACAACATCTGGAAGACCTTCTTAGAGGTGTAGCCTCTTTCTCCACATGGTAGGCTGTGTGTGGGGGTGTTGGAGTTTCTTTTGTTTGAGCAAAGGTTGGGCAGTGACTATGAAGCAAAGTTAATTTCCTGCTTGACTGGGGGGTGGATATGAGAAGAAAAGGGGAGTAAAAAGAAAAGTGTTCTCTACGGATTTCATTGTTGTTGCTCTTGTTGTTCTTATTAACATCTGTCATAACAATTGCAAAAATGAGCTTTGTGTGTGTGTGTGTGTGTGTGTGTGTGTGTGTGTGTGTGTGTGTGTGTGTGTGTGTGTCGCACCAGCTGCTAAGTCATAAGTGTTACTAAAGGAAAGCACAGCTCTGCAGAAATTTACTGCAGTGTTCTTTGTTATGTTAACACCATGTTTGTAGAGCACTTAATTTGCTCTCGTGTGAAAAAAGTCCTTATGCGTAAGGGGTTGTACAAACAGCACTCCAGAGGTGACTTATGTGAACTTGCATTTTATTTGCAAACAGGCCAGTGTTAAAACACATAAAAACTAATTACTTGACTGTTTTCTCACTATGATGATACCACTCTCACAAAGCATTTTTAAACACACACACACACACACACACACACACACACAATTCACCACATCTAAGAAAGAGTGGGACTTTGAATGAGGTTGTGTCAATAGCTAGCTTAATAACACTGTGTCTCAATGCAGGACACTGTATTAACTTTACTGTAGGGTGGGTGTGGAGGGCTTCAGCTGTGTTTGGACTGCAACTCACTAGCCTTTATCAACATAGTAGTGAGGGGTCATGATAGCTGCAGGCCAACCATACCTGGTGGGCTCAGTGAGGTAGCTGTCCCAAGTAGTGGGTTGCTAAAATGACAGATTGTACCAACCCTCCAAGCTCACCGTGGCCTTCCCATCAATTGGGCGTACCTTACACATTCCACATTCATTGCCTTCATTTATGAGCCTTTTCACATGACCCCTAAGATCCACTGGCCACTTAAATTCGGACCAGAGATCTTGGGGATTCGTTGCTCTTCCTATGTTCCCACCCCCTCCGCACTTCCTTGCTCCTGTCTGCATGAGGGGAGGGAGAAAAAAAGAGAGGAAAAAAATGCAGGCTCACCTCTGAAGCCGCCCGGAGCCCCGTCGTCGTCCTGATTCCTGTCTCTTAAAGGGGCGGGGGGCAAAAACAACAACAAACAGAAGTGAGGAGAGCCCGGCACTCACTCCTTTACATCCACATCAGGGATTTTCACCCCTGGAGAGCAGGTACCTGAAAAGTGCGCTGGGACGCGCTTAGGTGGGTGTGGTCGCACTTAATTCTCTGTAAACTCCAGAGCTGGTGGGGAAACAATTTTAAGCTCCAGAGCTGGGAGCCATTTGCCACGGAGTTTAGGGGTTGTGTGAAAAGGGGTTTACCTGCTGTGGGGAGACACCAGCTACTTTGCATGGTTGGTGAGAGGGCAAAGAATAATTTTCTGCTTATGTACCACCCCATCACAGTGCTTAAAACAATCTCTGAGTGGGTTACATTTTAATTACCTCCCACCCACCACCACCACCACCACCCCACACACACACACACCAGCAAGCTGGGTACTAATTTTAGGGTAGAAGGCCAAGTCAACCACAAGGCAGCTACCTGGGATTGAAGCTCGGGTCATGGGCACAGTTTGGGCTGCAGAAAATAACCTAGTAATCTTGAGACTGTTACAGGGAAAGAGAGAGGGACCGATGGCTGATGTACCTTCTTGTCACTCAAAATACTTGGTGGCCTCAGCTCAATTCTTCTTCCCATTTTCCTACGTTGTTAAGCTTGCTCCGCCCCCCACCCCTTGGCTCCTTTTTTGCTAGGTTTTCAATTTTACTTGTCTGGCCAGGTTTCACGTGGGTTTCAGACATGCCACTCCATGCCTGTTTAGCCCATCAGCCAGCCTAGATGTTGTTATTCTCACTTTCAAATAAAGGAAGAGCCTTGCCCGTATAGAACTGAAGGTATGGGATAAAACACATCATCACTATTTTGTCCAGCTGCTTTGTAAGAAACAAGCCTGTCTGCGTGATTAGCCAGTAAATGAAGCCATAGGATTTTAGCCTATGATTACATGGACTTCCAGCAATACTGTGTCATGTACTTTTCCACAAGCTTCTTTATACAGTAACTTTCTGGACAGGTTCTATTAGCACCTCTCTCATGGCCTCATTCTTCTGATTTCAGCAGCATGCACAGGTAGGGGACACATCTGCCACCTCAGTACTACCTGAGGCAACCGCCAGGAGAGACTACAAATGGAGGTTTGTCATACTGGCAGCTTCATAGAAAGCTATCAGTTCAGTCCCCACAGTTGCTTTGTGCACTGTGCCCCTCCCCTCTGGCTGGCCGGGCCACTTATGGGTTGCCACCTGCCACCAGCAGCCTTTCCCCCTGTGGTGCACTACTTTGGGAAACAGTCCAACTAGCCTGGCCCCGCCTCCGCCACCAGAAGACCACCGTCCTGCAAACCTCCATAGCTAGTAGAGACCTTAATGGTAAGATTGACCATGGCTTACAACTCGACAAAGCTCACATGATGCTCCCCGAGTTTCAAAATGACAAGGTTAAAAGGGTTAGATATATTTTATATCGGTATAAGAGGATCACCCCGAAATTTCATGCACTAAAATCTTTTCTCATTATTCAGACAACATTAGGGCGGAAGGATGCATTAAAACAAATATCATTTCCCTTCTGTGTCCCTCATGTTCCCAAATTACCCAGCAACTGAAATCAAAATGGAGTAAAGACAAGAGGACTTGATGTAGCCATCTGGAATGTATAACCCAGAAAGGTCTGCAATGCATTACATGGTCTGGAAAGTGGCTGGTTGAATTCCAGGGAGCTAAGATAGACTTCAAAGTCTGGCTGCACATCAGTGGAACTGTTGATCGGCTCAGATATTTCAAATGGGTGTCAATGAATGAATTTGTTACTTCTTTTTTTATCGCTTGGGTTCATGTGGGAAAACATAACTATGGATGGGTTTCTCTATTAATTTCATGCTGGCTGGTTTTTGTTTCATGTTTAGATACATACTGTCTATTTTCTAACACTTCTGTCATCTTGCTTTGTTATGTAGTTGCAAACTGTGTCAATGTTAATGGATTTTTTTAAAAAAAATAAGCAGAACCAAGATGTGTATTTTGTAACTAATTTGTTCAGTGAAAACCATCTTTCTTGTGGAAGCATTTTTGTGTTACAAGGAGGTATAATAAGAAATAAAGGATTTATTATACTTAACTTGAGGAAAAGAGATTTCATCAAGACAACAAAATGAAGGAAGGGACAGAATCTCCCTACCCTACAGCCTACAAATCTGACTGAAAAGAAAAGTTTTTATCTGCTTTCAGAAGGACAATAAAGACCAGCTTGGCCTCCTGTGGGAGGGAGTTCCAAAGTCTGGGTGCATCGACAGATAAGGCTCACTCCTGTGTCCCAAATAAACACACTGGTGAAGACAATGGGAGTCTTTGAGGTAGCTTGAACCCAAACTTTGTAGATTAAAAACAGCACTTTGGATTGTGCCCGGAAATAGATTGGCACCCAGTGGAGCTGCTGTTAACTGGGGGATTATATGCTCCCTGTCACCAGTCCCAGTTAACAATCTGGTTGTAGCATTTGGGAGATTTCTAAGACCAAAAGGACTGAAAAGATTTGAATACAGGTGCTCAATCCTCAGGCCCTTTCTCTTTTTCCTTTCCCAAGTTCAATAAGCTGGAAGCTGAAGTGGGGGAGAAGCAGTGGTGGTGGAAGGTCATCCCAGAGACCAGGCTGAGTGCTTTTTCCTGCTATGGACTGACACTGCATATCTCACAAACCCAACCTAGAAACGGACACTCTGGGCATCACTCGCTCACCTCCTTTCTTCCTTTTGGGAAGAAAAGGCACTGCACCATTTCTTTCAGAGAGTCCTCCAACTTCATCTTCTCTTACATTAAGAGTTTTTTGGGGTAGAAAAATCTGTGATTTTGAAACTGTTTGGCTATCTTGTCCAGCATTCCTCACCTTTATCCATGCTGCCTGAAGCTCATGGGAATTGTCGAGTTGTAGTATCTGGTGCAACATGTGTTGCATGCATTACAACAACAAGTTGCCCAACTCTAGTCTAGAGGGCTGTAGAGAAGAGAATGCAGCAAGAGCTTTTCAGATTGTTCCACTAGATTATTTTTTAAGTGAGTACTTTTAGGCAAACTGGAGGTGAGTTGTCAACTTCTAAGTATGGCAAGATTTCAACCTCAATTAAATACAGTAAGAGATATTTCTTACACTGTGGGGGTACATAGTACAAATGCACAGTTACTTGGAAATGAACCCATTGGGACTCATGCCTGTATAATTATGGTACACATTTGCTTCAGCCCATGAAATGCAGGCCAGTGCAGCTGTTGGCAAAGACTTCTGGGAGTGTTAGTGCAAGAACATTTGAGGACCCAAGGCTGGGACCCGTTGAGCTAGAGAAAAAAAAAGGATGGAAAACAGCAAGAGTTCAACTTCACTTGAGAATCTGTGGAAAATCTCACATAGCATTGTTAGCACACAGGTCCCTACTAGAGTTTAGAAATGGATTCCAGATTATGTCTCTCTGAAAAATCATGGATTTTGCCCAAGAAACCCTAGCAATCATCGTCAATGGCAGGGACAAGGGGATTCTGTACATGTAGCCTCCTGAAGTATCATTTCAAAATTCTGGTCCATACTTATTCCAAGTTTAGAATGCATTTTTGTGCAAGTTTTCTTTTTCTCTGACAACAGCATTGTGTTGTTGATTAAGATTTAGGTTGATCAAGCCAGGGAGGTGAGCTTTCAGTATGCAAAGGGAGGGGAGGAATATGTGTGGCAGGAAGGAAGACTTCAAAATGTGCTGCCCAGTTCCAGAAAGAATGGACTGGAAATAAGTAACAATGTGGGTTAGGGATGATAGTAGGGATGGGCACAAAACGCCAAAATAGTGTTTCGTTTCATTTTTCATTTCTCCCCATTTTGTTTTGTTTATTACAAAACAATTTATTTAAAAAATGTTTCATATTTCGTTTTGCTTTGTTTTGAATTTTTAATATATTTTTAATTTTTTATACACTGTTGGGGCCTGTGGGGAGGCCAGTGGGTGCTTTTTTTGGTTTGTTTTTTAATCCTTGTGCCAACTTGCTGGCTGGGTCGTCGCTTTAAAAAAAATTTTTTTTTCTTATCCCACGCCGACCAGGTCGCTGCTTGTTTGTTTTTTTTATTATTGTTTTTTTCGTATCTCGTGCTGACCAACTGTCCCATGGCGGGGTGAATTTTGTAATTTTGTAATTTTGTATTTATTTTTTTCTCGTGCTGACCAGCTGGCCTGTGGGCTGGGTTGGTGCTTTTTAAAAAATCTCCCACCAACAAGGTGGGCCATGGGCACTTTTATTTTTACCGTGGGGGTGAGCCGTTTTACAGAGGAAATGAAACTGTTCGTTTTAACAAAAGAAATGACTGTTTTGTTTCATCTGTAATGAAATGCTGCTTCATCATTTCATTCCATTCCATTCCATTTTATTATATAACAAAACGATGAAACAGCATTTCATTTTTCATTTTGTGCTCATCCCTGGTTGATAGCAGAAGGTACTATATGCTGAATACTAGCTAGGTTAATATGGGGATCTCCATTTCAAGGTTTGCAGCACACCAGAATTTTGTTCTTCCTATGAACTGTCAGGTTACTTCTAATTTATGCTAACCTGATGAATTAAAAACCTCGAAATCCCCTATCATTAATAGGCCTGCCCATGTCTCCTAAACTAAAGGCTGTAGCTTCTTTTATTAAATTTACCGATTTCATGGTAGGTCTTTCACATCATCTGTTACAAAACTTCCTTTTCATGAGCAGAAGACTCCTCCCATCTCCAGAAAAAGTGACGTATAGAAATCAGCTCTTCCTCAATCATCATTCTGTTTTCTTTCAAGTTATTTAAGTATTCTATGCCGTGCTTCATTTGCTCTTCGGAACATTTAATTTCCTCTTTACTTCTGTAGACTAAAACACAGCCTCATGATACACCTGTCCACTAACCAGCATTTGAAAATGGGATTTGTGTTCAATCTGTTACATGTTTGCAACCTATTTTCAGCCCAGTACTAGCTAATGAGTTCATACATGTAATACTTAATGACAAAAAGGGTGCGCTCCTCATATTCATAATTATCTAATGAAGAGACATGTTTCTTGTGTTCATAATCATTTGATGAATAAGGACAACCTTCCTTCCTTTCCAAAGCTGCCACTCATCCTCTGCATATATCCCATCAGGATGCCCTTTGAAAGTTACTGTGGTGATGAAAAGTCATAGATTTAACCACACAGACACAGATTTAACACGAAAACGTTGGAGGGACTGATTTGGAAAAGAGGCTGTGGAATGAGTCATCTGATCTAGCACACAAGATATAATCGTGTTTCCTTCTTTCTCACATTTTCTTTTCATAGGGCAGGATCGGGGGTGTGGGGAGAAAAATCTTTACAGAACTCATATCTGAAAACATAAAAGAACTCTAAAGTGGTTAATTATAGTGGTAGGGGAGACAAGCAGCAAGTTTATAGATAAGACACATATGGTATTTTGTCAAAAAAAATCATTTTCTCATTGCTGCATTCCATAACGACTAATCAACTTATAAAGCAAGTCAGAATAGCTTTGAATGATTGCTGTTCACTACATACAACCAAACAACTGCCCACCCACACACACCCCACACCCAATTTTCCAGACAACAGTGGGTGTATGATGTTGACAACCTCGAGCGGGTACAGAGGAGGGTGGGCGGGATGGTTGAAGGTCGCGAAGAAATGTCTTAACAGGAACAGCTTAGGGAACTGGGAATGTTTAGCCTTTCTAAAAGAAGGCTGTTAGGGGATATGATAGCTATGTTTAAATATTTAAAAGGATGTCATATTGAAGAGGGAACTGATTTGTTTTCCATGGTTCCAGAGACTAGGACTCAGGGCACTGGTTTCAAACGGCAGGAAAAGAGATTCCATTTGAATATTAGGAAGAACTTCATGACAGTTAGAGCTGTTCAGCAGTGGAATATGCTGCCGCAGAGGGTGGTGGAGTCTCCTTCTTTGGAGGTTTTTAAGCAGAGGCTGGATGGCTGTCTATTGGAAATGCTGTGATGGGGGTTCCTGCATGGCAGGGGGTTGGACTGAATGGCCCTTGAGGTCTCTTCCAACTCTATGATTCTATGACAGCATGCCACTTTCATTTGCTCACCAATGTCCGGCAATTTACTTATCGCAACATACGGTCCTCGTACTACATTAAGCCCTAAATTAAGCACTCACTTTGGGTCACTAGATTATAATCCAGGATTTTCAGAGTGCTTCGGCAAAATTTTCTGTTTGTGTCTTCATTGTAGGTTGAGACACCATGCCTAGGATTGATTGTAAGGGTGTGATGTGTGTGTGTTGTGTTATTACAGTCGTGACCGATTCTTTGTGACTAATATATATACTTTTTTATGTGTGTGTGTTGAGGGGATTTTTTTAATGTGTGTGAGTGTTCGGGGAGTGTGTGTGTGTGTGTGTGTGTGTGTGTGTGTGTGTGTGTGTTGAATCTGGTCTCTGGGTGTCTCAATGTGTATATACTGTGTATATATACACACAATGACAATAAATTATTATTATTACTTACCAGAAACTAATGCTCCATGAACACAATGTTTTCTGCTCTTACAATGTTAGAAAACTGGCAGTTTTCTCATCTTTGTGACGCGTGCATAAGCAATCAAACCTATAAAAGAAGCCTTGCGTTCCAATGATAAATTACATGTGTCCTGGAAAAATCTCTCAGTATCCCATGATTCAAATTTCCCTATGTTTCTGTTTCTATTCCTATCTGTTGGTATCATCATATGTCTGTGTTGTAATAATCAGTTCACCAGGAAGAATATGTTTTACATCACAGTGGTGTAGTCTGCCCCAAAAATTTTGGGAATTGGGGAGGAACAGAATCTGGATTTACCTGTCTTTTCTTTCCAACACTCACTGCAAAAGAAGAATTTTGGATGAATTTACTTTTAAAAAATAACAATAAATGCTGAGTTTTGGGGTGCCTATATAGGGATCCTAAGCTTTCAGCCATGATGTCACTTCTCTCTTGGGTGAGGAACTGGTATATAGGATTGCAGATGTGTAAAGGTAAAACAAATTAGGAAAATAAGGGTGCATAGCTACAAGAACTAAAGCACCTTTACAATCAAACATTGTGCAGTGAAATTGACCACTTCTTTCTAGATACAGGATTGGCAAAACAGATTTTAGTTCTGGTAAAGGTCTTGAGGATTTTAATGAGCTTATTTCTGAGTATACGTGCCTATGTCTAATATTGTAATGTAAAAAAACCATGGATTGTACAAGGAGATTTTGTACCAAAACCAAATATTTAAACACAGAAGTCTAACAGATTTATTTCAGAACATGCTTCCACTCCTTCCTGTTGCTACTGATCTTAAGCTATTTTCAGTTAGCAACATATATTGCTCTTGAAGGGTGAGATATAGAATTTTTTTAATCAGCCAGGGACACGCTCCCTGTATAGTTGAACCACAAGAGAAAGTATATAGTGGAAATCCAGTAGCTTCAGAACATCTCAGGAAATTCACTTTCACACATTTAAATTTCACAGAAATTTTCACAGATTTAAGTGAAAATTGGAGCTGATATACTGATTCTATAACCAAAGAACCATTCTCAAACATTGGAATAATCTATCCTTGAGAAATTGAGAGAAACAAGTATATTTAGTTTTAGCTGACATCCTGTTCCTTCTCCAGGTTGCCCAAGGTGACATTTGTGGTTCTTCTCTTAACATCTCTTTGCCCCCTCACTGACCCTGTCAGGTCTATAGGCTGAGAGGGAGGGAGCCTGTGGCCCTACCCTGGTACCTTGAGAATTTAAAGTGGTGTTTTTCCAGTCCTGGTTCAAAATTCCTAACCAGAACACTGTGTGGGTCTCCGAAGCACGTGTGGACGAACTAAAAAAAAAGCCAAATCAAGCATACAAAAAATTCACTTGATTATTGGCTTACAAACATTTAATCTTACACTGTATGCAATTAAACATATTTATACATACATAACTGATTAAAATGGGATGAATGCAGAATTGAAGCTTCAACACTGAAATGTTCATTAGGAGCCTTGGGGAAACCTACTCTTGTTTTATTTTCTATATCCTCCTTGTGACATATTTTTGGATAGCTCCATAGCCCTGAGCACTTCCTCTGTTAATATAATCTCTCCCATGTTCTCACACGTCACTAATTCAGTTTGACCTAACTAGGCATCGTAGTTTATTTTCTTTCTCACTGTAGCATCCACTTAAGATTCCTTTCGCTCCTATTCAAAAGAAACACTGCCAATCAGAGGCAAAAGGGCACTTGCATATGCAATCCATATGAAAACAATTTTTATTGTCCTTCCCATATTTTGGATAATTTTTTGCGCTCTTTGCCAATGACTGAGATGACATTTAAGGCAAAACAAAACATGGACATTAGTTTATCTCAGCTAAAGATTATTTTTCATCTGTGGTGACACCAGACATCTCCCTTCCTTTCAAATAAATTAGAAGAATTGTAAAGATGTAATGCCGTTATTAACTAATATGCCTACATTATTTTTTGCAAAACTTTTGCACTGCTGCAGCTGCCCTTACTGAGCAAGGTGTTTCTGTCCATTTGGTAGAAAAGAAAAGCAAACACTTTAATGACATTTTAATACAGTGGTACCTGTATTACGAAATTAATTAACAGCTCCCGCTGTTCACCCCAGCTCCTGCCAACCTAGCAGTTCAAAAGCATGTAAAATGCAAGTAGATAAATAGGTACCGCTGTAAAAAGGCGGGAAGGTAAAAACAGTGTTTCCTTGCAGCCATCCCGGCCACATGGCCATGGACTTCCACAACACTGGCTCTTCTGGCTTGAATACGGAGATGAGCACCACCCCTAGAGTCGGACACGACTAGCATGCATGTGTGTGGGGAACCTTTACCTTTTTACCTGTATTATGAAATTAATCCGTTCCGAGTGCATTTTTGTAAGTTGGTTTCCCATAGGAATGCATTGGAAACTGATTAATTCATTCTGGAGGCTAGAAAAACAGACAGAAACACCCTTTTTGTGCAAAACTCTATATAAAGTGCACTTTAAAGACGTACACACTGCACAGGAACACGACTAATCCATAATAAATATTTCAAACAGCACATATCAATTTTTGAACATAGTACAGGATAGTTCAGTGCATTTTAAAGGCAGGCACACTGGAAAGGAACATGCCTGACCCTGAAGAAATATTTCAAGTCTCACACATCACAGATTTGAACATGATGTGCACTTTAAAGACAGGCACACTAAAAGCATAGTGCTGGTATTTTAAAACCTCCCAGACGCAATGCACCCTGGGAGAAGCATTTTTTGAAACAAAATTGTAACTTGAAGAAAATGAACCTTTTTTCATAACTCAGTATTTCCCCACCTGCAATTTCTATTCATAACTCAGATTTTTCATACATTGAGTCATTTATAACTCGAAGTACCACTGGACCTATTAAGGACCCCCTTCTGAATCCAGCTATGTCCTGATTGTATATGTACTAATTCAGCTTTCTTTTCTTAATTGCTCTCAGCCAGCCAGTTTTGAAAAGCTCTGAAGGAGGGTATGATGAGATCAGTGACTGGGTCTGCAGAGGAATTCCATTTTTGTGTGTGTGAATTTTGAGCTGACCTGATCTGCACCTCTGGGATTAAAGTGCAAACAGGGATCCTATGTCATTGCAGATTTTGTCCTGCTGTACTCATCTAAAGGAATCTTCACATGGGATTTTACACCTTTTCTTTTGAAGCCTTTTACTGGTGGAGATGTTTTTGTTTCTAAATTGTTTTAAGTTCACAGCCTTCTATTATTATATGTTAATATTATAATGCATGTACCTCCTCCGCTTCCCACATTTTGCAAATCAGTTTGACTCCCTGAACTAAGAGAAAGCAATGATATAAATGAAATAAATAATCATGCTAATGACCCAGGAACAACATACATATTGTGCAGCTATTTAGCGGATAATTTTGGTTAAAACTTGTATCTGTTATATAATACCAGTCAATGTTTTTATAAGTTTGATTGACTGTGCCTGGAATATAACCACCACCACCACCAATATCCCTGTGTAGTTTGTGAGCACATTAGGCTTAGCAGAGCAGTTTGTTCCCAAGACATTCCCCAGTAAAATGCCAATATTTGACACATTGGCCTTAATCTCTCTCCACTCCATATTGCTGTTCTTCTTGTTGCCTTGGCACCATTCTGTTAATGGGCAAGGTCCTACTGGCTCCTCAGCCAGTGTTATGCATCAAGAAGCTGGGCCTTATTAAATGGTTTCTTACTTGTCCTTGCTGCCAAGACTCAGACACTGAGGGAGACACAAAAGGGTATAGAAAAATCTATTCTGAACCCAAACATTGAATACTTTGTATTTATAGTAGGTTCAAACAGGAAGCCTTGGCTGTACCATGTTCAAGCAGGTGCAGTCCTCTGGGACTTCTGCAATGGTCCTAATAAGAAAGAAAGAAAGAAAGAAAGAAAGAAAGAAAGAAAGAAAGAAAGCTCTCTTCCCCCCTCTGCTGTAAATATTAATCAAATTATGGCTGAGAGACAGATTTTCCCAAATCAATTGCTGACAAAATTAAAGGGGGGGGAGAAAAGAGTCAAAATAGAGGGGTACTTTCAAAACTGATTTTCTAAATTTCAGTGTGAGCTTTTAAATCCATGTCTTCAGGCATCTTAAGTGTGAGCGATCCATGAACAAACACTCACACTGAAATAAATTAGATTTCTTTCCTTTTTCCCTTCTCCCCCTTTAATTTTGTCAACACAGAGAAGCAGACTAAGAAGGCTACTACAGTACTTTGGAAATTGCTTCATGAGGTGGGGAGACAAGAGTCTAGGCCTTTAGCTATCTGTTCATCTGTTAGAAGAAGTTATATTATATTTTATGGCCACTTGCTTTCTCACCAGCCTCCTAGCAGCTTGAATGTTAAAAACAACCCCAGGCAGTGTGAGAAAACTCTTGACCACACCATCTTTCCCTCATATACACTCTATGACATTGATAACAAGCTGAACAAATTCCAGGCCATGTTTAATGAGCACATATTTTATACAAATGAGCTCAAGAGAGCTTGCCCATCCCTAATTAAACTAGAAAAGAAGCATTTGTCCTAATTGGGCAGCATAGCCGAAAAATTAATTGTGGGACTGCTTAGAATTGTAATCTCATGGTCCAGTTCACACACACAAGAATGCTTCGGAGATTCTACAGAGAATTTAACCGGTGCCTTTTCCCCTTACTACCTGGGGGAGGTATACATGTGCACTTCAGAAGTATTGCTCTTTTGTTTGTCATGTTTTTAAAACTAGAGGGATGTTTCTACAGAGATAGCTGAACCTAACAGAGGGCAGTGCTACGGTATTGCTTGCATAATACTGCCATGTATGCATGAGATAGGGGCATCTCTGTTGCTTTCCTGATGACGCATTATTGCTTTAATGATGGGTTTCTGTCCAGTTCATGTGAGGAAAATTGCTGAGAATCTCTTCACAGATTTCCAAAGAGCAACTGTTGTGTTCTGATTAGGCAGGAACAAAAAAGACACAGAACAAGAAGGGGTATTTTTTCCAAATGAACCTCAGTGTTGCCAAGCCTTAGAAGAATTTGCTGGCAAAACGGAAACATATTTTTGGGAAAGATTCGTTTGTTTCTTGCAAATTATTACATGCAGAGATCACTAAATATGAGATACGGTGGGGCAGCTTCTCCCGTTTTTGGTTTTTGTTTTTAATTTCCCCTTGTTAGCTCGACTTATGAATGAAAACATGTTTGAACGACACCGCAGCCTGCCCAGCCAAGGGTTGTGGCAACAGAACATAGTGAACGATGTTCTGCCTCAAGCATCATCAAGAAATCTTCCAGCTAAGGCTTCCTTGAGTCTGTATAGCTGAGACTTCTCATGTGCAAAACAGAACAGGCTGGATGTCAGAAACAAGCTTGGGCATGACGCATATCAGTGCAGCATGACCCATCATTCTAAGGCTCGAAGCAGTTCCATTTTAGGGACCCTGCTAATCTGAAGTAATTAATGAAGCCTTTGTCCAATTCCCACAGTCTCATTGATCAGTCTCATCTGGCTGTGGAGCTAGGCAGGCATGTCCAAACTTTGGCCCTACAGATGTTTTGGACCACAACCCCTACAGTCCTTTGCCATTGGAAAGACAGGCTTGGAATTCTGGGAGTTGTGGTCCAAAACATCAGGAGGGCTGAAGTTTGGACATGCCTGAGCTAGAGGATAGATATTTGATTCCCCCCCCCCCATACCTCCTGGGAATAAAACCAGCCTACGTGGCCTTGGTCAAGCTGCACCATCAGCCCCATAAGTGCCCCCAGGATAAGGGAACAGTGAACCACTTCTGCATATTGTCGACCTGGAAAATCCTGAAAAGGGTGACTGTAAATTGGAAAGTATGTGATGGGACATTATTATTTTTCTTTAATTGCAGGGGGATGCAGAAAGGCTGTGAGAACACATATTCAGTATTCAAGTTCTCTGGCATCATCACCTCTCTGCTTAACTGATTTCCAAGGAACCTAGCCATGGCAAGAATTATAGAGCACTTTTGTTTGACTTGTTTCCCTCTGCATTTTGAATTAGGATTATAAACTTAGTAAAGATTGGTCATCTCCACCTCTCAGATTTGATGGCCCTTTCCCCGTAAGAATTATGTCAACTGGATTTGCAAACACAGCTACGAAAGTACAGTACAGTAGTTGCTCTTGGCCCATGTAAATTCAATGGACATGTAAATAAGGGTTAGTGTGTCTATTACTGTGGTATAATATTTGTATATATTATGTGTGATTCTGCTTTGTTCTCTCTTCAAGAAAACTTAGTTGTTATCTGTTTGTGGATACAGAAAAATATGCATTCCATTAACCACACCACTCTTGATTCCATTTGCTCTTCGAGCTCACTGGATGTTTGTTCAACCAGCTTCTGCCTGTGTACAATTTTCATTTAGAAAGGCTTCATCTTCTTTGATTCTGATAGAAAATACTTTTTTCTCTCTGTCTATCAGATCTGTTTTTTATTTAATCCCGAATAAAGGAGGACATTTGGAACCATAGACAGGAAGATACCTTCATTCATCAGTGAACTTCGAAGGACATGGCAACCTAACAGGGGTAAAAGGCAAGTGAAGTATGTTAAAATATGAAACAGTGGGATCATCATAAATTATCATAACATCTTAATAAAATCTGGACAGGAAAACAAAATGATAATGCCATGAGCGACAAGCAAGAGAAGGGCAAGGCAGCATTCCAACCCAACTAGCATTCCTACTTTTTCAATACATTGTTCCTTACATGTACAGAATTTTTAGCTACAACAGCAATCTTACAAATGCCATTTTAACTGTTTTTATTTCATTTTGCGATTTTGGAAAATGAGAACAATGACCTACAGTGAGTGAGTCGATCCTGTTAAATAAAGGCATTGTGTTGCTTAATGTAATGATATACAGTAGAGTAGACCCATTGGTATATGAACACTTCTGTATGTTGCATTGATTCAAAGAGACCTATATTGGTGACTAACTATGGAAAGAAACATTGCCTAAAGGAACATTAGTGAGGTACGTATTATGTCCTATTTGCTGCTTGGATAGGTTTGGACCACATCCTAGGTTTCTGCCCAGCGCCTATTTGGACCTGTATCCAGCTGTTCCTGAGGGGTTGAAAAATGGAAGGGGAGAAGAGAATGGAATGATGGAGGGCAAGCCTTTGGTTTACAAAACAACCCTCCATGGCTTGGGACCTGAATATCTGGCAGAGCGTGTTTCCCAGAAGTCAGAGCCTGGCCAACTCGAGCCTCCATGGCTTTCTTCCTCCAGGTAGCCACCCCCCAGGGAGGCAACATGCAACCAGGCCTCTGTGGCTGGCCCGGCCTCCTGGAACGAATTGCCAAGTGAGATACGCCAGGCCCCCTCCCCATCCTTGGTGTCCTTTAAAAAGGCTGTAAAATCCTGGCTTTTCAGGGATGCCTTTGGCAATTGTTAAGGTGTATTTCAGTTTTCCCCTGTGTTGTCCATTTTGTTTAGTGTTTTATGCCTCTTGCCGTGTAGCTGTTTGTTTCATTGTCTTGCATTACTGTCTTTTTTTATCTTTATTATTATTTGTTGTTCTTTATTATAGTGATTTACGTAAACCACCCAGAGTTCCCTTTGGGGGAAATTGATCACGGTATACAAATGCAAAAATAAATAAATAAAAATAATAAATAAGTCTCACCGGTTGGCTGGCTGGTTGGAATCCTGAACAGGAGCATTTTACAGTATATTATAACCACTTGTGCCAGTTCCCAATTAAATTGACTTATAAGCAGAAGACAAGGACTGTTGATCTCAGTAATGTCCAAGTAAAAAGAACCAGGGCTTTTAAGAGGGAAAACAAGCCCAAATATGGTTACCTGAAATTACAGTGACAGTGGGCAGCAAACCTTAGTTTGGGGTTCCTGTCATGCGAATAATTTTAGTTGACCTTGCTATCTATATTGGAGCTTGAAGGCCGGGCCAAGCCCATGAGATAACCCCACCTTGACCCTCCAGGATTAACAGCATCCCCCTATGACTCACTTGACCTGAGGACTTCCTTGCCTCTATGCATTTATTGGACATGTGCCACTAACAACCCTCATTAAGCACATCTGAAATAATTACCATTGTAATTAGTTTGTTTTGAAATGAATGCATTTACAAATACTCTAAACTCTTCAAATTATCTTGATTACAAAGATCTGCCTTTAGGACTTAAAGGTTTACAGTATTTACCTTCATACCAATGCTACTCTCTCACATTTTTTGGATATAGGTTTCTTCTTGTTTGAGAAGCACAGAGAGGAAGTCAGAACATGCCGCTGTTTGTTTTAACGCATACATATGTAGCATCCACATCTTTCTTTTTCACACAATGACTCAAACCCATCCAGGGAGGCTCTCAAAGGACAGTTAGAAGCAAGCATCTTTTATTTCATGCTGTGTAAGTTCAGATGGTGGCGTCTCAAGTTGTTGAGTGTTCTGTAAATTTTATTGTTGTGGATTTTAAGCAGATTTCTGGAAGTTGCATGCAGCTGAGAATGACTGATTAATACATTATTCAATGAACATGTATTCTATTAATTAATTAAAAACAACCACCAGTAAAATTAAATTAATTAAATTTTAATTTAAAGTACATTACACATAAACAGAGAAAAGTGAAACAACACATTCAAGAAAAAAATGTTGGGAAGGGCATGGAGGTTTATTCATTTCTTTTCCTCTTTCTTTCATTAATTTTATTTACATATTGTTTGTCTCCAAATAAAGGAGCATAGCGAATAAGGTTGAACTGTGACATCACAAGTCCAGTTCATGAACTCAAACTAGAGCTTTGAAAGGGTTGTTTTTGAGGGCTATTTATACCCCTCGGGTTCTAAAATGTGGTTCACTTGCACCTTCACTTTCTCTCCCCTCACTACCTATTGCTTTGTCCCTTATAAATCTAACGATGTATGTTATACACCATCAAGTTGAAACAATTTTATAGTGCCAAAGAGGGTTTTCAGGCAAGGGAGATATATAAGGAGTGGTTTTGACCAATGCCACCCACCGTGAAGTTTCATGGCACAACATTCAAATCCTTGTCTCCTGAATCCTAGTCTGTCACTCTGTTCACTGTGCCACACTGGGTTAAACCTTAACAATAGGGAAATACTACATCTTTATTGATTTCAATGTTGATCTTGCTCAAATTTGTTTGTTCTCATGCAAAGACAATTTTAATGAGAAAATTGGTGTGTCATCTGGTCTTCAACTGAAGCGGTTCTCATGAAAAGTGTTCTTCTTATTTTGTTGTTCAATCGTTGAGTCATGTCTGACTCTTCGTGACCCCCATGGACCAGAGCTCGCCAGGCCTTCCTATCTTCCACTGCCTCCCGGAGTTTGGTCAAATCCATATTGGTTGCATTGATTACACTGTCCAACCATCTCATTCTCTGCTGTCCTCTTTTCCTTTTGCCTTCAATCTTTTCCAACATCAGGGACTTTTCCAAGGAGTCCTTTCTCCTCATGAGGTGGCCAAAGTACTGGAGCCCCAGCTTCAAAATCTGTCCTTCCAGTGAATTCTTATACAGTGGTACCTTGTATAAAGGAATTAATTTGTTCCAAATGAAATTATGTTAAGCAAATTTTCCTTTATACAAATTCCTATAGGAATGCATTGAAAATGGAGTAATCCCATTTTTATGTTGTACGGATTTCCCCCATAGGCGATTATGTTAAGCAAATTTCCCCTACCTCCGGAATTTTTTATGTTGTACAGATTTTATGCTATACAAGCTGTTTGTTATACAAGGGTCCACTGTATACCACTCCATACCACTTCAAGTAGTCTCTGGGCGGTTTACAGTTTTAATTACAGTATGCAGGCTACACATTGCGCCCCCCCCGCAAGCTGGGTACTCATTTTACCGACTTCGAAAGGATGGAAGGCTGAGTCAACCATGAGTCTGCTACCTGGGATTGAACCCCCAGGTCGTGAGCACAGTTTACCTGCAGTACCGGCATTCTACCACTGCGCCACGAGGCTATTGGCATTCCTTCATTGCTCTTTTAGTCATAAGATAAATGATACTCCTCTCCCACCCTGGCTCCATATTGGGGCTAATATGGAGATTCTCTATCTGCAAGAGGGGCTCTCCGCTTTATACCCATCATTTTTCATGTGAGCAGAGCAACAGCAGAATGGTTGCCCCTGGCACGTTCCCTTCTTTGTGTGTTTGCTTAAATGTAATGCTGAATGCCTAAATAGGCCTGTTGTGCTTATTTTTAGGAAGATGTTCTACAAAAATGCATTAAATGTGTGCTAGTTGGTATAGACAGCCACTTGTTGCAGTTGCATCCTCTCATTGCTTTCTGTTTCTAACTGTCCTTCAACCAGATAGTCTGTTGAAAGGGGGCTTCATCCCAAGGTCTGCTGGAAACACATCTTTAGGGTGGTGAACTTTGCCTTGTTTCCCCCCCCCCCCAATTCCAGAAATTTGGAGACACTGCGCCCCCCCCAAAAGGGTTTTCAAACTGCTAGGAGCAAAAGTTGTGCTTTTGGATACTCATTGAACAAATCACTTCTGACATCCTGCTCTCCCTTCCTTGCCTTTAGCTTATGAATAATATTAGCAATAAGCAATCCTCAGGGGTCTGCGCGTATGGCTGGGCCAAACCTTAAAACCAATCTGTTTTAGTTCTGTTTATTCATATTTCCATGATGTTTAAGGTAAGTATTTTATTTCAGTTGAAGTACAGTCTGAGTCGGTTTGGGATACGATTGTTAACATTTCAAGGCAAAACTATATAGGGTTGCTTAGCAACACATCAAAGGCTTGGAAACACATATCATGAAACAAATGTGCTTAAGGTGGAGAAAACAAGGCACAAACTAGTTGTGTTTGTGGAAAACTAGTCAGGCATGCCTAGCAGCCTCAGGTGTGGGTTTTCACCTGTTATTTGCATTAAAGACACATCCAGCTGACTCACAGGTCTTGTTTAAGAGAGTCAGAGCAGTGATTACCAACTTTGGGTAACTCAAGTGTTCTTAGACTGCCTCTCCCAGAAACCTTGGCCAGCATAGATTGTGGTGAAGACCTCTGGGCAGTACAGGAACTATTGGATTACCCAAGGTTGGGAACCACTAATCTAGATCACCAGAGAGATTTGCAACCAGATGTACATCTCTATCCACCACATCAAGATTCATGGAGCTAAATTAATCACTGAGTGGCATGTTTACTTTCTGCACTCCTAAATGGCTTTCCGACATCCTGAAGAGGAATGAGGTCAATGAATAAACTTTAAAAAGTCACTTTAAAAAGCAATTTCCCAAGATTTGGGAGAAGAATGTGTGTACTTTCACCCGTCTTTCATCTGTCAAAATATTTTCTGAAGCTCTTCGTGTTGGTGAGCTCTATCTTGCTTTTTCCTGGCTCCAGACATTGAGGGCCTGAGGGGTTTTCAAAATGTTATGAGAGGAACTGCATTTTGCATATGAATCATGCAAACCGCTTTTGCAGTTTTGCATGAGTTCCAGTAATGGTATCCTGGTTTTGGAACAACAGGCTGTTAGAAACGCTACTCATAGCTATCTCTTTTTTATGGACAGAAGAGTATACCCTAGGCATGCAGCCTCTGTGTTCAAATCATGCTTGTGATACTGTGGACCAGATCATGTCACAGGGTACTAGGTGGAAATCACAGGCTCTCATCATTGGCATCTAATTTTAACTATTCCAAATTGAAGTCTTCTTTTTCTTAGCATTTGTCTCACTTGGTGTTGGAGTCCGCTATTCTTGTTCCACTAGTTGGAATAACTTATTTCAGTTAGAATAACTATTTCTTTGGGATTGCAATGAATCAAAATAGTTATGATTTACTTCCAGTTGGAAGTAAATTGAATAGTTATTCCAACAGGAAGTAAATCACACTTGTGTGTGTGTGTTGTGCCATTACAGTCGTGACCGACTCTTTGTGACCCCATGTCCATAGAGTTTTCTTGGCAGGAATACTGGAGTGGCTTGCCAGTTCCTACTCCAGGCACCTACAGCGCCTTGTATTCCCTGGTGGTCTCCCATCCAAGTACTAACCAGGGCCGACCCTGCTTAGCTTCTGAAATCAGGCAACATCGGATGTGCTTAGGGCATCAAGGCAGCTAAAACACAGTTATTTTGAGTCAATGCAATTCCAAAGAAATATGCAGAGAATCATGTGCATGTGTTCACACCAAGGAACATTGAAGCATACACACCTTGGAATAGAACTTTAGTGTCAGAGTAGACAATATGCTGAACACATACTTGGGTGCCATGCTTCCTCAAGTTTTGAAAGACATTGGTTCATCATAACACATGTTTTCCTCCCCTCCAGTTCTATTCTATACTTTGTTTTGTTTTGTTTTTAATTTTACTTCCCCTTGCAAGTCTGAATGAGGCATGGATTTCTAAGTCCCTCTGTGAAGGCAAAACACATTTGGGGGAAAATATGCTGTACATTTCCTTTATTATCTAGTTTGGTCTATAGTCTCCTTATCATAAAATGAAAAATAATAGCCAGCTGGGAGAGTTACAGTTTTATTGGAATAACAAATGAAATAAGGAAATTTTGTTCCACAAGTAGAGGAAACTATGGATTTGAAAGAAGGCAACATTTCAGCTATATACTGGTGTAAAGCAGAAACAAAGGAACTGGTACATCCAATGATAGGAAAAGTCAAAAAGAGAGACCAGGTCTCAGGATGTAAAAGATGTGAATGATTTTTATTCTTTTTTTTTAATCATTCACATCTTTTTTTTCCTCATCTCCTATTTTGACTTCTAATATGCTGGTGTAAGCCAGTGCCCTAATGGCCTGGCCACTTCGTACCTATTTGTGTGTCAAGTACAACGGCTAGTGAGAGAGTGAATAAACCCAAGTGTTAAGAGATAGTTAAAGCTGCTTCTCCTTATGCCAGGTACCAGAGCTCAGTTCTTGTAGCCTAGCTTTTACTTCTAAACAAGAAGAGTATTTCTTCACTCACTTTTTCTGTGGGAAGGAAGTCACACTGCCAAAACCTCAGTGCATATTTTGGCACAGTTCTTCAGAATGTCACGGAGAGAAGAGCAGGACTGAGCCAGCGACGGAGCGTTATTGACTCAAACAGTTAAGCAAAGCAATCATATGGATGTCCTGCCCATTTGTTTTTCTCAGAAGTTCCACTGTGTTCCAGGGGAATTGCTTTTAGAAAAGTATGCACAGCATTGCAGCCTGAGAATAAGTCAAATATTTGGTTCCTTAAGATAATAGGCATTGACCCAACAGAGCCTCCTGTACAACTGATGCTATATAATCTTCTCCACAGTTTGGAAATGTTACCTTTTTGTTACATTTTTCCTCCCAGAATTCCTCAGTCATTGTTAACACTGGCTGATCCAATAGGCAGTCATTTCAATCATTTCCAAAGGACTGCAGTCTTCTAAGGTTGTGCCAAATATAATGCGTTAATCTTCATTATATCATGAGACTCTTTCTTGTAAAATCAATAAGGCACCCTGTGTCAATGACAGGCATTCACTAATTTTTAGAAGCAGTAAGAAACTGACAGAAAAAAGAGAGAGAAAGAGGGATGGATTGGACAGACAGAAGCTGACAATGACACTTTACTTTCGTCTTCTACACATAATGTCTCTTAAAGCAAGTTGCAAAGAGATAGAGGTATTGACTGGTTAACTTTTTCAGTTATAAACAAATTTTAGTCACCTATCTGATTCTCCCTATTTGAGTTGTGCTGTGTATTATTATTATTCTGAATTGCTGTATTCATGCTTCCTTCCTCTCCAGAGTTCTCACAGTAGGGGTTCAATATCACAGACTTCGGATGCAATCAGATTGTGCTAAATAGGGTCTTTCTGAGATGTGTGATGTCATTTGGAGTTAACCTTGCAAGGACTGAGCACACTGGACCTCAAGCAACCCATTGAGCATGATCTAAATCAATCTTCTTTCCCTTTAAAGTGAAAGGAATAAAATCCCCCTCCTATCTGCTCCTCCATGCTTTACTTAAAGCAGGTAATGATCTCGAGAAATGGAAACCTTCCTTCTTGCTCATCTATGTAGGGGAAAGGTGAGGAAGTTTTCTCTTTTTATATAATTGTTGTTAACAAATAGAGCAAGTCAGCAATGCTTTGAAAGGATACTGATGCATTAGCAGCCATTAAGGGTATTTGTACACGACCCCTAAACTCCGCAGCAAATGGCTGCCAGCTCCGGAGCTTACAATTGTTTCCCCACCAGCTCTGGAGTTTGCAGGAAATTAAGTGCGACCACGCCCACCTAAGCGTGTCCCAGCGCACTTTTCTTGTACCTGCTCTAGGAGGGTGAAAATCCCCAGGTCCAGATTTAATCTGGTGAGTGCGGGGCTCTCCTCGCTTCTGTTTGTTTCTTTTTTTGCCTCCCACCCCTTTAAGAGAAGGGGCGGGAGGCAAAAACAAACAAACAAACAGAAGAGAAGGAATCAGGACGACAACGGGGCTCCAGGTGGCTTCGGAGGTGAGCCTGCATTTTTTCCTCTCTTTTTTCCTCCCTCCCCTTACGCAGACAGGAGCAAGGAAGTGCGGAGGGGTAGGGACGCAGAAAGAGCAACGAACCCCCAAGATCTCTGGTCCGAGTTTAAGTGGCCAGCGGATCTTAGGGGTCGTGTGAAAAGGCCCTAAGAAGAAATTGAAAACTTCCTGTCCTTCTCCACAAATGACCAGGGTTCACAATAGCACATATGCTGTGTGGTTCCTTGGAAAAGGAGTGAACCAGCTCATTCCCAGCCCAGACCAAACCCCAGGACAAATGTCGGTCTGATCACACCCTCACTCTTCTTAAGCATTTGTATCTCATATTGGTAACATGACAGTTAATACTAAGGCTGTAAAATATGATTGCTTGCTGATCTGACAGGATTCAAAATATCCTGTGTGGTAAGGTAAAGCAATCACAGCCCAACCAATTCCTCTCTAATTCTTTCCCCTCAAAACTAGCTGTCAGCCAAAGAAAAATGTTATGCAGTTTGCTTAATGTAGAGGACATTCAAATGTGGTATTTACTGTGGCTTGAAGGACCTTTGCAGTGGTTTGAAGGGGGGGAGTGAAAACAGGAAACTATTCATCAGCATTTGCCTGAAGGGAGGAAATGTAGTTCTTTGCTGATATCTTGATTTTTGAGACCTTAATAATGCTGGTCCGATGCTTTCTTTCCAGACATAAGCAGAATGAAATTTCTTTCTTTCTTTCTTTCTTTCTTTCTTTCTTTCTTTCTTTCTTT
>JAHTLZ010000237.1:39744191-39765515 GCA_023846285.1 Phrynocephalus versicolor | reverse complement strand
TAAATAAATAAATAAATAAATAAATAAATAAATAAATAAATAAATAATGTATGTTACTATTCTGACAGTCCTGCCTGACAGTATACCTATGGGTATACCTATGAAGGGAAGGAGTCCTCCAGAGGGTAGTTGGCCAGCATCCCGTGGACCTAACCTTGTCCATTTAGATGCCTATTTCACCACATGTCTGTTCTTTCCAGGGCAGTGGCCTCCCGTTCCCTGAAATCTCAGGGCCTCAACTTCAAGTCTTCAGAGGTCACAAGGGCAGACTCTCCAAGTCATAACGGTGAGTCCTGCAACAATTTGAAAAGTATATGTATATCTTTGTGTCCCTTTTTAGGTGGTCACTTTCTACATCACATACAACACCGAAGTGCTGAGAACACATGCACAAACACCTCCTACAGCCAGAGAACCCAGATGCCACTGGGCAGTCAAGAGCCCTCTACAGAAAAGAAGGGGGAAGATCAAAGTTGCCTACTCTAGAGATTTGTCTCTCTGGTGAGAGCCCTGAATGCCCACAAATGTTCCCTTGAAACTACCGCTGATATTCTGAGATCAGACAACCCTTAAATCTGTATGTTGACGTCTACATGCGTTCTAGGGAAGGTAAGCACTGAAACTCAGGAAATCTCCTTGGTACTTTGCAGACGAGAGCAAGATGGAGGGCTTGGGAGTAAAGTTGAAGGCATGTTCACCCCCCTCCCTAATTACAGATATGACGGCGACCATGCCAAATTAATTGCTAGAGGTATGCTAGTTCAAAGGGGCAATGCAGTTCAGCAAAATCAGTTTGTACAATAATCAGACATAAAGTGCTCAGAAGCAGAAAAATCAACAGAAATACTGTATATGGATGCATGAACATCTCCAGAAGGATGAAACCAGAACATTGAAATGTATGGGTTGTTAGGTTTCCCAAAGCCTGGGAAATTACTTTTTTGGACTATAATTCCCATATTTCCTTACTTTCTTTGGACGCCCCAAACCTAATTTTCAAAACTTTGGAACAACCAGCTAACAACCAAATTAACCAAAAATTCAAAACTCTGCAACAACAAGTTTTCAGCTACTGTTTCAAAAAGAACCATGATTTTGCTAAATGAAGGGTTGTTCAAAAAGGGACATATGGGTTTCATCAACAGCCCCCCCCCCGATCTTTCTCCCATAATTCAGCATTGCGTCAAGTTTGCATTTTAATTTGAATATCTTTAGCAAAGCACTTAATGCTAAACAGAGGTTATATGCAGAGCAAGTATGGAAATAGCTAGAACTGAGTTTCCAGATCTAGTTTACCTAGCAGGTTGTTCTAATATAAACTATATGAAGGATTTATTCCTCAAGGACCGGGTTTGGTTTGGTTTTGTTTTTTAAAAAACCTTCATATTCGTATTTGCTGTTTTTTAAAATAACAGACCAACCAAATTAGTCCCATTTGGACCACATCTGTGCTTGCACAATTTGCCACGGGCTGTTGTATCAGAAACAAATGTGAATGAAGGAGCTTAAAGGACTTTTGTTCCAAAAATGAATTACTACGGCTCTGATTTAAGCAGGCTATATGATAATACTGCTTTACAAGAACAATTTAGGCTGTAGTGTTCGCTCTCTCCCCAACGGCGGGATTGTGGGCTCTGGATCCAAAAAGTAGATTGTGTTACTAAGAGAACTTAAATGAAAACCCCAAAGCCGTGTATGACTCAACCCCACATGAAAAAGATATAATCATGTCCTGTAATAAAATATATGATTTCGGCAAATGTAATGCAATTTTCTGTGCTATTTTTTTAATCCTTTCCTTTAAATGGCTGTAAATATGAAGTGCTGGAAGTGTTTATGTGAGCTCTGGGCCAGAATGGGCCGATCATTTACAGGCCAGAGGAGGGTAACTGCCTCTGTTATAAAGGTGTGGTGCCTAAAGGGATATATTAAAAAAAATAAAGCTGTAAGATTCCAGGAATAATGTTCCCCAGAATGTTTAAAGGGAGCTTCCTGGTATTCCTCAGCACAGGTATTCACACAAGATCACACTTGCTTTGTCGGGCTTCAAAAGGGGGAGGGAGCCACCTGTCCTCTCACACTCTCTAATGCTGTACTCTCTCTCTCTCTCTCTCTCTCTCTCTCTGTGTGTGTGTGTGTGTGTGTGTGTGTGTGTATGTAGAGAGAGAGAGAGAGAGAGAGAGAGAGATCCATTTCACCCCATTAGTGTTGCCACTTTCTGGGCAGTTTACAATAGGCAATTAAAAACACCACACCACAATATAATAATAAGTACTGTACAATAATACAGTAAAATATAATTGAACCCTGTCACGAGCTCAAAGTACTTTTACATAAAAAATACACCATTAAAAACCATCTGAAGACCACAGAACAAATTTACACAAGCAGAAGGCAGATCTGTATCATTCAGCTTTTATTCGCTTCCTAAAATGGAGAGGAATGGTGCCTGACAAATATCTGCAGGTTGCTTGTTCCAGAGAAAAGGGAACATTGCTGAGAAAGCTCAGTCTCTCAGGGGTTGTGGTGGTGGTGGCCTCCTTGCGTATCCCAGAATTCCGAGCCTACATTGCCAATGACAAAGGCCTGTGGAAGATGTGGTCCAAAACATCTGGACTGCTGAAGGTTTGCAACCACTGCACTAGGGTTAGGGGTGCCAAATCTTCAGGCGGGTCAAAATCTGTGTATAACTTTTATGCTCCCCAAAACAGAAAAAAGGCTCTACTGCAGGGGGGAAATGGAGGTACAATCTGTCCTTCTCTCCCCGCGTCATGTACTCCCCAACTTGCATCAGTCTTCTGGCATGCCCCAGCACCCTCCTCAGCCACCATACCAAGAGAGAGGGCTGGCTAGGATATAGTAAATTCCAATAAGCTGAGCTGTATCTATGTTTCCAAAAACCATTAAGCCACTAAGCACCAGTAGTGTATAACGATAACCTACTTAAAGTGACATATGTTGGCCCCTAGAGGCCACTGTGGAAGGTTATCTAGTCCTAGGCACATTGATATCAAGGGAGCATTGAAAATGAGACAGACACTGCAGATTTCACTAAGGCAAAGAAAGACGAGGACTCCCTGGGAACTGTAGTGCAAGCGCTGGTGATCTCGAGGATAGACTATTGCAACACTCTCTACATGGGGTTGCCCTTGACTCTTACTTGGCGACTCCAGTGGGTGCAAAATGCTGTGGCATATGAACACATCACCCCAGTACTGGCCCGCTTGCATTGGCTACCTGTTGCGTCCCGAATAAGATTCAAGGTCTTGGTTTTAATTTACAAAACCCTCCACGGCTTGGGACCTGAATACCTGGCAGAGCAAATCTCTCAGAGATCAACTGAGGCCCGAGTTACCAGAATGTCGCAGGTGCTCTCACTTCGGGTGGCCACGCCCAGGGAGGCTTGGAAAACAGTAACACACAACCGAGCTTTCTCTGTGGCTGGCCCTGTGCTCTGGAACCATCTCCCAAGTGAGTTGCGCCTTGCAGAGTCCCTGCTAGCCTTTTAAAAAGCCTTGAAGACCTGGCTTTTTTTGCGAGGCATTTGGCAACAGTTAAATGATTTTTTGGTTGTCCCGCCTTCTTGCCAGTAAATTTTCATTGTAGTTTACTACGATGTTTATATTATGATTTTCTTCTCATTTTATTATTATTGATTTTTTTATCATCTAGTTTATTATTATTGTTACTGCTATTGCTGTAAACCGCCCGGAGTTCCTCCGGGAAGATGGGTGGTATATAAATATTAAAATAAATAAATAAATAAATAAATAAATAAATAAATAAATAAATAAATAAATAAAGTGTTAGTGTGTGCTCTGTGTGTGTGTAATTCTTCCACCCTCTGTTAGAATTAGGGTTCTATTTTTTGTAATATTTACAGTATAAAAATATTTCTATCCCACTTTTCTCCTTTAAAAGGACCCAAGGCAACTTGCATCATTAAAAAACAATATTTAAAGCTAAGAACAAGTATACAAAAAATAAAGGATAAACTACCACACTCAACCATGGTAAATAAAAGCAACACCAAAGACACATTTAGAGCTGTTATCCATTAAAAAAAACCTTCAGGCACCAGTCATTCAGGGATAGCTTGTTTAAAGAGAAAAGCATTTGCCCACGTGTGGAAGACAGAAAACGTGGGGCCTGTTTGGCCTCCTGCACAAGGGAGTGCCAGAGTTGGAGAGCAGCCACGGAGAAGGTCCCATGACCTTACCAAATGCAACAGTGACGCTATCAAGTGACCAACCATAAGGATTCTTTGGATGCCAGAAAGTGATAGGCCATTACACATGCAAAAATACCAAGGAGACCAGTACTGGAGGAAAATTTCATTTCATTTCCTATTGAATGCAATTCTAAAGAACCCAAGAAAGGGTTTCATTTGCTCCAACTCAAGACACACATACTTACTTCTCGTGTCTGCAAACTCACACAAAAGTCATTTGATACAAAATTGATTTGAACCAACCTGCCTCCATTTTTGTCTCTCTTCCCGGTTCTTCCCCTCTTGTATGGCCATGGATTTTATTCCTGACAATCGGTTCAAGAGAAAGGCTCCTCCTGATTATTATTATTGGGGTGGGGGGGTGGGGGTGGAATTCAGCAGCATTTCTAGATACTTTGTATGCAGTACTAATTCTAGAACTTATGCAATGTGACTGCAAAAAGGATACCAATGGCTACCACATCCAGATGTCATTATTTGCTATGATCAAAAGTATCAATGCAGTGTTTTTAATTTCCACAGTGTGGGGAACTTTGCCTCAAACTCCGTGCTAATGGAGATCGTGTTGAATCCGATGGTTTCCTATAACACCATTGGGATATATAGTGCTTTACCAGAGATTGGAAAAGTTACTTTTTTGGACTAAAACTCCCAGTGGCTTTGATGGCTCTTAGGGAATGTGGCAGCTGCAGTCCAAAAGTAACCATTATTGTTCATGTGCTGCCCTTGGCTTAGTACAGAAGTAGGTGTTGTATGCAATCAAGACAAATTCAATTAGACTGATCCCTCACGTCAAGGTAAATGAGTGGTTTTAGCAATTCCACCTTACAAACATGTACCCTTCAGTGAGATTCCATGGCCAACTGAGGATTTGAACCATCTATTTATCCCAGTGGTTCACAACTTGTGGTTCCCCAGATGTTCCTGGACTGCAACTCCCAGAAGCCTCCACCTCTCGCTGTGCTGGAAGGGATTTCTGGGAGTTGCAGTTCATGAACATCTGGGAAACCACAGGTTGAGAACCACTGATCTATCCATTGTACCCACAATAGGAGTATCGCAGAGCACAGGGCCCCGAATTCCCCACATCCATGCCTATCTGAGAACATTAAAAATGACCTTTTAGTCCATAACCTATCCCATATTGTAACAGATAAAGTCCCAGGAATTGACCTCCTCAAGCTCCACACATCTTTCCTTGCAAGTCCATTTCGGTCTTCATGGTGCTGCCTTTCTGTATCTCAATAGCTTATAAGTTGCTTTGCCGAAAAATCACAGCAATACCTTTCAGGTGCTTGTTTCTCATTACTTTGTCGCTTAAGGCATAATGAAGAACTTAAACAGCACAGGAAGGCAGGAGAACAAGCAATGGCATCTCCTGGGGGTGGTGGGTGGGTGGGTGCCATGTTCTAAAATGAAACCTTTTGGGGAGAGGAAGAGATTGTTTTCAAAGCATGGATGTAATGACGGGGCTGGCATGGGGGAGGAGAAGGCTTTTTCCAGAACCTTCTACTTCAGAACTATTGAAGAGGGATTGAAATGTTTTAAACAAATTTAAAATAAAATGTTTTATGAAGGCTTCCTCCAGCATGCCATTTGGCACCCTACAGAAAGCACTCCTTGAAATTAAACCCCAAGGGCTTACACATGGAGACGTTGCTATACACATGGCTATCTACAGAAGGTTTCCAGAGACAGGTCCATATGGTTCCTTCAGGGTTATTTTTTCTATTTAAGGACTTGGGAGAAGAAGTATGAGGGCTTGTGCTGGAACAGCACAAAGAGAGATGTTTTTTCGTTTCTCCACTGGACATTTCCCTGCAGCTGTTCAGTTGTATCCATGCTTCAGCTCTGGTCCAAGCATGCTGCTGGCTTACAGAAAAGGAGGAAATCATATTATGATCAGCACACGGATGGTTTATTATTAAGGATGGGAAATACATAAGATGGGTTTGCATTTTCCAACAGAAATGGCTGTCCACAGCTCCTGAGAGCAGCAATGGGATTAAGCCCATATTTTCTCATATCTGGGTTTCTGTCTCATGAAATGTTGACGAAAGCGTGCATTTCCTTGAGAAATGCTCAAAATATTCCTTTGCCAGTCACAAAGAGTATGCCTTACAAATAGACATTAGAAATACAAGGGTGGGGATGCCACATAGCACACTTGTGGAAAGCTACAAATGGTATCATGAGCCGATATGGAATTGGGACAGGAAGAAAATGCTTTTGGGATTTCAATAAACACACGCAAAATGATTTTGAGAGATTTTTCACATCCTTGTTTCTAAATGTGTGTTGCTGTAACCCACTCCCTTGCCTCCCATTTTTCTTCACTCTCATCAAAACCTATGGAAAACTGCAAATGCACCAGACACAAAGACGTGCCAGCTGGGATCGCTCTCTAGCCCCATTACAGCTTTTGAAAGTGGATAGCCGGAATGTAGGCTGATCAGATGAGTAGCTGGCTGCCTGGCTACTCATATGCTACTGACACTCCCCTGTCCCTTTGTTGTACAGAGTTCTAATGAACACACACATCTGTGTAGGAAAGCGAGAGACGTTTGATCAATCTCTGTCCTTATCATTTTGGAATCTTAGAGCACTGTTTTCCATTCTGCTCTGTGTCAACCTCTTGGAGTGAATGTTAGACAATGTTACCGCTGATAAAGCTGTCCTGGGTTTGTTATTGCAAGAAGACAACATTTCCAGCATTCCTCCACTGACCTGCAATTTAATAAGACCTGAACAGCTGCTGAACAAATCAAAGCTCTTCATAAGACCAAATACTCCTTTGAGATTATAACCTTTGCTAAACCTGATCTGTTGCAAAGTTCTGATTTATCAGCTGGCCTTGCAAGAGCAGAGATTTAAAAGAAAACGCCACAACTTTTTCTGTACGGCAGCTGCTTGAGGTCTCAGATCACAACTGCTGCATGCAGTTTATCAACTGAGTACACAGAGAACTATTAATGTGGAACTTACAAGCACAGTAAAATAATTAAGATTTAACATCACTGTTCCACCTTAAAGCATGACAGCATTAATCAAAACAATGCAGTTTATAGCCAAAACATCTAAAAGGTGGCTGCTTCAAAGGGCTCTGTACCCAGAGCAACGCAGGCCAACACAGCCATAAATATTTAATAATTCATATAGGTCAGCCCCCTGTGCAAAATAATAACATTTTTATTAGTACTCAGCAGTTTGCTTATTGCAGTTACTGCAAATCATAGATTCAGAAAAAGATGCAACTTTTGAAGGGGATACTTTAAATGTTTTGTACATGAAACTTGGTACTCTGAAACTTCTACATGAAATGAGTTGTTTTTCCTTTGGGGTCCAAACATCTAAGGTGGCTTCATTTGCCAAATCAGTGCATCACTGGCTTTTAAGACAAGAAAAACATCACAGTACCAGTTAGGAACATATTAGTACAACACTAATTATGAAGTGGAATGTGTCAGTATTAAATGAGTTACGATCTGGCGAGGACCTGCAAACTATAATCAGATACTTAATAAACTCAAGACATGCAGCTGTGAAGACTCCTGGATCTTTGCCACCTTTTATTAGAGTGGCGCCCGGCTACGCTGTGCAGTCAAGGGTCTGTCAGCATTTCCATAATAAAATTCATTTTTAAAGGACTTGTTAACATTCTTTCTTTTAAATCATGTCAAGCCAAAACTTGATATATCAGGTTATTTGAAAACTTTCACTTTTATGCAGGCATCTTCCTGGAGGTACTTGTGATCTTGTTTAAAATGCAGAATAGGGGGCTGTACAGGTTTCTTCAGCCTAAATGGAGGGTGGAAAGAAAATAAAAGAAGAGAAGAGAAGAGAAAAAAATTAAGGACTCAAGTGATTTGCTAACACTAGCCACAGGATCCGCAGTATAATCGGGCCAGGTCTCACCTTTTCAAGGCCCAAAATTCTTGCCTCCATTGTGAATGTCTCCCTTGCCAAGCGGGAATCTTAACTCTATGGGAAAGATGGAGTAGCAGAATGTTCCCTTTTCAAGAGAGAGGCATGGTTGTACTATGCAATAGACAGTCTACACATCATAGAGGAGCAATGACTCGTGGAAGAAGCAGAAATAGACCTGGTTCGGGCCAGAGGTGGCTTGGATGTTTGGGCATGGGGGGGGTCACTCCTGTCTCTCAGGGCAACCATCCAGAAAGAAAACCATGCAAGTCACAGAAGGGCCTTTCCTGAAGAGTGGAGAACTAATTTTCCAATTCTCCTCTGTGGGAGTCATAAATGTTACTTTTTGCATCTACTGGTACTAGCTGAACACATTGGATGAGGATTATGAGAGTTGTAATCCAAAAAGATACATGTTTCCAGCCTCTGAGCCTTATTGGATGAGGTAGGTTTACCTTCTCTCTCTCTCTCTCTCTCTCTCTCTCTCTCTCTCTTTGCATTCTGACTTCTGCCTGTTAAGTCAGCTTCTCAGCCTCTCGTAGAAGCACAGAAGAGTCCACCAGCTGAATTCCATACTTCGTATGCCCTAAATTCTCAAATTTGTCAGACAAAACAAGCAAGTACACACCAGAAAAATCCACAGCTGCCTTTTCTGCTTCTTAAAGTGTGTAGCAAAAAACGACAGGCAGACCTCATGTGAGTCACTGTGATGAGTGATAGTGTGCATCATTCAGATTACAGTCTGAGAAGCAGCATGTTTCAGTGCTTTTCAGTGGGAGGAGGCTCCTCACAGTCCAGCTGTGGATTTACCCAAAGACGCCCTAATGAACTCTAATTAGATCATGAAGAAAAGCAAAGGGCAAAGAGACACCATTATCACAGCCTAGGAATGTCATGTAAAGAGACAAATCACTCAGACTACAGTGACTGAATATCTTACTTGGAATAAGGTACTTTATAAATCATGTAATAGTTTTTCTGGGGATACTCTGGAGAAATAAGACAGATTTGTGGCTGTAACTGGCTTCATCTGGGCCAGTTTAAAACTTCAGAATTTTGAGTGATTTGCATAATCTTTCATACTAGGGAGAGGCAGGATTTTAATTGTCAATGATCACATTCTCAGGGTTAATTTGTGGGGGACTGCCTGACAGGAATGGACTCCAAAGTTGGCAGGAATGAACTTTCCCTTTCTCAGCCCTTCTTGCTGTGACTGTTTTCTTTCCTTCTTCCTTGGCACTTCAGAAGGACAAAGGGAGTTGTTTTTTATTGTAGAGGCCTCAGTGCTTCTTTAGTAGGATACCTTCATGTTTGAGCCAAGCACTGCAATGAGATTAAGAAGAAGCTTCATGTGGTTAAACAAAGCTTAGGGGTATTTATTATTATTATTATTATTGCCATAACCCCCCAAAATATCTCCACTAGCATGGAATACTGGGCTCTGTGGTTTAAAAAGCAATGTCCTGAATACTATCCTTCCTCTCTTCCCCCCTCCTCCTCTTCTTCTTCCTCCTCTCTCTCTCTCTCTCTCTCTCTCTCTCTCTCTCTGATCAAGAGAAATTATATCTTACACTTTCCTTGTCAGAGCTCCATGACAGATTAAATTACATCATATGACTTCATTAAAAACTCTTAACTCACATAAATGCTGCTACAAACCTAAGACGAAAGAGCATATGCTTATGCAGCTGCAGAGTATGCATGCGGCCAACTTTAAATTAAGACACTGAAATCAACTGTTTGCCAAGGCAAATAGTCCTTATTTTAGTTTGACTGCTCTGTTAAAGTAGAGGGCATCTTTAACCTCTTGCTAGATTATCCCTGACTTCTTAAACATCTAGCAAGATGCTATCCTTCTTTTACCGCTGATCTTTAATGTTTGCTGCTGCTGCTGCTGTTATTTGACCAATCACTTGGTTACTTCTATCTTTATTTTAGTTTATTGTTGTTGATTATTTGGTTATAATGTGTTTCATTGTGTTGTTTGTATTTTCGCCATTTAACTCTCGTTATTTTTATGTTCAGATTTTCTGTTGTAAACCGCCCAAAGTAGCCCTCGAGCTAGAGAGGCAGTATAAAAGTCACATAAATAAAATTGTCATTTCACACAGGATCCCAATCTGAATTGTGTCTTAGGCCCTTTCAGTCTGGCAAGACGTCCCCTTCTTGATCTAAGAATAACAGGCTGGCTGTAATTACAGTGCAAGATTCATAGAATCATAGAATATTGAAGTTGGGAGGGGCCTGTAAGGCCATCAAGTCCAACCCCCTGTTCCACGCAGGAATACAAATCAAAGTACATCTTCCAGGTGGTTGTCCAGATTTCTCTTGAACGCCTCCAGTGTAGGAACACTCACCAGTCACCACCTCTTGAGGTCATTAGTTCTCCTGCTGTACTGCCCTAGTTGCACCAGTTATGAGAGAAAGGGATGAAACTAGTTTTGAATTAGAGGCAAATAAAATCTTGCTTAGTTTTTCGTGTCATGTAAAAAGAGAAGAAGAATCTAGGATTCTTCCAGACCTGCAATTCAAAGCAGTTCAGGTAGTATAACTTGGTCCTCAAAGCACCATATGGAAGAATTTATTTTTATTTTAAAAACGATAAAACAAATTACAATTTAAAATTACAAAGGATTGCATTCTAACTGACTTGCTGTGCAGCTGGTCGGTGAAAATAGAATTTGGGTGATGGACACGAAGCATTTTATTTTCTGTTACATGGTGCTGCCCAGGCTTCATATGGAAGAGAAGCTTGAGCCATCGATATCACAGGGTTGGATTTAGTTTTGGAATCAGATGCCCTAAGCACTTCCAAACTCACCTGATTTCGGAAGCTAAGCAGGGTCGGCCCTGGTTAGTACTTGGATGGGAGACCACCAGGGAATACCAGGTGCTGTAGGCACCTGGAGTATGAACTGGCAAACCTGTCATGCCCCACACCCAGAATACACACACAAACAGAGTTCAATCCTTTGCCAAGGTCTTTAGTGAAGAATCAAGCAGGTTCTTTGCCAACACTCAGGTGCCACATAGATAACAGAATTTAAACCACAGCAGTTACCAGTCCAGGTCAACACAGGAATGTTTCACAGAAGCCAGATGCCAAGCCGAAGGGAATAGATCAAGCCGTTGTCAAGGAAACCAGTCCGAAGTCAGGCAAAACAGAGGCAGGAACAGGCAGGAACATGGTCGCAAGTTCAAGTGATGTGTTGCTCCCACAGAGAGCTCAAGGTGAGCATGCAAGCTATATTCCAAAACAGGGAACCCGCCCTTACTCCTGGGAAGGCTTCTGCTAATACTCAGGGCTATCCGACCTGATTCTCTGTCTAGAATCAAAGACTCTTTCTCTAGCTATCCCGGTAGCAGAATTCTGCTCATGGCCATTCTAGGAGGCAGAGATATGTTTTCAGCTGAGTCATCAGACCCAGCTGCTTGCTGACTCCAGCTGCAAGTCTCTTCCAGCAGCTCTTCACCAGTTAACCCCTCAGGGTCAGGTTCTGTGGCAGGCAGGGTCCTGACAAAACCACTCCAGTATTCCTGCCAAGAAAACTCCATGGACATGGAGCCACGAAGAGTCGGTCACGACTGTCACAACACAACACACACAACCAAAGGATTGGGTTTGTGGAAGATTTTTTTCTTGTTTCTCTGAAATGGGTGCTTCAGAGCTGTTCTGGCCAATTTTACATACTGAGTTCAGAGGAAACCAAGTGTCCTGGACCACAGGGCTGTGCCCTAGTTAGGATCAAAAAGTCCATAGCCTGTCTCTAACCACCAGAGAACCACGAGAGCATCAACTCCAAGATCTGAAGTCTTTGCGCTAGCCGAAGTATTAATGCACGAGCCATTACACTTTTTCAGAGCTCATGAAAAGCAAGTACCCAATTGCAACGTTTGTGCAAAGCATAGCACAAGAGGTTGTGCTGCTGCTTATGCAACCTCTTGCACAACTGCTTGCATAATCATATGTGCAAGGGTATAATCCACTGGAACAGCACTAGCTGAAATCCTCTCCAGTAACAAAACGTTGGATTTTGATCATGTGGCTTTAAAAGGGACTTCACTGTGTAGCTGGTAGAAATGCATAGAGGTCTTCTTTCCATCACAAGCATGCAGTGACAGTAATGTTTCACCTACTGGAAATCTTCACATTGTGGAACTTCAGCTTCCAAACTTTTTGGTGTCAATTAAAGGATAGAACCAGGTAGCAGTGAGCACCACGAAAGCAGTGAATTATTAGCTGACCAAGATCAATTTTGGCATCCACCAGAGAAATGAAGCCTTGCAGGGAGGACATTACATATCTGGGAGCTCACCCATGGCCATGTGTGGTGCTGTGACCCCAGGTTAGCAGACAGCTATACAAAAAGATTACATATCACACATTTCAAGATGGAGAGAAAATGTCACAGGAGAAACTTCAAAGAAACCAAACCAAACCAAACAACCTTTGCTACTGTATTTTGAAGAAACACTCAACTTGAAGGTTCTAACGTTGGATGAAAACTAATGCATCTCCATTATCATTTATACTGGTAAGCTTTTAGATTAGGATGAGCACTCATTTTCAAGGGTTCAAGAAACTGCTGTCCCAAAAAGCTATTTTCCAAGCTTAAGCCTTTCCAGGAATCTAAGCACCCATTACTAGGCTACTCTGTATAAATCTGATCAAAGGAACTAAGCATTCAAAACATATATGCTGCCAGAAAACAATACTTCCTCATAACAGCAATGTACTATGCCCCTTAAGTTATATTTTCCTTTCATATTAAGCTTCTAACAGTATGCTTTTTTTTTTCAATCTTCAGCAATCAGGAACAAAACACATATCATCAAGTAAGCACTACCTGCATGAAATTAAAAGTTCTGGAGTTTCATCATCTGTTTCCCATTCTGTTGTTTTGAATGGGAAGTTCTATTTTTAAGGGCATTATTTATAGCCTGGCAATATTTTATGTTCCCTTTGAAGTTGCGCATGCAGTGGAATAAATGTGTGAGAAGTATTGCCAATTGCATGAAATGTTTTTGAAGTTGGTGTTACTTGACTTTTTAGAAAATGCATGCTTTCTTAGTGCATCATTGGGCTATAAGGCCAAAACTGAATTCTTATGATAAAAGATGTCCTGAAAGAAACTGAAGGGGACAATGTAAAAAAAAAAATATTAAGTCACTAGTGGATTAATTCTGAAGGATAGCTACCCTAAAGCCCCTTATCAGCAGAACAGCACGGAGTCATGTGGTCATAGACATCTGGTGCTTTGTTTCCCTGAATCCTTCACTCAGCCTAGCCACAACTATGGTGTTTGGGGTAGTCTATGAATTATAGTGCAAAACTTTTTCTTCTTATTTTTAAAGTGTTTTAAATTCTTGTTCTCAGCTAAAGGTGTAATCTCATGCAAGGACCCACTTCTAGGTAGAGGACACTTGCATTTAACATTTCACTCAAGCGTAGATTAGATGGTATTGTTATTAAAACATCATTAGACACAGAGCTCCCTGGAAAGGTAAAAGATTTTGTCTATACTCTCTAGCACAAGCTTGCTTTGTTCTTTATGTTGAAAACTAGCTTGTTTTGTGCTTGGTTGTCAAGAGAGAGATTCAGATTCGTTTTGTAAGTTTGATCCCCCTAGCAAGGAGCTTTGAGGCAAATATGTTCTATCAGGGGGGAAATATTTTAATAGTAAGAAATATGTATTTCCATTAATAAGTACTTGACTCTCAAAAAAGTGGGTACAGTAGTAGAAACTGGAGAACATCCAGCTTGAACCCACATACAGAAGAGACAAAGAGTTTATTGCCTTTAAAAGAAACACTCAGCCGATTTGAGGTGTATCATAAATCCACAGAATATTGTTAATTATTTAAATTATTTTAATTATATTTTTTACTGCCAGGAAGAAAGTAAAGCCATTGTGAAATTTTCTGGCTTAGGTGACAAAACAAGTTGATAGGCATAAGATGTTATTATGTTTAATATTTGGGATACAGTTGCCTCCTTTGTTGTAGACAGTAAGATATCCTCGGGGCAACCTGCTGCTTCTTCACCACTGTTATTGCTGCCATTCATCTTGTACTAGATTATACATTTTAAAAATAGTCTGTGAATCAAAGTATAAAAAGAAAATCTGAATTATTGTACCTGCCATTTTAACTGCCATGGTATAATTTCTGGGGTTTGGATGGTACTGTGGGAGTCCCATTTTAATGAAGTGCATAGGTGACACTTTGGTTGGCCACAGCTGCCCATGAGATCCTGAGAGCTGTAATCATTGCTTAGATGCTCTTGATGTTGCAGTTTTAAGAAATGACCATTATGACATCTCTCTCCAGGCCATGTGACCTTAGGGTCTCTGGGAGTTGTAGCCTTCTTACCAAACATATATGGTCCCTTTAAGTAACATGATGAAATGTTAGACTGTGGGGAAAAATAACTTTCTTATGGTAATTAAAAGCTACCCATCCATTTCTAGGCCCAATTAAAAGTGCTGATTATGATTCATGTGACCTTACAACCACTTTAAAGTTGTGGCACAATCAGCCAGACTGTGATATTCAGAGCATTGCTGCTGCCAGTCACTGCCACTATCCAATCGACACAGTGAATAAGCCTCAACAGGTATTTCATTCAGGCAACCCTGCTGCCAGCTCTGAAACTTTATATGCATTTGTCTGGGAACAAGCCCATTTGAACACAGTGAGTCTTACTTAGTGGTATGCCTGTATGAGGTTGTGCTGTTATGTTATTATTAGAAGAAGTGCAGAACTTAAAAGGACCCTATAGATCAGTGATGGTGAACCTTTTAGAGACCAAGTGGCCAAAGTATGATTCAAAATCCACAAATTATTCACAAAGTGCCAACACAGCCATTTAACCTGAATACAGATGGCTGCGAAGGAGCGATGTCGGGTGCCCACAGAAAGGGCCCCGAGTGCCACCTTTGGCACCCGGGCCATACGTTCACCAACAGTGCTATAGATCATCATGTCCACCTCCCTGTCTAGGAGGCACAGTGGGGAATCAAACTCCCAATCTCTGGTTCTAAAGTGTTCTGCTTATATACCACCCTATACCACTTCAAGTAGTCGCTGGGCGGTTTACAGTTTTAATTACAGTACACAGACTACACATTATCCCCCCCACCCCAGCAAGCTGGGTACTCATTTTACCAACCTCGGAAGGATGGAAGGCTGAGTCAACTATTAACCTGCTACCTGGGATTGAACCCTAGGTCATGAGCACAGTTTTACTGGCAGTACAGGCCTTTAACCACTGCACCACTACAGCCAGATGCCTAAACCACCAAGCTATCCCACAGTCCTGACAAGGAATCATTTCTACATAGCCCATGTACTGTATTGCACTGTACAATGTTTAACAGTTCTTTAAGCAGACATGTCATGTCTGAGTGCTTCACTACTTTAGAACTGTGTCTGGTTCTGGACACTCCACTTAAGAAGGCTGCCAACAAACTGAAGCAAATTCAGAGGAGGGCAACCCGGATGATCTGGGGACTGTAAGCTAAACCCTATGAGGAAAGACTGAGATAAATGGGCATGCTAACTCCTGGGAAAAGAAGACTGAGGTATAACAGCATTTTCAAATACAGTGGACCCTTGTATACCAAACAGTTTGTATAACATAACATTTGTACAACATTAAATATTCCAGAGATAGGGGAAATTTGCTTTACATAATTGCCTATGGGGCGAATCTGTACAACATAAAAATGGGATCACTGTGTTTTCGATGCATTCCTATGGGAAATTTGTATAAAGGAAAATTTGCTTAAGAAAATTTCATTTGGAATGAATTAATTCCTTTGTACAAGGTACCACTGTACCTTAAAATAAAAGGATCTGTTCTTGATCATCCCAGAGTACCTGATATGTTGTATTTAACCACTCCGGTTTTGATTCAGATTTCAGATGAACAGATTTCAGAAGAACTTTATGACTGTTAGAATAGTACAACAGAACCAATTACTTCAGGAAGCAATGAGTGCTCCAATACTGCAGGTATTCCTGAGAAAATTAAATAATAACCACTGGTTCGGATTCCTGCATTGAGCAGGGAATTGGACTCTGTGGACTTACAGGCTGCTTCCAACACCATTAATCGGTGTGTATTTATTTATTTAAATATTTCTATCCTGCCTTTCTCCTCTAAAGGGCTAAGGCGGCTTTCTGAAAAGTATCCTCTTGATATAAAGAAAATTTCTCTGCCCCCATGCCCTTTCTCCCTCCAAGTGAAATACGTTTTTAAATAAATGCAATGCAAATACCATAGGAACTTGGAAAGTGTGTTGGTGCCGTGACAACACTGGCAAGTAAAAGCAGAGTTAATCCCCTGGATATTTTTCAAAATGCGATTCTGAATTTTCAGAGCATGGAAATTCTCTTCGTTTCTGGAAAAAAAAACTGGCTTCAGGGAATGATGACCTAAACTTGCCATAATTCATTCTGTGCTCTTACTTGCTATATATTTTATTACTTTCCCCTGCATATGTTGCTGTTTCCAATTAAGGCCTTAAGTCCTGCCCTAGACTGTTAATAACTATTTTGCCGTAAGACATATCTCATTTGCTAACCGAAAAAGGCCAGCTAAGGGTGTCTGCACCAGGGCATATTGTTTGGAGTGAATTTGTGAGGCAAACTCCCAGTGACTGTAATCTGTGGAATGCAGGCTCTTTCTAAGGTCAGTAATTGGGTAGTTTGGAATTTGCCAGAGCGGCAGGTCTAAGCCTGCCTTCAAGATGCTTTGAAATGTAGACTTGAGGGTCAGCAAAAGAATTGGTTCAGTGGGGCAAAAAGTCACAAAAGGGTGCAATTTTCCATCAGTCTCCAAGACTTTGGGCACTCCACGGTAACTGAAAGAGTGAAATATTGTACCTTGAAAACAAAATATGTATCGTTCAAATCTTGTGCCCACAAAATTACTCTGCTAATTCAGCTCTTAGTGCCCGTTAGGAATATGCTTCCTGACAGGTATGAACATGCTTTCTTTAATGTAAATATACTGGTGATGATTCATATACACCAAAGGGCAGTGTGTGTGTGTGTGTGTGTGTGCGTGTGCGTGCGTGCGTGCGTGCGTGCGTGCGTGCAAAAAACTAACTTTGTAGAAGCAGCTAGGTTTTAGATGAAATGGCAGGCATACAACTGGCATGTATCCTGCACCTTGCCTAATGGCCATGCCCCTTTCTGGGACTTCAGCTCTGCATCCAGCAAAAGCAATTGTGGGATATTATCCTGGCCAATTTATTCTATAGCTCAGCTTCCCCACCACCATTCATCTACCAGATATGCTGGTCTAAAATGCCTACCATCCACATAAGCAGGGCCAACAATTCTTCTTAGTTGTTGTCCAACACACCTCAAGACTGGCAAATTGGAGAAGGTGACACTCCACAAGGAAATTAAGTAATAATAGGGCTAAACTAGGCAATGCAGGTAATGTTCCATTCTAGCTAAAGTTACGTTAGTATCATGGAGACATGGCAGACCTCTGTGTCTAGTGAGAAATCATATTTGCAATTTAAGTCATTCTTTATGTCTGGAAGGAAGGGAGGGAGGGAGGAAGGATCTCTGTCAGAACATACTCTTTGGCTAGCTTCCACGTTGTTGTTGTTGTTGTTGTTGTTGTTGTTGTTTTTTAATCGAGCCATTCCTTTTATCTTTCAGGTCATTTGCTGAAATGATGTCAATGACTATGTGGTGTCTTAAAAAATCTATACAGCAATAATGCTCTAAACAGTTTTGATTTGTCTGTTGGTGGAACTACATACTAAGAAATAAGAGGCAACTACCAGAAACAATCATTCCATGTTGAATTCTCTCAATATATGATATGTACTAATCTAAACTCTGCCATACACCTATAACTGAACTATACCTTGATAAGCTGCCATTTTGAAAAGAGGATTAATGCCCAATTAGTGGAGTATGTTGCCAGATACAGCATTGAGAGAGGACATAACCATTTCTGCCATCTCATATATTCAATTAATGTGTAAGAAGGACCGCAGGAGCATCCCTGTAGGACACGACAGAGGCCAGTTTAACTGCATACTATGAAAGAAGAGAAATTGAAAAGAAACAGATATTTTCAGCCAGAGCCTTAGGCCTCATGGTCTCAATCTAGAGATGGTTGTATTGTTCCTCCATATGGCAAGAATGAGGACCTTCAGACCTAGCCAAACCCAGTCTCCTATGGCTTCAAACCAGCAACGTCCACATGACAATATCTTTTGTGGTTCCCTGGTGGGTTTTACATCAGATTTCCCCCTATTCTAAAGCATCAAAGGCCTAATAGCTGATGGCCCTATGCAGGTATTTTTGGCCCCAGCCTTTAGCCTTGCCTTCCATGGGAATCAATCAACAACCCCCCAATATATATATATATATATATTGAAATTGACATCAGCCTGCCTTGGGAGGATCAGGCAAACTGTGCCTTCTCCATGACCAACTAGGGAATGATGATTCCTTATTTTGAGTGAGACCTTGGCATAGAGCTTCGTGGTGGGCTCCCAGTGTTGGCAGCTTTCCATTTGGGCTTTGCTCTGTCCGTTTTTGCATGACAGACTTCTTTTGTTTCTTGCCTGCTACTTTATCTTACGATGAACTTGACCAATGGCACTGTTCTATGTGTGGTACTACACAACCACCATTTCAGCTTCCTCAGAATGCATCCAGCATCACATGATTCCACATACCAAACACCAAATAAACTATATGTTCAAATCTATATAAATATATGAGGATGCATATTTACTAGTGCATGCAAAGGGCCATGGAGCCAAACCCAACTTGTGTGCCTCAAGGCACAGTGGTTAAGTGCCTGTACTGCAGCTAAAACTGTGCTCAGGACCTGGGGTCCAATCCCAGGTAGCCGGCTCAAGGTTCGCTCAGCCTTCTATCCTTCTGAGGTTGGTAAAATGAGTACCCAGCTTGCTGGGGGGGGCAATTTGTAGCCTGCATAATTAAATTGTAAACCGTTCTGAGAGTGCTTGAAGCACTATGGGGCAGTATATAAGCAGAACACTTTGCTTTGCTTCGTAGATCTAAAAATCATTGACAAAGGTTTATTTGTCTTGTTTTTCAAAAATCAGAACCAGATCACTACGAACAATGCATTTCAGTATTTATATTTGCTTTTTGAAATCAGCTATTTGATTTCATTCCTCCATTCCATAACACAGGGGAGACCATACAGCTTTGTTCCTTTCCGCATATCTTTGGAAAATCTGTAGTATGCTTTTTAACTACTTTAAAAAAACTGGCAGTTTTGTTTTCTAGGTAAAAATAAAAGTGTTCAAATATGTGCACACCATATAAAATAACCAATACAGGAAGACTTTTTCCCATTTTCGTTTTCTTATATGTACGCAGGGCCGGCGCGCTGGCCAGCCTGCTGACCCCGCCGCCGCCCGCCACCCCGCACCCATCACTGCCCACCCCTGTGCCTGTCGCCGTCCGCCCCCATGCCCATCGCCGTCCCCCGCCATCCGCTGCCACCCACCCGCCCACGCCCCTGCCGCCCTCTGCCCACCCCACCCCCTGCCCTCACCTAGGGTGCAAAAAAACCTAGCGCCGGCCCTGTATGTACGTACCTTCCTTCCTTCCTTCCTATTTTCCCACACTTCCTCTTCTTTCCTCTACAAAAGCCAACTCAGCTGGCAACTAAACCTTTCTTCATCATTGATGATGGGGCAGCAGTCTCTCCACCATCCCTAAAGGCCAGCTTGGTGGATCTAGCACCCACATCGTCCCTTCAACATCTTCTCAGCATCTGCCTCCAGGATATATCTCTGTTTAATCGCAGGGGCAGGATGCACTTGGTAGAGTTATATAGTTCTATCACATAACTTCATATACTTAACTCAGAAAAGAATTTTGATAGGAACGGTTTTCTTAAAACGGAACCATATTATGTATGTGTTGGGAAGTCGAGGACTCTGTGGAGCAATCCTTTGGTAGCTTCCCAGTCCAAATCTCATCATCCAAGTTATTTCAGAGTTGCTAGAAGAGTGACGGAGATACAAAGGAAGTGCATGTGTTTATCATTGAGAAGGAAACCAGTTCCATATGTTCCACACATACACCTCATTTTGTGTCTGGCTTTCGGGGCAGGCAGCGTTGCATTGTGATGTCAAGGAAATGAAGAGGGAGGAGAGAAAAGCAACAGCAATCTGCTTTTGGTTAAGCCCAATTTCAAAGAGTACATTGAGATGACCCTTTCAAAAGCCATGAAGTTAGTTCCAAATGGCTAGCTGCGGATATCATGTGTGGAGAGAGGCTGCCAATTTCTGTTCAGGCCTACGCCCATCCAGCCTCTTCATAAATGCATCTCTAGAGGGGGCATGGATGGCACCTTTCAGTTCAATCAGGATTAGCCCTCGGGAAAGCGTATTAGAAACAGCTGTCAGTCTCTGGGTGAGAAAAAGACTCAGGCCTATTCATGAAAGGGAAAGAGATAGGAGTTAAATTGCCACGGAGCTAGAAGCTCAAGGGTGTGTTTTGAAAGTTAAAATGACAATCTAGTCATATACATGTGATGTGCCCCTTTCACACACGGGGTTTTCACTCTGTGCCACCACCAGATTTACTGGACACATATGTATTTGAGAGAGAGAGTCACACCAAGTAATATAGTTTTAAAACAACATGAAATGTTTATTAGTTTACAATTAGATGATCAGAATTATAATAGCTTTAGCTGATGTTATTGTACTGCATACATTAATTCTTATAATAATGTGGTTCCTTTATAAACCAGACCCTTTTCAGTGGCAGGATCTCCCACCTGACCAACTGACAATCTAACTGACTCTCAGCTCTCTTAACTGAACTCCTCTCAGCTCTAACACAAACAGAACTCGTCCATCACCCATTACATTCAAATACATAACATTCTTAGCCACTCCCACCAGCTTGGTGATTGGCTATTCAAACAGAGTCATGAATATTCATACTTGTTTTAACCCTTTTCGCCACAATACCTTCTTTTGGGATAGGAATATTTTCCACCTAATTGAGTGTCATTTCTGTTACACAGCAAGAGTGTACAAACAGACAGTGTCAAAAAGAAAGCAGAGCTCCAGTAGCCAGCCATTATACAATTTTATTTATTTATTTATTTATTTATTTATTTATTTATTTATTTATTT
>JAHTLZ010000237.1:39718689-39744181 GCA_023846285.1 Phrynocephalus versicolor | reverse complement strand
TTTATTTATTTATTTATTTATTTATTTATTTATTTATTTATTTATTTATACTGCCCCTTAGTGAAAACTGCACTACCTGGGGTTTAAAAAATAGTCAGTCATAAAAGACAGTAAAAAGTTATATATAATATAACCCATTTAAAACAGTCATTAACAGAACATACATATTAAAATGTGGCTAGTGGGGGGTGTGGGGTAAACTAGCTGGGGAAGGCCTCTGTGAATAGGTAAGTCTTCAAGGCATTCAAGATACATGTTGAGAGTGGGATAAATAATCTATGTAGAGGCAGTATGGAGCCGAGGATTGCATGTCAGGTTAGGACTCAGGAATCAGGGTCAAATATCTACTTGGTCATGAAAACTCAGTAAGGTGGATGCTAATGGTAGGCCACTCTGAATGTCTCACATACCTCATACGTCTTACTAGGATTCCCATAAAATGACTCGATGACACATTAGAATAACAGTATATACAGATACTGGACCTCCACTTTTCTTGGCTTAGATTATAAAAAGCTTTCTGCTTTGGACAAACACATAGATACAATTAAGATAAGCTTAGATTTTAAAATTTATGGTCATAAGGCTAAGGGGGAAAAAAGAAAGTATGAATTTTACCATTAGAATACAGGTTGTAAGCAATATATATTTCAAACCTCGAAGGTGAAGACTGAAGTACAAGATTTAGGATTCACAACTTAAATCATTTTTCATAAATTATGCCTGTGTCAAGGTGATGGCACCATATTTACCTTATCCTATTTTTAATTGGAACTAAACTTCTTTAATTTAACTGGACTCCTGCTTGTATTTCTGTCTTGTGGTTTTTCCAACTTCCATGCAATTCCTTTCATTGTTGGAGAGCCATGGGAGTCTCAGGATAGAAGGAGGAAGTCTTTAGTTACCAAAAACAATCCCCACTAAATGATGTTACCAGCAGGGAGATATCTCCAGTGATTAGAGACATCCTTTTTTTTTTTTTTTTGTTTTGAAGCTCTCATAGCTGCCATGTGATGAAAGGAGCTCCATGATGGCTGGAAAAGTCATGGGATAGAAGCAGGAAAGTTGTTATTACCAAAAATTGATCCCTGCCCGTGATGTCATCATCCTTGTGCAGGCAGAAGTTATGTAAGAAGATTTCACCCAATTAGTTTTTTGGAGAATTAATATTAATTCTAACTTTTCTGTAAAATATTTGGAAGAGTAAACCTATCTCAGCAAATCATGACACTAAAAAATAATAACAAAGGAATTAGATCAAGAGCAAGTGTCCTAAGTCCTAGAGAATGACGACAGACCTGGTTTTCTAAGATGTCAAAACATAACTCTGGTAGAAACAGAAGTTTAGGAAAAAGTCAGCTGCACATAGGAGGATATTCACTGCCATAAAGTTTGGGTTAAAGTCTCCTATTGCCAGAGATGGTTGACTAAAACTGGGATGGAGGCTAGTTAAGTGTGTTTGCTTACTTGCTTGCTTGCTTTTACCCTGTCTTTCTACTTAAAAGGACCCAAGACAGCTTACATCAGTTGTTAGAATGGTTTTACAATAATTGTGCTGAAATATGTGGTACTTTTACACGACCTCTAAAATCTACAGACAACTTAAATTCGGACCAGAGATTGTGGGGTTTGTTCCTCTTCCCGTGTTCCCACTCTTCCGCACTCCATTGCTCCTGTCTGCAGTGAGGGGAGGGAGAAAAAAAGGGAGAAAAGAATGCAGGCTCATCTCCGCTTACCTCCGTCTGCTGTCCAGAGCAGCCCTGTAGGGATTCCTGTCTCTTAAAGGGGTGGCAGGGACAAAAACAAACAAACAGAAGGCAAGGGGAGCCCGGCATCCACAGCCTTACAATCCGCATTGGAATTTTTTTTACCTCTGGAGACCAGGTACTTCTAAAGTGTGCTGGGGCGCGCTTAGGTCGGCGTGGTCATACTTTACTTTGTTTAAAGTCCGCAGCTGGTGGGAAAACAATTTTAAGCTCTGCATCTGGGAGCCCTTTGCCTCGGATTTTAGGGGTCATGTAAAAGCAGCCTAGGTGATGTCAATTTCGTTATGGGAAAAGAAGATGAAGGGGGTAAAAACTGTGAACCGGGACAATCCATGATGTTGGCTTCATTTCCAGGTACTCTCCTGGGTCTGATGCCACTCCAGATACTGTGTCCCATTAAATCAGTGGTCCCCAGCCTTGGATGTTATCAGACTGCAACTCCCAGAAGACTTCACTGTGTTTCTGGGAGCTGTAAATCAAGAACTTCTGAGGACCCAAGATTAGGAACCACTGCTCTAAATGATCTATCTTTCCTTGGTGTGAATATTAAATGTTTAATTCTTATACTGCCTTATCCCATCTCCACTGAAACTGTTATTTCCAACAAAGTTATTTTAATTGAACTGAATTCTTGTTTGTATTTGAAACATTTTCAAAAGATAGATGACCAGTATAAACGTCTTTCATTGAACCAACTGTCCAGATGAACCATAACACTGATCTCAAATCTGGTTCTAAAATAATTTTCCTTCTATTCTTATAGAACACACATGACAACAGTCCAATGACCACTTCTGGGCAGGGAAGTGTAGTTTCTTGATCTGAGAGCTAGAGCAGTAGAGGCTTTTTCCATATGCTTCTGAGATGGGAATAATTTGGTGCTAGAGACCAAATCCTAGCATGGATGGGATGTTCTGGAAGTCATAGTTCAAAAATGTAACATTTCCCTTCTCTGTCTTGTTTCAGCTCATATCTGAAAATGCTACCGACACATTCATGGGATGATTGTCAACAGGAAAATGAAGTGTGTGTGTGTGTGTGTGTGTGTGTGTGTGTGTGTGTGTGTGTGTGTGTGTGTGTGTGTGTGTGTGTGTGTGTGAGAGAGAGAGAGAGAGAGAGAGAGAGAGAGAGAGATGGGGGGTTATGCACATCATTATTGTGCTCTACACCAAACCCTCACCAAACTGCCTTTTCCTGGTGGTAAATGCATAGATAATGTGCAGTTCTGCTTTGAGAATCTCATTCTTCACACACACCCCTGCACACACACACACACACCACAAATGATCACCACCATACTTTCCCCTCAAGTCCTTAAAACCCTTCCTCAAAGCCCTTGTAACTTCAGAATTCAATCTGAGGAGAGACAGCTTGCCTCTCAGCGCTCTCTCCAGGGAGTCTATTTATTGTTACAGTACTGGAAGGTTACATGACAGTAACAGAGCTGTGGAGTGGATGCAAGAATGTCTCTGACTCTTGGGTTTTATTTGGGAAGGGAGAAGGAAAGAGAAGCCTGTTGCCAACTTCAGCCTAAGATTATTATTCTTCATTAAAGCTGTGAGCCCTTGGAAAAACCTGGCTAGCTTGTTTTAAAAAAACAAAAACAAACAAATCCTGTGAAAGCCTGTTGGGAGAATAGAGTTACTTACTGTTACTTTAAAATACATCCCATGTTATGTCAAAGCAGCAGTAGGTATATTTAAAAATGACAAGTCAGACTTTAAAAAAAAAATAAAAACAGGACTGTTCGTATTCACATCCTTTAGCCTCTCTGAGGCTCTCTCCCTCCCATCCTGAACCTCGTTGTAGCTCCCCAATTAGCAAGCTGGAGTAATTATAATACCAGCAAGGACCTTCTCCTCCCTCTCATGCTCATTAGCTCACTCCTGGCCCTTCTGAGCTGAAGGATTTTCTAAAGAGTCTTGTTAAGAGCATTAATAATAGTAATTAGAGGGTCAAGAAACCATCCTGAAACTTGACCCAAATCTTCACCCGGTGTGTGAAAGGAACATTCTCTCTCTCTCTCTCTCTCTCTCTCTCTCTCTCTCTCTCTCTCTCTTCCTCTCTCTCTCTTACAATCATTGGTCACTGGAAGTCAATGTCTGTTTTTCCTGAACAAGAGCTGAATCATTCTGCCCATAGATAACCAAACTCAGAATTAAAAAATGGAATGCATTTGGGTTCCTATTCCACTACAGAAACATCAATCTTGCATCTCCTGAGGGGGATGAGGAAAAATATCTTGACTCGTTAATTCATGTTTCCTGGGACTACAGTGCTTTTGGGTGAAGAAAAAATTCTTTCCAAAAGTATGCATGGTTTTAAAAGAGTGACTAAAAGGGTATGGGGGGCGGGGGAGGAAGGAACACTTTAGCTAATTGGGAACATGATTTAGAAACAAACACATAAGGGGAACATACAGAGAAACAAAAGCAAAGTGTAAAAGCAATTCTGTCTCTGAAATTTTATTTATTTATTTCTTCATTCATTTGTTTGTTTGTTCATTCGTTTGTTTGTTTGTTTTGTATATAGCCCATCTGGCAGTGAGGCTACTCTGGGCAGTTAACAAATGTTAATCAAAGAACAGACACCATCACACAGAATTAATACAATATAAAAATAGAAATAAAGGTAAAATAAAATTAAGGGTAACATAATCTTGACAAATAAATGAGCATCACATTTCAAGTGCATGGTCTAGCTATTTGTGTGTTGTGTTGTGTCGTTACAGTCGTGACTGACTCTTCGTGACCCCATGTCCATAGAGTTTTTCTTGGCAGGAATATTGGAGTGGTTTGCCAGTTCCTACCCCAGGCACCTACAGCACCTGGTATTCCCTGGTGGTCGCCCATCCAAGTACTAGCCAGGGCCGACCCTGCTTAGCTTCTGAAATCGGGTGAGATTGGATGTGCTTAGGGCATCAGACCTCAAGTATTAGTACAGTAAACAAAGCAGAATCCGGAAATCTGTGTCTTGCTGAATTTTCCTTGCTGAATCTTTCTTGGGAACATCTACTAAGGGCAGGGCCAGTGGGTGGGGTGGGGCAGGGGGCAGGGGGCGGTGGGCGGGCAGGGCAGGGCAGCAGGCGGGCAGCAGCAGGGGGCAGCGGATGGCGGGGGACGGCAACGGGCACGGGGGTGGGCGGCGATGGGCGCGGGGGGCAGCAGGCTGGCCAGCGCCCCCTCTTCATTTTGCCACCCTAGGCAACTGCCTAGTTTGCCTTAATGGACACGCCGGCCCTGACTAAGGGTGCAGATAAAATGCAGCCAAATCCTGCACAGAACCGGCCACTAATTCAGAAACCACTTGATCTTCTCAAGTAAAGGAGGAATTCCTCCATAACAGCTTGTACTGATCTGGGCTTCCCAGAAGTTGATCCAAAGGGCGACTGATAGGCAGATAATGTACCTGCAAGAAATGACTGCAAGAAGAGGAAACAAGAGAGAAAAACGGAGTGACTGAAGGCCACCTATCCTTCTCTGTTTTGTTTTCTTTGTTGCTGGACAAACCTCAGAAGGTCATTTAATTGAGCATTCCTCCTTCTCTCTATGGATTTACATCTCCCAAAGAGTTATTAAAGGTAAAAGACACTACTGTTCTCTTTATCTTCCACTGGGCTCCTCCAATCACTACTGGCTGTTTGGTGGAATTCTGTCCTCCTCTGGTTGAAGCTTTCAAGTGCTAAAAAAAAAGCTACAGTGGGGATATGAAAGACAAGGAAATTCCTGGTCTGAGGCTCCTTCTTCAGGAGCACATGGGAGGATTTGTTGATTCTCCCCACTTGATATGAACATCCACAGTTGTCTGGTACATTGAAATCTACATCGCCAAATCCATTCTGGCAAGTGAACTTTTCTTTTTTTCATTTCTGCCTGATGGCTTGTTGGGACTCAGTGTGTTTTAAGAAGACTCTCATTCCCGTTCTACGAAATCTCGGTGCCATTGAGTGCCCATCATGCTTGCTTTGATAGAACTGTGAAGATACCAAGAAAAAGCCACCGTTCTCCATGTACCTGGGATGACACACATGGACTCTGAACAGCAAAGGCCAAGACTGCCACCACTAGGTCATATCACTTTAATTCAATCTGATTCCAATTGGCAAATCTAGTGTGCTTACTAAATATTACCCCAATCTTGGAATGAAACACATGAGTCCTCTACATCAACCCTTTTCTCCTCCCCACCCCACCTCAGCCAACAGGGACTTGTATGTCTTGTAGAGCCGAATGGGATGAGGGGTGAGTGAGTCGAGGGGTACATGACCAATATTCCTTTGTTTGAAGGAGGGGCTGAAACCCAATGCTTAATCAGCTTTTACAACTGCCCTCCTACTTCCTGCCTCCAAGGAAACTTGCTTAGTGTACAATAGGTTTATATCTGGAATGGGAAAATGAGCAAAACCATTGACTTGATTTCCCCTAAATGTCTCCTTCCTCGAAGTACAGCCAAACTGGCTGCTTGGTTTACTGGGGAACTGGCAAATAAGAAAAGGTTGCTCCGCAGAGATGAAAGGCATTAGTGGAAAACCCAGACTGAAACAGATAAAGAAAACAATGAAAGGCTGTTGGAAAGCGTGTTCCAAGCCAGTGGAAGCAGCAAACAAATCATTTTTCTCTACTACCATTGCTTTGGCATGGAATCGCCCAGCAGAGCTTTTCTGAATAGTCAAGAGTCTGCTACATGCACAGGTGGATAACACAGACCACTCTGTAACTCACTTCAAAGTATTTGCACAATTTACAGCCGAAATTGTACAAATCTGGGCTGACTTGGATGCTGCTATTGATCCAGAGCCTATAAATAAAACTGTCCCCCTTGCTTGCCCTGTATTAATGGGTGAATTTCAGCTCCTACAGCCAGATGATATGGTCAGGATCCTTGGGGAGATGAGGGCCACCACATGTCTCTTGGACCCTTGCACTTCCTGGCTCATAAAAACTGCCAGAGAGGGCATGACAGACTAGTTAGGAAGTAGTGAAAGTCTCCTTACAACAGGGCAAGATTCCAGCATGCTTAAAACAGGCAGCATGCCGGGAGGCTGGCAAGGACCCAGCGGGCAACCTCCGACAGCGCCACGGGCGACTGGTCGCCCGCGGTCGACTTATTGTGTAGGCCAGCTCTAGTCTATTCACTATTAATTTTGCCATCTCACAGTCCTGTATATACTCAAACTGATTATCGTTTAGATTGTGCATAATAAATATTGCATGCCTATTATGCGTGTCCCATCATGCTCTTTCTACATCTGCAGTCGGTCTAATTTAATTTAAGCAAGATTCAAATTCTAGAGTTCACATATCCACTAATAATCTAATTTTCCATCTTCTAAAATTATTACTAGTCAGTTCTGGAAGATGACCTACAAGATCTTTACTCTTAGTAGCTAGCCATGCTGAGAAAAAAATTATAACTGCCTCTACACTAGACAAAAACTAAATAATATTTTTCTTTTCTTCAGCTAGTTTGCATGCATTGGGGAGAGGAAGGAAGAACGCATTCACATTTAAAATAACAAACCATGAAAAATACTTCTTTAGTTGATTAACTTTTAATTGTTTATTTCTCTCTGGTGCCCATGAACATGTTGGGTAGAGCTAAAAAAATAACAGTTTTGGTTTTGTACAGCAGAGCATGAGAACAGGCTGTTAGGCCTTATATCAAATTAGAAGGTCCCAAATCCCATCCCCAGCAAAGCCAGCCCATTTGAATAAAAGACAAGAGGCTTGTTTCCTCAGAAAAGTATAAAGAAATAAGTTTACTTATAATCTCAACTTGTGTCAGCAGGCTTTCTTAGTTTCATAACAAAGCAGATGAAATATAAAAGAAGAAATGGTCCCATAAAATAGGGTCCTTTGTTCTCTACCCACATGGTGAGGGGAGAACGGAGAGGCGACTACATCCTTCTCTCAGGTGGGAAAACGCTGGCCTGAGGCCAAAATGGCTCTACTCTACAAAGACCATGTGGTCAGAACAGGAAGAGGAAAGGCATGGCATCTGTAAGCCCTGGGAAATACAACTCCCTTGATTGGCAAACCAAACAGGCCAGGTAGTTGAATGATGCTGCTGATTTCAGACATGCAGTTGAAATTAGCATGATAGATCGGTTTAGCCAACAGTAGAGATGGGCACAAAATGAACTTTTAATTCATTTCGTTATTCGTTATTTGTTTTGTTAGCTAATGAAATGAATAACGAACCAACCCATCAAAGAAAAATGAAACAAAACATAATGGAAATTTTCATTTCATTCACTTTGTTTTTCTTTATCCCACTCCTACCTTTTCCTCGCCGCAGTCCTCCTGGTCCTGGCAGGGAATGTAAGCCTGTAGAGGTGCTGGCCCCAAGCCAGCACCTCAAAAATCCCCAAGCTGGGGACTTTTAAAACCTAATAATAATAATAATAATAATAATAATAATAATAATAATAATAATAATAATAATAATAATAATAATAATAATAAAAGTTGTTTAATATTAATATTGTAAGTTGCCTTGGATCCTCTTGAGGAGAATGGATGAGTAGAAATATTTAAACCACATCAATAAAGTAATAACAGATATTACTTCCATCAAGTGCGAATTACTGCTTATTTGGCACACTAGCAGAAGCAGCTCTTGATTGCTTTCATTTACACACTAGTAGGCTCCATGCAGATTTTTGAAGCTGAGTCTCCAATACTTTGGCCACCTCATGAGGAGAGAGGATTCCTTGGCAATGTCCCTGATGTTGGGAAAGATTGAAGGCAAAGGGAAAAGGGGACGGCAGAGAATGAGATGGTTGGACATTGTCATCAGTGCAACCAACATGGATTTGACCAAACTCTGGGAGACAGGAGGACCTGGCATGTTCTAGTCCATGGTGTCACAAGGAGTGAGACATGACTGAACTACTGAACGACGACAACAACAACAACCAGCTCTTTACACAAAGTGTTAGTATGTTTTGCCAGTAACAACTCAAAGCCAATGGCTGTACTGTTTGGAGACAATGGAAGCTAACACTGTAGTCCATCAGGAGAACTCTTAAGAATTGCTTTAGGTTTTAAATACCCAGAGCTGAATATCTTTCTGAGATGTGATGTATGGTACAATGCATCAGTTGTCCATACAACAGCCAAGTGTGTGGCAAACAAAACCATATTTCCCTGAAGCATGGATTAGAACAGATACACAACAATTGTGGCAAGAAACCAGTAGTTACAAGTGGAAAGGGAATTGACAGTTCAATTTCCTTTTACCTTATGTGATCTCTAGTAGTCTAGTAAACTAATGTTAGCAGCATGTCTGGACTTGAACACTCTGAGATCGGAGAGGTTAGAATAATTCTATACTACATAGTTAACAGCAGTTTCATACAACTTTTAATAGCCCTGTCTCCATCGTGGAACCGTAGAATCTAGATGATGATGGACTGCTAATATTCTGCTGTAGTTCAGATGTTGACACTCGAGCTCTCTGGCAGGAAATTCTAACTGCCTCAACAAACTATGGTACATTATCGAATTATAAACCCCAAGATTCTATAGCAGTAGTGGTGAACCTTCAGCACTCCAGATGTTTTTGACCACAACTCCCACAATCCTTTGTCACTAGCAATCCATGCTTGGAATTCTGGGAGTTGTGGTCCAAAACATCTGGAGTGCCAAAGGTTTGCCACCACTGTTCTACAGGATGGAGCCATCTTTTATAAAATGGAACCAAACTGCTGTAACTGTGTAAGGCATAACTCTGTTGCTTTGCCAGAATCCCACATCCAGCCTGAGTAGTGAAATTCACAAGTTAATTATAAGAATAAAAGAATGAGAAAATTTGCCGTCTCTACTAAAAAAAATAAATGCCAGCTTCAAAAATCAATGAACTCAAGAAATTCTTTGCTCATCCCTACAATAAATAAACTTAACATGATTCATCTGTAACTGCTTCTTAGGATGCATTGTACTTCAGCAGACAAAAGCATTGATCACTTCTGTACCTGATCAAGCTATACCACTATGAGGTAAGGCATGACAGTCACCACAGTACTTGTAGCCTTACAAGATAGTTTAGTGCATATTTCATTTGAAATAAGTTTCAATGTGCAGATTTAGAGCTACAGTGGTACCTTGTATAAAGGAATTAATTCATCCCAAATGAAATTATGTTAAGCAAATTTTCCTTTATACAGATTTCCCATGGGAATGCATTGAAAACAGAGTAATCCCTAATTGCAACCATTTTTATGTTGTAAGGATTCACCCCACTGGTGATTCTTTTAAGCAAATTTCCCCTATCTCTGAAATTTTTTATGTTGTACAGATTTTATGTTATACAAACCATTTGTTATACGAGGATCCACTGTATTTCTGTGTAAATCTGCTGGATTACGCAGCAACAGAACTGCTTACCTTTTGTTTCATATTTTGTGGGTATCTGTGTTCTGGCTTGTAAATTCTGTTGTTAATTTTGTTTGTTTATGGAGGGCGTGTTTTAATCATTTGTACATCACCGTAGCAGGAAACCAATTCAGAAGTTGTTTTTCAATCCTCTCTGAAAGCGTACTCGGCAAAGACTAAGAATTGCTGCGAAGATTTGTTGTGAATTTTAAGACAAAGCAAAATGAAAACAATTGATTGCCTGACTCAGTCATTTGAAATTTATAATCCTTTATTTCCCAGAAATATTTTTAATTAGTGATTTATAGACATGCTGTAGATAACTGCATCAGTGATGTTCATCACCGAGTGATTTTTCTCAAGAATGTCTATAGAAATTTGAAAACAAATGAATATAGCGTATGTGTAGGAATGTCATTCTTCCTGCAAGCAGTTCACTACAGTTTCTTTGAGGTCTTGTCACTGTGCTCTCACAACAAGCCTGAAAAGTATATCAGTTTCAGAGACCAGCACTTGCACAAGGCTTCAGTCAGGAATCTGAAGTTGGGTCTGTCACATTCCATTTCACTATTCTAACTTCTGTCATACATCAAACAGTAACTGAGTATACAACTCATTCATGCAACAAGGAAGATGAGAGAAAGGAGGAGAGAGGGATGCCTGCGACTTTAATTTATGTTTTTCTAAGTATGTCCATTAATCTTGGATCCTTGAAACGGATCATAAATTGTGGGCAGCTGTAATATAAGTGGAGAAAGCTGCTGCTTCGTGGATTTCTGTAGGCGCCTGATGTTCTTTTAGCAATGGCTGAGTATGCACAGTCTAAATGTCATGGAGAGGTTTCTGATTTATAAAAATTCATCATGCCAGCATAATGCATTTTTTCTAAGCTTGGGTGCCTCATTCTGTAGATGCACATCTCAGCAGAAACCGTAGGGCACAAGAGAGAATGCCAACCCCACAAACAGAGGCCAGGGCCATTTTGCACACTTTGAATATGTTAAGGTTAGCAGTGTTCTAATTAAACTCTGATTAGCAAGTGGACTCAAGCCAAGCCAATTCAGTCTTGAAAGAGGCGGTGTTTTCTTTTCCTCTGGCTGCCAGTTTATCAGAGTTAAGCAATTAAGAACTCACACACCTCCAGGTCTTGGTGGTTTTGAAAGCCTGACTCTCATGCCAGTCAAACGATAGAGACCTATTATCCTTGGCACAATAGCCTCCTCTAATCTCACTTCTAGCAATTTCTTTTTCTTTTTCTTTCTGAGCAGATTTAGAAACAAAAACCCACTGAATAAGCATTGGGGCAGGGGAGCTTGTCTATGGTTGTGGCAGACCATAGAGTCAATACCACTGGTCCATAAGCATCTAATCCCATCCCCAAAGTGGGTGTTTTCTCAGTCGATTCAGTTTTTTTCTATTTAACAAGCCCTCGATAAATAAATGTTAACCAGGGCTCTGCTTTGATTTGAGGGAAGGATGTGAGGATCCAATTATGTTTCCAGGGAGCCAAGTGTAGAAGAGGAGGAGCTGGAAGTGCCTGTGAAGGAGTGGGCTTTCTTTTTCCCAAAGCAAACACAATGACGCCACAGAAGTCCCTTGTAATTATTGCTTCACTACAAATTTACAAGCCCAGAGGTGAGCCAAGCTTTTGTTGACTGCTTAAATGCAATTATTACCTTTCTTTCACTTTTAGGTTCCCAAACTCTGGGGCCTGCTGCTTTTGTGCACAAAATTCCAAGATCTGAAAAAAAATAATACCTGGAAATCAACACGATAGCCTTTGGTTTGTGGAGTGATTCATCACCATGGCCAGCTAAAACGTTTTACCACAAAATATGTTGCATGCATCCTTAATAGGAAAGCATATCTAAATTCATGTCCAAAAAGCAAAACAAAGCCAGGTAGCTCTGAACCCTCAAAGCAAGAACCATTATGTGAAAAATTCACTACAATGAGATTTGTATCCACTGTGCATCTGTTCCTTTTACAAAAAAAATAATGTGCTATACTTTCAGAAATGGAGTATGCACTCTTCAGAAGATTTATTTGGGAGAAACTGTAAGCACACATGGGACTGCACGGTGAATCCATTTGGGATTATCACTCATGTGCATATTTTCCCTCTATTAAAATGCTCTATGAATGTATTTTGATCCTCATGCTTAACATCTATACAAGTCTTTTGAGCCTTGGTTGTAACTTTTCATTGCATAGAATGTGAACTGGAATGGAGTCCCTTTCAACAAGGTTTCATCTTGTCTGTGGCTAGTGGGTCTTCTAGCATTATGAATGGGCAGATGTCAAACCGTATGAAGGTTGGCTCTTATCTGTAAATGCATGAATGTAATCTTTGCCTGCCCAACTGTCAGGAGTTGGTGATGAGCTATAAATATCTTTATTTCTCCAGAGCCTCCTACATTCCTTACTATGATTTGTTCTTGTTGCAGAAAGCTAGAAAAAAATGAGAAAATCCCACCACCACCCCACTTGAAGGACAAGCAAAGCAAAACTCTTTTGGAAACGGAGACAAGCATGAGGTCTGTTCTACATATCTTCCTTGACCTCTTGGAAGGAGACAGTTTGCTGTAACATATAGGAAGAAAGTGTTTCTCCAGTTTCCTTTATAATACCAATAGTGTATGGGGAGGGGGGCACTGAATTAGCAGCACAACACAAGCAATGTTGTCTACTCAAACCTGATTCCCTTTGGAGCACCCTGTCAGGTAAGAGCCTACAGAGCTGCAACCTAAATTGGTGGATTAAATGAAGATCCTTTTTTAAAAACTGAAAAAGAGATGTTTCAACGTCTTATACAAAACGTCTTCACATTCCCTGCCCCCGCCCCCTCGCTTCAGAGGATGTGATGCTAGACTGCTTTGAGAGTTGACTGTTGCTCAAGGGAAAACACATTCCCACAATCAGAAGCTGCACTCTCTGGCACCCCTCGATGAATCAGCTCCCCAGCTGAAGTGTGTATCTCTTTGGACATCTTTTATTTCCTCAAGTGTTTTGACCCAGGGCTTTCTGAAGTGGAGTTGGAGTATTCACGTGGCCATACTTATTTCTCCCTCAAATTATTTGGCTTGACATTGAGCTCACCTCTTTTGACAATCAAGGACTGAACTTTAAACTACTTATTGCCAAACACAGAAGGACACTTGGCCAAGGGGCTGGCAGGAAGGAGGGTGGGAGTTGGGGTGGAAGTTGTGTCCAGAAAATTTGATTTTATGGGCCAAAGCCCATAAATTCAATTCAGCTACACTATTCAAAATTCAATTCAGCTACACTATTCAAGGTCAACATTTGTGATTATAGTTTCACTTCAAGATAGAGGTTGAGGGAGATTCGTGAATCCAATCTCTGATCTTCTAATAAATTAAGGGATTGTGTATTATTACTGGATGACAGTAGCCATTAGAGATGGGCATGAAATGGCAATATAGTGTTTTGTTTTGTTTTGTTTCATTAATAATGGATTTTTTAAAAGAATTTTCATCATGAAATGAAACAATTTGTAAGGCTGTAAATAATGGGGAAGTTTCCTTTTTTAAGATTTAACATGGAGTCCACTGCCCTAAATCAAAGACCCTCCTTAAACCTTTCAAAGAACCCTTTGAAAACAAGCAGGAAACCTAAGGACTAGTTGCTGCACGGAGGGATCGGAGAGATAAGCTCAACAGCTGATCAGCAGGAGGAAGGAAAATATATTTAAAAATTAACATCTAAAATCCTACTTAATCAGGAAAGGAAAATAAAACAATCAGTTTAAATCAACTTGAAGACACAGTCAACAAAGGGAGAAGCTCAGCTCCTGGCTAGCTGAGCCAGGCAGATCAATATAAGAAATAAGTTGTCTCAACAGCTGACGTGCAGGAAGGAAGGAAAACAAATCAATCAGTTTAAAAATAAACCTCCTGTTCTCAAGATGGTTGGATCAAGAGGCTAGGACAAAGCATTTCATTTCTGAAACAAAAAATGGTGTTTTGTTTCATTTCTTGATGACACACTGCTGTTTTGTTTCATTTCGTAATGTTTTGTAAGCTTACAAAATGACGAAACAGTATGTCGTTTTTCCCTAGTAGCCATGTGTCCAGCTACTGGTGTCCAAAACCAGACAGTACTTTTGTAATGTCTGCAATCTGTTTGCAGCGGCTGGAAGAGCAACAGCAGCAGGAGTCATACCATTTGCTTCATAAATGATGGTAATGGTTCCGCAGAACACATTTTACTCACCTCTCACTTTATTTAAACTTATTAAACAAAGAACACACCATAGTAAAGAGCAGCATTTGCACAGCAAGTTCGTATGGTTCATCTGCTAACAGATAACAGTCTTACCTGAACACTGAAATATTAGAGCAACATATTAATCATGGTGATCTGCTAATAATGTATCATGGGTTCCCCTTCCCAGTTTGTTGTATTATGTGAAAAGATGGGTACGGATTGAAAAAAATGGTCTTTCATTTTGTTTCATTTCGTTAAGGAGTTTGTTTAGTTTCATTTTTCATGATTTTTTGTGAAAAATTTGTTTTGTTGTTTCGTTAATTTGTTATTCATTTTTGCCCACTTTTCCCCAGCGCCCACTGCGCGGTCCCGGGGGCCCGGTCAGAGCTAGGGGGTGCCTACGAATGGGTGTGGGAGGAATAAAGAGGGGGAGCCGCGTCAGAGCTGCGCTGCTCTGCTCGCCTAAGTGCGGCCTCATTCTTATTACCCCTCCCGATCGGCCTCACAATAATGGGCTGCGGGAGGGAGGCACAAAGGGGTGGCTTTGAAGCCATGCTGCTCTGGCCGCCTAAGCGCGGCCTCCTTATCTCCCCTCCTGATCGGCCCTGCGATAATGGGCCACGGGAGGGAGGCACAAGGGGGCGGCTTTTTTGAAGCCGCGCTGCTCTGGCCACCTAAACACTGCCTGCTTCTTATCTCTCCTCCTGGGGCTGGGCTGAGGCTCGAGCCCACCGTGTCCCTCGATGGCACCAAAGAGGTGTGTGCTCCCTCCATGCAGTTTGGCGCAAAAGGATCTCCGGACCAGCATCATGTAGGAGACATCTCTGCCCCCCATTAACGAAAAGAACCTAACCAAACCAGTTTTTCTTGGTTCGGTTCAGTTTGTGTTAAATTTGCCCCTAGGGTCGTTATTCATTTCATTACATAACAAAACGAATAACAAATAACAAAATGAAAAAAAATCATTTCGGGCCCATCTCTAATTATGTGCTATCAAGTAGAACTGACTTAATGCAACTGTAACAGGACTTTCAAAGGAAGCAAGATTTTCAAGGAATTAGTTTTACCAGTTCCACATGCCAATGAGTTTCTAAGAGATTAGTGGAAATTAAAACCCAGGTCTACTGAGTCTTAGTCCATCACTCTATCTAATCATGATTTTATTCATGTATTTTTGTTGCTTTCCTCTTTGACCTGTGTTTGGCTTATATGTTAGAGTTCATATCAACATTAATTTAGATTTTGTTATTATTTCTATATTTTGTTGATATGTTTTTGTCCTTTATGCTGTTGTACACCCCCCAGAGTGGCTTCCAGGACAGATGGTTTTTGTGGAATACTGTATAAATCAAATAAATAAGTAAATAAATATACCATACTGGGTGTTCCTATTGTAAGATTTTACACAAGTACCACATGTCTTTTTGCCTGTCTATCTATGGAAAATACCCTGAATAGGTGTCCAGGCAGGATCTACAAAGCAAGGAGATCTACCACCACTTAAGAAATACTACAACACCCTGAGGACTCTTTGTACTAGCTAAATAATGCTATGAATTTGATTCTAACTAACTATATGATTCTATTGCTAGCCAAGGTAGAGAACACATTTTTCATCAAAAGGCAATGGAACCTTCCTTTCTCTATAGAACTACAGTAGATTAAAACAATTTACAGTTGCCTAAAGTGGAACCTAGTACCAAAACACCTCCAACTGGTTTGAGACATTTGTTCTCTCCATCACGAAACTTTAACTACAGCTCTTGACATTCTACCTCAGAGCCAGGATGATTTCTGAATTTTCCTATATGTTGCTCCACATACCCAGTCAGATTCTGTGGTACCCAAGCTACAGAAATAAGATGTGCAATCATTTTTCATGTTTTAGTGGTCCAATAAAGAACTTTTGGGACATTTAAATAGACATTTGTTCCCTTGTGGTGTTTAAAAATGTTTGAATGGTGTTTACTAGGAGCTTGTGTTAGTGTTGTGTGGAGATTTGAGCAGTTGGTGGTGAAGCTCCTAAATCTAAGAGATTATACACTATGTAATACTATATTCTAAGGTTTTCCTGGAGCATCTTTGCAATTTATATAGCTGACACATTATGATCTGCAAGAGTTTCCCTTCAGGTGCCTATAAGACTGCTCTCCTCAAAAGGAACAAAAACCTCATATACAGAAAGAACTCACCAGCTGTGCCAGAATGTAGATAAACTGATTATCATTAACAGGCCTGACATTCATACACTCCTTTTATAAAATACTGTATTTAAAGTACCGGTAATAGAAACAAAATAATCCAAAAAGAGTAAAGCCATATCATATCCATGTTACCATATCCATGTTGGTCCCTGTCAGGGCCGGCGCTACCATTAAGGCGAACTAGGCAGCTGCCTAGAGCGCCGAAATGGAGAGGGCACTGGCAAGCCTGCTTCCCCCCCGCCTCCCCCCGCCGCCGCCCTCCGAGCTCTGAGCTCCGCCAGCCGTCCAGGAAGGCGCACACCTTGTGCCCAGGTGGCACCCTCTCCCCAGCGGACTCCGGTCACCCCAGAAGCCTGAACGAGAGGGAAGGAGGGACGGCCGGTGGAGCCCCCACACCTTGCCAAGGGCTGAGCAGCCAGAAAGTGAGGGGGAGGAGAGACAGAGGAGGGGTCCGCCCCCTCCCGCAGCTGCCCTGGAATGAGGAGGCTCATGGGGGTGGCAGGGGGGTACGGCACTTTGTCCATGCTCAAAACTGTCCCCCCCAGAGTGGGCTGTCCGCGGCTCCCGCTCGCCCAAGAGCCCGGCCTTGGGGAGGCTGGATAGGCAGCGAACCGCCCCCTCGGAGGGGCTCTGCCTCACCAGATTGGCTGCTGCTTGCCCCACTAGGCGTGCCACCCTCCTCCTCCTCCTCCTCCTCCTCGGTGGCGCTCCATAAGCCCAGCCACCTGTGGAGCCTAGGTGCAGCGGAGGCACGATGATGGGGTCGTGAGCGGCCAGCTGGGGGGTGGCGGCGGCAGTGCCCCCACCGCCCGCCTGCTGCCCGCTCCCTCCTATTGCTGCCCATTGCCGTCCACCTGCTGCCCCCCATCCCCATCACTGCCCACCCCGTGCCCGTCACCATCTGCCCCCTGTGCCTGTCGCCATCCCCTCCCATCTGCCGCCCCCTGCCACCCCACCCCCCATCCGCTGCCCCCTGCCACCCTACCCCCACTCGCCCACCACTGCCCGCCCCCTAACCCTGTGTCCCCCCTGCCCCGCCCCCCCGCCCCCTGCCCCTCACCTAGGGCACAAAAAAACCTAGTGCCGGCCCTGGTCCCTGTCATTTGCTGGATGTTAGATTAAGCAGGGGGTGGGTTGAGGAGAAAGCTGTGGGGGCCAAGAGAACTCCATTACCCAGAAAGACTAGATCAGTAATACGGCTAAGGAGCCATCCAAACCAAGTCTGTGTTCACTTGAAACGCAGCCCTTGGGATGAAAACTTTAGAGCAGAAACAGGTAAGCTGTGCTTCTCCAGCTGTGATTAAGCTACAACCCTTTTCATAACCATCCAGCGGCCCTGACAGCTGCAGCTGACTGGGCCCAAAGGCTTCAGGGGTATCAAAGGTTCCTGACTCTGCTTTATACGTTTCCTTTTGCTAACAGCCACAAGGTTGCATCTTCTAAAAGTATAATTCTTTATTTCCTTAAGTTGCTCGGGATGTAGAGCTGGTACCATCAGCATCCTAACCAAGTTCAGTTTCTAGAGGAAAGGGCAAAAAAGGTATTATATAAGGCCTATAATTCCCAGTGGTTTTGAATTTGATATGTCTGTTATATATAAAACAAGCTAGATTTACTAAGATCATTGAATGAAATGTCAGAAGAAAGGGGATGTACATTAAAAAGTGAAGCCATATTTAAAAAATAAAGAATATTTTGAGCAAGAATATAAATATGATCAGAACTTGTTTGTTTTTAAAATCAGGGAAAGTGGTCCAGAACAAAAACAACAACAACAAAAGCCCAGACAACTTTCCCCCCAGCTTCCCCACCGTCTTTTACAATAGACAAGTATATACCATGCACATTTCTGTATATTTCCAAAGCAGGATATCACCTTTGTTTCCTATATTTTGCAGTCAGATTTGTAGGGGGTCATTTGAGGATTTCCAGTTATATATTCAATGACATATTTGCTTCCTTGGACATCATTAATATAGCCCAGCAAAAAATAAAGGAATCACATGGAAGCTGGCAGCCAGCAATTGACATTATATTTTTTAAAAATTATAGTTTTAAAAAATTTAGCCTGTTTTGTTGTCTTTTGCTATTTTACAGCTCTAGGACAGAAATAGTAGAAAAATAGTCTATGAATTTACTTATTAATGTTAAGTTGTATTAACTCTACAGTACCAATAAATATATGATACTAAATAATACTATTATATTATATTATATTATATTATATTATATTATATTATATTATATTATATTATATTATATTGTCTCTGGATTTCATGTACCTCATTGCCAAAACAATAAAGTTACAGCCATCTTGCCTTTCCAGTATGTTATTGAAATATACAAAAAGACTCAGATCTGGGGCAGATACCAAACTGGATGTGATGGTTCTAGATGAAACTGAGCCATATTCAGAAGCTCTGAATTGACTTTCAGGCAAGATCAGGGAGCCCATGTCTTCCATGCATGTCTTGAAGCTCTAGGAACATACTTTTATATATTTGCCCAGATAATTTATGATAAAAAGGAAATTCCTGTTTTCAGAAGCACTAGCAAAACAAAAGCTTTCAGAATGCAGAGAGCATCTGCTTTATATGGTTTCATTCAGCAAACATATGACATGAATAACAACAACAACAACAACAACAACAACAACAACAACAACAAACAACAATTGTTCTTTGCAATTGCCAAAGGAGCTGCACTTTTTAAAATAATTTTTAGAAGTTTGTGAGCAGGAGGGATCACCAGGCAAAAGAAGGTAAATGAGAAAATGAATGTGAAATGAAAGTGGGAAGTAATTAGAATAAGGTTAAGAGACTTTTAAATACAAGGAGAGAGAAATGGAACTTGAATGAAAATAAGGTGGGAAGAATGAGAGATTTAAATTTTCACTCTGTGCTGAAGGGGGTTTTAGAGTAACAGCTTTTATTCTGACAGTTTTGAAATACAGGAGTCAGATATTTATTCCCTAAAAGTTTGTCAAGTCCAACAGGCATCAAAGTTCTTCTCTTGCCCTTTGAATGCTTCTTTGAGATAATAGTTTAACACATGTCTAATTACTGTTCTGCTCAGCTTCAATAGCAATATAAGAGACATACCAATCATAGTGACAGTAAGACATTTGTTACTTGCAGGCACATTTCATACTTGTGACCATTGGCTCTTCAGCAAGGAAATGTGAGGAATGTGTCTTTAGTTACACCTTCTAGTTATTGTACTCAGCTTTTTCATTAGTTTTTGATGCTTTAAAGCTAGCCAAAACACATTCTCTCCCCTCCCCTCGCTCACACAAAGTATTTTTTCCCTGCAGCTGTTACGTAAAATGACATCCCTCAAATATTCTTACAGGCCATATACACTTAAAACTGCTATCTGAAACAGATTTCTTTTCCATTAAAGTGATTTTATGAAAAGGAAGACTCCTCTTTGAAGGAGCTCAGATGGGTGCTGCAAGAGCAACCCATAGTGTTCTATATGATCTCTTTCCAGGATACATTTGTGGAGAAAAGGCTGAAAGGGGGTAACTGATCAATACCTATCCAGCAATTGTCAAGTTTGAATGTGGATTTCTCAATCCCGATCCTACCCTGTAATTCAGAGAATCCTATCTTTTAGCCCTCCAGGTATCCCTGGTTGGCAACTCCCCACTGGCTGTTAACGAGTGTAGAGAGACCTGAATGATATAATCCAACACCATCTGGAGGGCCACCAGTTGCCCACCCTTGTTCCAATCAAGATACTGTACCACTTTGGTTCACATTCATAAAAGACATCAGACACTCAAGAAAGAATTCATCTAAAGCAGTGGTTCTCAACCTGTGGGTCCCCAGATGTTCCTGGACTGCAACTCCCAGAAATCATGGCCAGATCAACTAGTGATAAGACTTCTGGGAGTTGCAGTCCAGGAACATCTGGGGGCCCACAGGTTGAGAACCACTGATCTAAAGCATGAGCAGGGAGAGAATTCTAGCTCCAGGATAAAACAATCTACATTGCATATGGGCTCTCCCTGTGATTGCAGATCCTGTTTTTTAGGATCCCTAATCACACACAGCTGCTGGCTGAGTAGCTGATTGTGTTGGGTACCCAGCTCTGGGACCCGAATTTGGGGGTTTGATGCCCCACTGTGCCTCCTTGGAGAAAAGCCAACCTAAACAGCTTTCGCCAATTTATTTATTTATTTATTTATTTATTTATTTTAAAAAGCAAAGCAAAATGTTCTGCTTATATACTGCCCCATGCCACTTCAAGTAGTCTCTGGCGGTTTACAGTTTTAATTACAGTGTGCAGGCTACACATTGCCCCCCCCCCCCAGCAAGCTGGGTAATCGTTTTAACCACCTCGGAAGGATGGAAGGCTGAGTCAACCATGAGCCTGCTACCTGGGATTTACCACTCTGGTTGGTTTACAAAGTGAAGAATACAAATTATAAAACACCTAGAGTAAATATATGCAAACCAAATACAAGTGAAGTACAAAATAACAACATTAACCATACTCAATGTAACTATAATAAAAATAAACAGAATTAACAGTTAAGTTACACCAGACAAGAAAAGAAAATGCTATGCAATCTCAGAGAATCCCCCAAGAGTAATCCATATCTTAAAATCCCTGAAAAGGGTTACCATAAGTAGAAATCGACATGACAGACATGTCTATGGAGATTCTCAGTCATCCAGGTGAGTTTATCTGGAAGTTGAGTCATGGCAACTGGACATCTCTTCTTGAGAGATTGAAACGTTTCACTGTTCATCCAAACAGCTTCTTTGTCAGGCAAAGAGAGGCAAATGAAGAAGTTTGATCTTCTCCTGTCCCGGAAACAGTCAGCAAAAGAAACTGGCAGGAGAGAGAAGGATGATGGGACCATGACAGGAAATGTAAAGGACAAATGGGTGAGGAACCTCTCGAACAGGAAACTCACCCAGGCAGAGGGAGGTCCTATCCAAAGGCCAAATTTTTGCCATCATATCCAAGGATGTTCCTGTTGTGGATTTTATCACAGCTACAGAATCGGCCATTCACAGCAACAATCTGACAGCAGCAGAAGCTGAACAACTCAGGCTAAAAGTCTCTGCTGCACTCTCCAGGACTCAACCACCAGCATCCAACCTCACTAGCCAGGAGAGAAGGGCTCTGACATCGCTCAGCAGGGATGAGAATATCACCATTCTGCCTGCAGACAAAGATGCACTGTCATCCTCAATATTGTGGACTACCACGAAAAAGTTATCTCACTTTTAGATGACCAACACACATATGAAGAACTAAAAAGAAGACTGTCGAAGCTGTTTGGATGAACAGTGAAACATTTCAGTCTTTCAAGAAAAGACGTCCAGTTGCCATGACTCAACTTTCAGATTTGACAGACATGATTATTATTAACATTCCTTATGTTTCCTGTTTGAGGAAAACCACACTGCCTTGATGCTGTAGGGTATGGGCAGTGTGTTGGTATGAGAGAAGGAGAAATATGCCTCAGACATAGTTTGTGGCCAGCATTAAAAAAAATACTGCCATGGGTAAATTTGGGGAAAGAGATGTTTGTTGTAACAAATCTTTGTCTTTTTGAATTTTTAATCACCATGGGATTTGTTAAAACTGGAAGAAAGTTAAAGGGGGGAGGGAAGAGGCAAGGGATGGCAGACCATTAGCTAGTGATGGAAGGACATAAAAGAAAATCAGCTTGTTTCTCTAGTTGGTCAAACAGAAGATCAGTAATCTGCATAGATAAACAAATGACTGGCTAGGCTACTGGAAGGGAAATGTTGATCAACCTCAGTTGAAGTTGTGGAGGAATTTTCTGGCACTACAATAGAGGAGAATCCACGGAAAATCTGAAATCCCTTGGCTTCCCACATTTTTTTCATTAGACAGCTTTCATTCTACCACATTCCCTCTATCAAACAGGTGAGGTCATGCTGAAGAGAATTCCCTCCCCCCTTTTGATGAGGCTAAGTAAACATTTCTTGGAACAGTGTAGACTTCCTAAACAAAGGATTAAGAAGTGAAAGGGATACTAAACCTTCTGCCATTCACCATTCATGTCACCTGTAGCACCATTTAAATGAAGCCCTTGCGGCAGTTACAGAATATCTTGTGGAATGGCTTCTTATGTGTGATGTTGCTTGCTGCTTACAAACTATCCAGTCCTCCTATTTGAAAAGACTTATGATAATATGGTTAATATGATGCCTGCTTTCTTGAGTTTACATTATTTGTCATAATTTTAATGGTTTTCTTTCCGGATGTCTGGAAGTGTCAAGTTCACCACTAAGTAAACAAATATGGTCCACTGCAAACAAAAACAATAACCAAAAATAGATGATTTTACAAACTGTAGTACTTCATAATATATATTGGTGGAGGCAGCTTTACATGGTTACATATTCCTTTGAGCAAGATGTGTACTGTTCCTATAGGAAGTCTGCTGCTGCCAACCTACATCTGCTACCTGAGGCAAGTGTCTCATTCTGTTTAATGACAGGGCCAACCCTATGGGAGAGGATCAGCCAAAGACCATGGGTTAATGCACAGTCAGACCTGCATTTCTGCCTACATCTCCAGTAAAACAGTGCTGCCTCTATAACATAGTAGAATAGAAGTGGAATCTTCTCATTGTGTGCTTAATGTAAACTTTAATGGACAATGGAGTTGCTATTTTATCATTTGGGCTTTTTGTGGCTCTACAATCTGCATCCCATTGCTTGTAAAAAAAGGGGGGCAACGCGAAGTTAAATCTTGTAAAACCAAACGAGTAGGTTTTGTCAGATGGCACAGTCTGGCAATACTTAAAGCTTGGATAGGTCAGTTAATGAGACATGTTTCCATTTCCATCTTCAGGAACTGTGAATGATAAGAAACAGCTACACATTTTTAAATAACAATATGCCCTTGGAGAGTTAAGAGCAAATGACATATTCCCAATACTGTAATGTGCACAGGTAATTATGAGAGTCACTCCCATCCAGTTTAATGGCAGCCACATGGTAAATTTCTCTCTGATCGTTCTATGGCATTCAGTCACCATCTGATTGCACAAAGAGTATCTGGATGAAAGGCCTCCAAACCAAAGTTAAGTACCACTGGAAATAGTACGACTGACTCAGAACTCACACTTTGAGCACTGATTGGTGAGTCACCACAGAATTCACGTTCCAGAATAAAATGAAGGCATCTGGAATAAATCAGTTATGGAGGAGATGCTCAGCTGGAGTTGAAACAGTCAAGTTGCTCAAGAAATGAAGCTTTCCCTTAAGGCTTTCTTTCACTGAGTTAGGCATGTAGCTCACTGGCCCAGAGACTGGGAGTTCAATCCCCTACTGTGCATCCCAGAAGAGTTGGATTATTTGGCCTTGGGCAAATGACCTGGAAGCAAGGACAGTAAACTACTCTCTACCTAGAAAGTCTTGGAAATCATCATCATCATCATCATCATCATCATCATCATCATCATCATCATCATCATCATCATCATCATCATCATCATCATCATCATCATGCCTTCAGTGCCCCCTAAGACAAAGCTCAAGAGATTTTAGGGCCTCTCAAGACATGTGGCACCTACAAAGACAAGTAGCAAAAGAGTCATAAGGAAGAACCGGGGGGGTGTCTTAGGTCAATGGTGGCGAACCTTTGGCACTCCAGATGTGCTTTGGACCACAGCTCCCACAGTCCTTAGTCGTTGGCAATAGAGGCTTGGAATTCTGGGAGTTAGGTGGTTGCTGCACTCTGCTTAATGGTACAATCAACCATGATTTGCTTCATACTGTATTAGTAAATGAGCACATGTTTTAACTCAGTTCTTGATCTTTGTTCTGGATGCTTTACCTACACTGAAGCAGTGTAACAAATAGCATCAAGGACATACAATATGCCGGCAGTGACTCCGAAACAAATCTAAGAGGATAAGCTTGAACTAGTCAAGAATACCTGAGATCTAGTGGAACTAACACAAGACAGGCTGAATCTGTCCATCCTAGCCTAGGGGTGCTGGGAATGGTTTAGCATGATCTTTACCTTGGTCTAACTTTGTGTTACCAAAGTGGCAGTGTCTCTGGGTTGTAGGAAGCCTGGGTGTGGCATTATTTGGCTCCTCATTCTGTTTGTTCTCCTCCTCCCTATCCCTTGTTTTTGCCCAGCACTTTTATTAACATTTCCTAGCCATGTCCTTCTGCTGATCTCTGAGATCAGCCAGCAGAAAGAGGTTCTTCTGCCACCATAACAGAATATCTACTGGCAAAGGAATTTCTGCCTAGTCCACAACCAACCATGATTATTTGTTCTCAGTTAATTCCATTGGTTAGAAATCATTTTGATTCTTTTTACTTTTGTAAGACTATGTTAGGAAGGAGATTGGCTGGAAAAGTTACCTTTGTGGAACGCAACCATTAGAAGTTCCTGACCAACAAGGCTACTAATCTAGTGAAAAAAGTGTGGTACTGTTGTGGTGAGGAACAGCACATTATTATGGGCACTTTATGTGGTGAAGAACTGACAAAGTGACTTGGTGATCTGATGCAACAAGCCTTTGACATGTGTCAGTCAAGGGCTCTTACAAGACATTGCGATGTCTGGGGGGTGGGGGAGACAAAACAGTGCCATCTTCTTATCCTACAATGAGAAGCTGACTGAAAGTTTACCTCAGCACCAGTGAATAAATGTTCTTCTCCCTCACATCTCAGGCAGCAAACTCTTTTTGTGGCACATACAGTTGAGTGAAAGCCAGTGCATTATAATGGATGGAATCCTGGATCCACAACACAGTGGACCTGGGTTCCATTTCCTGCTTGGCCATGAAAAGTCACTGATAAAAGTCACCGGTAATCCTGTTATTCTGATGAGGCCTGATAATGCATACCATAACACAGTGTTGTTGTTGTTGTTGTTGTTGTTGTTGTTGTTGTTGTTGTTGTTG
>JAHTLZ010000237.1:39670971-39709899 GCA_023846285.1 Phrynocephalus versicolor | reverse complement strand
TCATGGGATACAAAATTCACAACAAACCTTTCAGGTGGCACTCCTTTTACATATCTTGACAATATGAGCAGCACACTTTGCTTTTTGCTTTGCAAAGTCTAGAGCAGTGGTTCTCCACCTTCGAGTCCCCAGATGTTCCTCGATTGTAGCTCCCAGAAATCTTGCCCAGCTCAGCTAGTGATGAAGACTTCTGGGATCTGCAGTCCTGGAACATCTGGGGACCCCACAGGTGCACCAAAAACAAATGGAGAATGGATGACTAAATTTTTAAATGATTCAAAACACAACTAGTTTGTCAAGAAGTAACACAGTTAACTGACAAACTGGCATTTTTAAATTTAAATCTATGATGGAGTAGGATGTCATAGAAGCCTCCTTTTGCTGCTCCCAGACTCTGGAACCCCTCCTATGGGAAGCAGGCTGGTCCCATCTTTGTTGTCCTTCCACAAAGAGGCCAAGACCTTTCTCTTCAGGCAGGCTGTCCCTTTAAAACTGTCGGTCTGAGAGAGGTTTTTATTAAATCAATTGTGGAGCTTTGTCGTTTTAAATGTCCTTTAGTACTGGTTTTATTTGCCATTTTAAATATAATACTTGGTTAATTCCTTTTGTATATTTGTACTGTATACCTATTTCTAGCTTTTGAATACTGTTTTTTAATGATCTAACCCTCCTTGGATACTTTTTAAGGAGAAAGGTCAGATAAAAATGGATGGATGGATGGATGGATGGATGGAAGAATGAATGATGTGGGCATTTGTGTAGTAACTGCTACCAGAAATATAAAGGGATGCTGAAGGAAGAAACAAACAAGTGTTTTTTTAAAAAATAAATAAATATTAAAATCCAAAGGGTTAGATTGGCAAGCAATAAAAACCAGGATGAAAATATTTCATGTGTTCTTTTATGCACACAACTCGGTTCCAGCTTCTCAACCTATGTCCAAACCTATCAAATCCAATTTATCTTTCCACGCGCCTCTCAGTGATTCTACATGGCACTTCTCCTTCTCTCCATATCTGCCTGTCTACAATATCCAGCTCTCTGATACCAATCTACAGTTACTGTATGTAAATTCTCTCCCCTCCGCCTTAGGCTGGGGAAGCCAGACAGTGAATATAAGGTTGCATGGAGGTATTTTTGTTTCCCTTCCCAACTGTCACACAACCCATTCATTCCGTCATACAAATGCATCATCCACAAATGGAATATATAAGTGGGGACTGAAATATTAATAGAAGGCCACAGTTCCTCCACCTGCTGTTGTCTAACCACGTGGCCCCTTTCAGGCATACAAGTGGCCAACCTCACAGACAATAAGGATGAAAGCAGATGATATGTAGTCTCTTCTCAAATCATTGATCCTTTAAGTAGAGAAGGAGATTTATTTATTTTTCCTCTGCTTTCCCTCATCTTATCTTGCATTGCAGGGAGCTTTGTTTTTTAATTGTTCTTTAGAAGATGGGCTTAATTTGTTTCAGGAAACTACTGTACACCATGGGAGCTAACACAAGATAACCTTATGGTATACACATTTGTCTTAATGTCTAATTTGATACCAAATAAAAAACATATGTGTCTGAGATAGCCTTCTGCCAATGAATCGTCAAAGTTGTTTTAGAAGAAGTGGACTGGGTAATATAGTAAATGCTTGGCAGAATCTCTCACTCTTTCTAACCTTCTTTTTGTTCCAGTGGACTGAACAGTGTTCCACCATCCTTACAAAGAAGGTGCTGGGTTCATTTTTCCCGACCCAGTTTGTCACGCAACCTTGAGAAAAAGCACCTTGTGAAATATTTTTTTATACACATGCGTGAAGTCAGTTAACAAGTGAATGGTTATGGATGGGGAAACTATGTATTTAGTCTGTATATGTGTGCAAAAAAGGATTGTTTGGAACAATATTAGTACATGTAGGAAGCTGCACAGATGCAGGACCCCCGGGGGGGGGGGGAGAGATAATTAAGAGTGTGGAGAGAAGGATATCTGAGCCTGGATATAAATACAGAATGGGTTTCTTGTCACACTTTCCATCTTGGTTTGGGAAAGAAAATAAAACATGTGTCCAGGTTTATTTCATTTTTGGCTTAAGATACAGTAATGGAGATCTGTTCCTGAAGAAAAAGATGATGATAAAGACAGAAGAAGAAGAAGAAGAAGAAGAAACTCTAAACAGTATTTTAAAAAAATATATTGACTTCCCTCAAACTGCTGTGCTCTGCTTTCTTTCATTCTTTTGGTTTGTTGGTTTTCCCACAGTGCTAAACTCAGATGGCAGAAAGCACTTCCAGGCAGCAATCCAAAATTAAGTTCCATAAATATATATATTTGGGTTGGTAATTAATTTTGAAACATCTGTATTAGGATGTTGGAGAAAGGCATCACTAAATCATAGAGATCTAAAAAAAACAAGACAGAGCTTTTTGGCCTGCATAGAAAAAATTCTTCTGAGGAAAAGCTGTAGCTCGGAAAAACTCAAAAAGATGACCTCTCCATAAAAGTGTTTTTTATGAGTTGATGGAAACATAAAAGCATTCATAGAATGGAAGAAATATCCGAGGCTCCAAGGGTGTTTCAGAAGTGCTTTTAGCCACCAGTAAGCGGACCATTTAAGCCACAAGGCCTTTATGTGAAATAATAAACTCACGATTCATTGATAACATTGTTTTTATAGGAATAGGTTTTTCACAGCAGCTTAGGGATCTAGCTGCAGAGCCAGAGGATGGGAGCTTGATACCCCACTATGCCTCCTATGGGCAAAATCAACCTGCATGGCCTTGGGCCAACATCATAGTCCCAGGATGCTCCAAGAAGAAAGGAATGGTACACCATTACCTGGAAAACCCTGAAAAGGGTCGCTGTAAATCAGAATTGATTTGATGCCACACAGTCATTATAGAGGCCATATGTGCTCTTTCTTTTAAATATTGTAATTATTGACATGCACACACAGAGATAAACAAAAGAACATGGCCATATATTCTCAAGCACTAGATGTCAGGCTTATGATAGGTTCAACTCATCAATTTTCTTTGTTAAGTCAGATAAGCTCCGACTCAATCAAGACTGACAAGCATGATTAGCAGTGTACAGTACAGTACAGTCCTTATGTCCAATGTACAGTTCCAGGTCTTATTATTATCTCTAGGACCCAGAACTGTTAGAGCCCCATGGCACAGTGGTCAAATGCCTGTACTGCAGGTAAAACTGTGCTCACAACCTGGGGTTCAATCCCAGGTAACAGGCTTATGGTTGACTCAGCCTTCCATCCTTCCGAGGTCAGTAAAATGAGTACCCAGTTTACGGGCGGGGGGGGCAATGTGTAGCCTACATACTGTAATTAAAACTGTAAACCACCCAGAGACTACTCAAAGTGGTATGGGGCAGTATATAGGCAGAACACTTTACAGACCTCTGTAGAGATAATAGACCTTGGTCACAACTACATATCCAGAAAGTATTAGTAGAATGTAAAGTGGCTTTCATCATTTCACAGGATACAAGCTTCACTGTGGGCTTCCTCTGTAGCCAGCTGGGCTAGTCCATAAGACCTCTAGATGGTGATGGCTGGGAATGCAGTGTCAGCAGTGGCATACATCTTCAGTGGCCAAGGGGGCCCACCCCATCTCCACAATAGTCACCTTAGCCGCCTCCACTGTCCAGCCACTTAGAACACATGCATTAAAACAGAAACGTGTTTATAGCAGTTTTGCCTCATTTGCAGGTGACTTGCAAATCCTGGCCCTGAAAATGCTGCCACTTTCAGTATGAGGTTTATCATCTGGTTGTTGCTGGGGTTTTCCCTGGGCTTTGTTCCTATGCAGAAATGTATCTGCAGTATGAGCTTCTGTTACCTGTTGGATACTGTAACCTCACCCATGCTGGGGAGGAAAGCATTGATTGGGATTAGAGATGGGGAATAAAAAAATGAATCATGATGTGTGTCAGAAATCACTGATTTGCATGGTATTCATCGCATGGTATTTGTCAAGTCCAAAGACCCCAATGTATATTAAGTGATAAACATTAACCTTTTTTAATTTACTCCTTCATATGCAATCCAGGATACCAGAATGACTGTTCCAACTGCTTAGTTTAATAAGTTTAATAATGTTGTTAATATGTTATTTCATGTTATTTTATTTGTTCACTATTACTTATGCGATGTTTGTCATATTTTTGTTGAGCACCACCCAGAGTAACCTAGTAGCTAGATGGCTGATACAGTGGTCCCCCACCCTTTCGCAGTTCATATATCATGGGACCGGAGTATTTGAAAAATGGCCCCCTGGTGTAAGGGGGGAAGGCCTGTTTTCTAGGCCTGTCAGAGGCCTCAGAAATGACTTTGGGTGATCTGGAAGTCACTTCCAGTTCCAGTTCAAAGGGAGGCCTTTTCGGGGCCTCCAGAAGGCCCAGAAACGTCCTCACAGGCCTCTTTGGAGCAGCACCTGGCTGGGGGTAGGTACAAGAGCCCCCAGCTAGGACCCCCAGGCCCGGCCCGGCCTGCATCCGCATATCGCGGATTTTCAATTTTCACAGGTCAGGTTGGGTCCCTAACCCCCGCGATAGGCGGGGCGGTCACTGAATATAAATCTAACGAATGGATGGATGGATGGATGGATGGATGGATGGATGGATGGATGGATGGATGGATGGTTTGCTTCCCCATGTGAGGGTTACATGCCACACCTATTCGTATCTTATCCCCAGGGATAAGAGAACCAGAACTACATTGGGTTTTCCCTCCAAGTTCCAGACCTGCTTCTGGCAGAAGTTACTTCAGCTTCCTGGGGCTCTTTCTCATCGCCATCTGCTTTTGTGGCTTGCTGCTGATTTCTTTCCACTCCAGAAGGCTTCCTCCCTCAATGCCTCATCTTATACCACACCTTTCCCTGTACTCTCCTCTACTGGCACATTGCCTGGAAATCTTAAGTGGTATTCCTTCACTCCTGCAATGCTTGAATGCTTTTGCCAGCACATCTGTAGTTCCTTTGGTGATCTGAGCTGCCAGAGAATCCCTCCTTAAGCCTTTCCCTCTTTTTCTCTCTCTCTCCTTACAACAAATAGCTGTTGCCAGGGCTACTTGCCTTTGGCCAGTTCTAGGCCTGCCTGACCAATCTTATCTCTGTTGCTACCCAGGCAGAAAGGAAGAATTTACCTTTTTGTGTGATCAGTGCAATTCTCTGTTTTTTTCCCCCTCAGCAATAGCAATGAAAAAAAGACCCAGACTGAGTTCTTTCTTCTTTCTTCCGCTTTCAGTGCACTCCTGCCCCAGATCAAGGAACCCAAGGAAGCCCCTGCATAGGGTGTGGGTGGCTCTTAAAGGATGACAATCAATCATGGATGACATTGCTCAAAACGTTTATTTCTCAGCCACTGTGCTACTGTTTACATAAGCAAAAGATCAAAAAGCCTCCTTCTAATTAGTGATAATGTGATATACAAGACAGCAGGGCAAATTGCAGCTTTTACTGCTTATGTTTCTTTGTTTTGCAGCAGTTCCTATTTTTAGCAGCTTGCTGAAGACAATACTTTTGAGAAATACAGGCCTTTGGAGCTGCTCTTCAGCCCAGCCTGGTTCTCCCTCTCCACTTAGTGTAAAATTCCCTTAGGTCCCTCAGTCCTGCACTCTAACCACTACAACACAGGGGCTTTTACACAACCTATGGAACAGTGCAAATGTTTCTGGAGGACCTGAGTAATATTAGCACTGCCAACACTGCCTTGCTCAGCATTCCACAAACAGAAAGGCTTGTGTATGCAAATGTTTAACCTCCATGTAAAAGCGAGCTGGTGAAGCAGCCCATAGTGACAAAAACATAGCTGCACAAATGTTGCAATTAGGAACTGTGCTTGGCGTTTTTTTTTTTTTTTTTCATACTCACTATGAAGCACAAACAATTTATAAGGTAATGAAAAATGTGTGGAGCCTTACAAGGATCTTTGAGTGCCCTGAGTATTGACCACAGCCTTGTGGTTCTCGCTCCATGGGGGCACCTAACGCTGTAATGTTAATTTCTATACTCCTTTGTAGGGAATCCAACCAACCAATGCAAAGATGAAATGTTGGTGTAAAAACTGCACCAAAAAACTCAATCTTAGATTATCACCAACCAACCGCCCCCAATTGCTACTCTCAGTGATGGCTCTGAATACTTTCTACATGCTGTTAGCTTGTTGGAATTGCTAATGGGTTGTGTCAAGCTGTCACGAATTCAAGGGATGTGAAGAGCATTTAGAAAACTCCTGTGACTCTGGGTGTTAAAGTTCATGGTTCATGCATGAAGCTGCTGAATCCCCAGTTCAGACCGAGGGAAGTGGCAGGACAAAGGGCTTGTCACACACATGCTGAGTAGCGGCAAACATGATCACATAAGGTTAGGGTAGTTATCATAACTGATTTGAAGGTTGCCTCTTGTTTCTCATGAGTTCCAGCTGCTCCTGGTCTGGAAACATGGAGCGGCTGTCTTATTCATGTTTGCAAATATATGCAAAAACCTGAAAATAGTTTTACTGGAGTAAAAACACAACTGCATCCCCAATTGTTCCTTTATTTATATGTCTGTTTGGTCTGAGAAGCAAATTAGTTTATAAATCCAAGAGCAAGAAAAATTCTGCATTAAAGGAGAAACATGCATTCATATTCTGAAATATTAAGAATATTCCTCAAATAATACCATATTCAGATATCTCCAAATATGGCCAGATCCACAATGGGCCAAAAAAAGATGGTGGAAGAAGATACTTTTTCTCCAGAGGAGCTGATGTGCCAGAGAAGGTCAAGGATGTCATCAGCGCTCAGACTGACACTGTCAGTTTGGGCAGAAGCACTGCTGCTACTTTTGGGGTTGAGGAAGAGATATAGGAAGAGCACCAAACACTGCCTACTGTTTACATCCCATGTAGCTCCATCATATTCACGGAAGATTTTTGCCTCCAGCTCCCATTCCCAGCAAATCTCTTCTGTTCAAAGCAGCATTGTGGTTGGTGGGAACTCCTCTTTGTGTGCATGCATATCTTACACAGGAGAGGATGAGACTCAGGGAACTCAGCTGAGCACAATTTCGGACACATGTGACACTAAAGAAACTAAAGGTTTCCTTGAGAAACCTGCTCCAGCCACAGTGACACATGCCCTAGTGACGTCCCAACTAGACTAGTGTAATGTGGGACTACTGATTAAAAGTCTCAGGAAACTTCAACGGGTCCATAATGCAGCAGCCAGATTGCTGACTGGGGCAGGTTACACAGATCACATTACACCCCAATTAAAGCACCTCCACTGGCTGCCAATCAGCTATTGAGCATAATTCAAAGTGCTGACCTTAACCTACAAAGCACTATTTGACCTGGGTCCTAGCAACCTCAAAGATTGAATCTCAAAGTATGAACTGCTTGGGTGCCAAGATCATCAGGAGATCCCTTTCTCTCCCTCCCACCACCATCACAGATATGTCTCATGGAAATAGATGAAAGGGCCTTCTCAGCTGCTGCACCAAAATTCTGGAACTCCGTCCCACTAGAGGCCAGGACTGCCTCATCTCTGTTGTTTTTCCGGAAACAGGCAAAGACCTCTCTCTTCAGGCAAGCTTTCCCTGAACGATGGACTACCATACATGGCTATACAGACTTGTGTTTATAACCATTTATAACTTTGTGCCTGTATCTCTCCTTGTGGGGTTATATTGACACGATGTTTTCAACTGTTAGTTCCCGTCCCTCATAACTTTTAGATGGTCTACCATGCTATACCCTTTCTTAAGTGCTCACATTCTCTTTTAGCGTTAATGTTGTCTTCTCAATGCCCTGTTCTTAAACTTGAATATGTCTTAATTGTACTGGACTGTATATTGTTCCCTCCATACTATAAGCCGCCTTGGGTCCTTTTCCAATGAGAAAGGCGGGATAAAAAATATTCATAAATAAAAATAAATAAAAATAATAAAATCACTCCTGCCCCTTTAGCTGCACTTATCCCACCAATTGCTGGAACTAGTAATGATGACAAGCTAGCAGTCTCTCTTAAGAACAATGCAGTCAAAAGCTGGCGCTCAAGAAATCATTAATCTGGAAGGTTTTTCAACAATGTGCAATGGTTGCTCACAAGGCTGAGCGCAGGCACAATGAGAAGATGCTGTGCTCAATCACTCCACTGTGCTGAGCCCCATACTGGAGGCACAGTTCCCACCCACCACATGCTCTCTGATGCTCCAGTCTGCCTGCCAGTGTTGCCCAGGGTACATGTCCACTCCCCAGTGGCATTATGGCCACTGCTGGTATTCAGAGTAGAGTGTGGGATTGGTGAAGACACACAGATGACTATCAACAGCCTAAGACATCATTTGTACATGAGGACTAAGTCTCGGCCCCTATTTTTAACTCCTGGGTCAATCCCAGACCTTGTAAAGTCATAAGAAAGAAGGTCCTTTAGGAGGTCCTGGTTGTCATTTCCTCACCACTGAGTAACCACAGCCAACCACAACATGTTTGAAAGGAGCCAAAACAAAAAAAGCCAGAATAATCCAACCACTCACACAGCCAAGCAACCAATCGTAGACAGACAAAAAAGGTATTCCTGGCAGAATGGAAGTGATTCCAGGAAGAAAATGAACCACAAACAGAGGCCACCTCACTGTGAAACAACATCCAGGGCCTTTCCCAATCCACTGCCCCAAATCCTCATGGAGTTACCTCAAATGAATCATGTGTGTTTATTGTACTATTGCTATTGCTGTCATTAAAACAAATACAGGGTTCTAGACCCAGGGCCGATGCTAGGGTTTTTTGCGCCCTAGGCAAGGGGCGGGCATGGGGGCGGGTGGCGGTTGACTGGGTGGTGGTGGGCGGCGGGGCTGGGTGGGGGTGGCGGCAGTGGGGGGTGCCGGGCGATGGGCAGCAGCAACCGGGGGCAGTGGCAGGCGGCGGCAGCAGGTGGGCGGGTGCGGGGCAGGGGGCAGGGGGTGGCGGCGGGGCGGGGCGGGGCGGGGCGGCCGGCTGGTGGCTGGCGACCGGCAGGGGGAACGGACAGCGGTGGCCGGTGCCCCCTGTCCATTTTGGCGCCCTAGGCAACTGCCGAGTTCGCCTTAATGGACGTGCCGGCCCTGTCTAGACCTCCTTCTCCTTTTCCCCTGGAGTCCATCCTTTTTGTTGCCTTCTTGCAAATTTGCCTTGGAGACTTGTTCACTGCAAGGGAAGAGGTTTTCTCTCTTCCCACTTCGGTAGATGAAAAAAGTTCTGCCCGTGTGGCAACTTCTTTGGATTCCACCCAAAAATCTTTATGCCACCAGAAATTGGTCAGTACAATCCATTGACACATGCCCACACCCAAATGGTGATAGCCACAGTCAAAGGGTGCATCTAGTATGTACGGCTGTGCCATGGCCAAAACTTTCTTGACCATTTGATAGGACATGTCTCAGGCAGCAAATTATAGGGTGGGGGAAGTGAGCTACCTTTGAGTGAACTGACCATTTATGTAAACTAGAGGTCAGAGTGGTGCCATATGCATTTCCTATTGCCTTAAACTTTCCTGGTGTGGGGGAGCCTGTAATCCCATTGCCAATATTTAACATAGTCCTTTTGTCTTGCACATGTAGAACACACAGGATACCACACTGTCTTCTGCATCAAGCAGCAAAATGCCTCCGGTTGGCTTTTGCTAATCTCATGGCTATTAATCCCACAAACTAGCCTGGACCTCAATTCCAATTGAATTTCTTATCTGTGCTAATAGATGGGGCTATGTGTGCTACCTTCTCTACTGGAAAAAGATGTGGATTTTTTTTCGATGCCGAAGAAAAAAAGATTGCGCCTGCTCTTCTGTGAAGTTCCCCAGCTTCATCTGGTTCTGATTTAGCTTCATCTCCTCAACACGGGCTGAATAGCATTAGCCTAAAGGTTTCCATTAGATTGTACATTTTATAAGTAGAGTGAAAGTGTCTCGTTTCTTGATGTCACTGTGCATATATCATTGGAGGAATATCCCCTCCAGCAAGCTGATAGCAGAACAATGCCAAGAACACAACAGAACATTCATCGTCGCTCCACCAGTGTTGTGTCTATTCTAGAGAGAGAAAGCAATAGGGAAGAGAATGTGGTTTTTACATCCTTGGTCAAAGAATGTCCAGAAAGAATGCAGGAAGATTGAAACAAAGGAAAATTTGTTCTTGTTATTATGAACTGTGTTGGGCTGTTTTTCTTTGGCAGAAGAATTTAAGCAAACAAGGGATGAATGAGGGTGCCAAAACTGGATGGTTGTTGTTTTCACCAAAAAAATGCCTTTAAAAACTCTTCAAAACTACTGCTGCAACTGGTTTTAATATATTGCAGTTGGTTGGTGAGGAATGATGGAGCCATTCCATTGAGGAATGGCTAGCTGGACCACAAAAATGTATATCCTAGAATTATTTTAAGTTGCACTGTTCCTAATTCACTGACAATAACAGCTGGAAGAAATACTGCAATTGTCCTAGTTTAATTTGAAACCACAACTGTTCCAAGCCAATTCATACGTTAGGTTTGGCATGGCTTTTGTAAATGCTATTCCGTCCCCCTCCATCCACATAAAATGGGAACAGTTACAGCGTCCCATTCTATTTGCACACATAGGAGCAGCAATTGGCGAAAAGGTTCTCTGGAGGGCTTAACTGTGAATGAATAATGCCAAGATATTGCCTTCCCAGAGAAAGTACAGTACTGTTGTCATTTAATTGCCTAGGAATTTGCACATAGGGTGGGTGCAGACTCATGGTCACATTTAAGGTAGACATTTTGGCATATAGACTTCGTTATCTTTCGTAATGCATAGACTAATGTTCCCACAGTTATAGCATGCCATGCAATATCCAGCTTGCGATTACACAAGCTGGAGATCACCCCATTGAGCAAAGCAGGGTGTTACAAGTTTGTAAGGATGTAATGGATATAACCTTGATGATAATGGCTATGAGAAGTTGGAGTTTGACAAAACCTGGGGCTCCTGGCTCATGTCTTTCCCTGCCTGCAGGTATAAAAGAACTCTACCTGCAGAGGCAGCATCCCTATGAGCACTTTGCTGGTTCACCAAGTGCAGTGCTATGTGTGCACACTTGGGGACACAGCAGGAGTCCCAGCAGATGTCAAGCTGTGGAACCTAAGACCCAGCCTCCAAGAGCTGTTTATAAGGACTCCTTCAGCAACCACTTTGTTGTCCTCCCTACTTCCTGCAGTTTTAAAATACCACAGCCTTCCTCAATTATGCCCTCTCACTTTAGTTCTTTTTGTGATTTTTTTCCAGTCCCCGACAACTCTGTGGAGAAGTTACCAGCTTGGTCTTTGCTTGTGGAGGCATGCATTTTTCCTGGGAAACAGAATAGTGGGGGGAATTGAGTGGTGGCAGTAGTAGCTATAGAGTTATTCAGAGCAGGGGGAGATATGGTGAGGGTCAGCACACCCAGCAGTATTGGTTGCTCCTAAGCAGAACCAAAACTTATATAGCTTGGATAGCCTTGCTGACAGGCCCCTTAAGTAGAAACTGCTTTTGCTAATTGCCAATTTTATCAATGGCAAAACAACAGCCATCCAGGATCAAGCAGGTAAATCTGGCTTGTATCACAAAGGCCTGGTTGGATGAGGCTGGGAGTGCCAATCTCTCTCAGCTTTGTCAGCAGCAGGCGAGATCTGGGTGGTGGTGGTGGGAGGACGGGCAGGTGGAGTTGCAGTGGTCTATTGTGATAATGTCCCTTCACCAGGTGCCACATCCTTCCAGGTTTGAATGTGGATTTGAAAGTGGGAGACCAGGACAGAAAAAGGATTTCTGTTGGTGCCCACACTGCTGCTCAACAGTCTCTCTGACCTGAGCAAACTGGTCTGATCTTGGGGACGGCCAGGCTTGTTGTGCTGAAGGACTCCAACATCTACGACAACATGCTACTTGTGTATGGCCTTGCAATGGCCAGTTAAATGGGAAACTTCTTGTGTTTTCACTCTCTGACTACTGCACTGAGCTCTTTTAAAACAATTGTATGTGAGTTTTAAAACCCCATGTTTTCCATGTTAATTCATAAAGTAAACCCATCGGAATAGTCAAATTTTGGTGATCAAAACAGGAACAAGAAAGAGGCAAGACTGAAACGTTGGGTGGCGGTGGCAAATATTTGGTGTATACAAACAGATTTATTTTCCATTTATTCCTTAAAGGCTGACTACATATGATCATGCAGTGCTCTTCCTTTTAGCTTTAGATTGTGAGATTATATTCATTACGCTGATGGTGAGTTAACTCCATTTTGTTACCCAGCTTTTCGTGTTAGTAGATTATATAGGGATTTCATCAAGAGGCAATGCAATCTAGAGATGTGCTTTGGATTCAGAATTTATTTGGAAAGCAAACCAAAACAGGGGTATTCATTTCCATCAACTCCAAAGTGAAGCAAAGAAGCCCAACAATGCTCAGATCAGAATGGATCCCTCTGAAGCACCTAATTTTGATTTATCAGTTAAAATGCAGAGCTACAGCTTTCAGTTTAAGGAGGATCTCAGGTGATGGATAGCTGGACAACAGAGGGCTGCTAAAGGAGAATGTATTTATGGTTACATGAATACATGTATTCATGTATACATAAATACATGGGCAAGGAATACATTGCAAGGCTCCTGTTAAGAAGGGCGGGCATGGGTGGGGAAGAGGAGACTACTGGTGGAGGTCAACCAGTCATTGATGGCACTACACTTCACCTTCCTCAGAGCCCTTTATTCCCCCCCTTTTTATTTTATTTGTTTACTGTTTTGACAAATGCAAATATATTTTAAGACACAACTGCAAATACATTTTAAGACACAACCTGAGTCAGACACCCCACAAATCAGCTTGAAGCAGATCACTTATAAGACTAATAATATTGACTGAATTGAAGTGGATGGCATTAACACACCCTTAGCGCAAACCTTAAATCTTCTAGTATCCTATTGGTAATATTAGCTTTTAGTCAAAGTGTGCAGTGGTCATAGAAAGGTTGGATCAAATTGATGCTCCCCTAAAAATGGTTTCTGACAAAATAAATTCCCCCCAAACTTCCTCCACTTCCTCGACACTCAGTCTTAAGGAGCCACCTGAACCTTACCAGCTGCTTTGCTAAACACAAATTAAAGAACTTGAATTGTACTGGGATGTGTGTGTAATCTTACCTGTGACATTTCTGCCTGTCATAAGAAAGGCAGAGATTCTAATGTTAACTATTAGATGTGAGTATGTTAGCAGCCTTTCCTACTATGAACAAAGAACTACCTCTACATAGCCATCTGTTCTTAGTTATCCACCTGCTAAAGAAGCCCTGATGATGGGGATGTTTTACCCACACAGTTAACCAAAATGATTATTCCCTGGTGCCAGGAAACCATAATTTTTCAAGCATAAAAAGTTCAAAAACCCTGCATGAAGAAGTAGTTTCATTCTCTGACTACAGTAAGAGTGATTCAGGAAGAAAAACAACATAAGAGGACTGAGCAAGAAGAAAGAGCAAGAACATACATTATTTCAGGTATAAATTTTCAGTGCTGTCCTGTTTCTTTGTTTCTAAGATGGGAACATGAATAAAATTAACCTTGATAACACTAATAGGCTGCCAATTATATTTTTTCATTAGAAGCTGTAAGGGTTCAGTTTTTGCCCAGACGTCCCGCCCTTCCAACTTCAAAGAAGGCATCTCTCGTAACAAAGAAACAGAACTTTTATTGTGTTAATCAACAGTAAATGGAGTTTTTCTTCTAACAACAGTATCAACTTCTTTAACATCTGATATAAACGGGTTCCTCCCTCCATAAGTCGGGGTCTCTAGAAAGTGATCAAATTCCCCACCACCACATGTGGATATTCGGTTCCACCAGGGTTCTCTTCCTCCCTCTCCGAAAGCCTCAGCCCTTCCACCTGCGTCCCAATCTCCTTCAGGGAGGTTGGGGGGGGGGTCCCCACTTGTATCCCAACTTCCAAAGTGAATCTGGGACCATGTGGTCTCGGTTTGGGTGCACGCAAGGGGTAATCGGGTCTCTTGCTCAATTCCTCCAGCAGGTCCAAGGTCCCGGCCTCGATCTCCTGCCGAATCTTTACCAGCCATCTCTCTAGCTCCAAGTCCTTACGGATCTCTTTCAGCTTACGGTTGTATTCTCTATACTCTCTCTCACCCCAGTAGGAACACTTCTGGCGGTGTGCTCTACGCCTGTAGCTCTCAGCTTCTTTGTGTGGCATCATCATCTGTTCCCAGTCTCCTGTCCATGGGTTCTCCATCCACACCCATTCCCATCCTCCTGGGAGCTCTCTCTTCCCTCCCTTTTTACAGGCTGCAAACCCCACCTCCACAGGAGCAGATTGGTTCCCCTTTCCCGCCAAGTCCTTCTTTTTACTGTCTTCCGCCCTCCGGTTCTCTTCCTTCTCCTTATCTCTAAGGGCATCATAGTACCCCTTCAGAGCCATGAACCTCTCCACGGGTGAAAGGTTCATCAGATTCTCAGGTTTCTTTGGTTCCTCCATCACCTCAGCTGGGCGTGCAGGGGTCCCTCTCTTCCCATCAGAGAAGTTCCCCTCACAGAACCCCTTTTCTATGGCTACAATCCAATAGTAAGTCACAGCTAGAACAGGCCTATTGAATCTACAGAACTTAGAGAGGAGTTAACTCATCAACACACACATCCGATTCAATAGATCTACTCTAGTTGTCATTTACTACTGGATTTCAGCCTATGTCAGGTAGAACAGAAAAAGTTACAAACTTTAACCAGTTTTCCAGCTGTTCATCAGATGTCTTTGAGCAATGGGGACTCTTTGCCATGTTGATCTTTGAGATGTATGACTCACTATAATAGTTGGTGTCAAGTGGCAATATAATATCTTCCCTCACAGTGAGATAGTTGTTATCAGTGAATTTTAACAGCCCTATTCTCTGGAAGGTGGCCCTGAAGCTATTCCTCAATTCTTCCTGCAACTGAAGTACTTCAAGTCTCTGCTCCATACTCTGCTGGAACCTTTATTAGGGACATGTCAAGAAATGCTAGGAAGAAATTATATTCTTGTTTCTTTGAGCACAGGTCTTAAATTTGTCTTAGAAACAACTGAGGAACTGGAAGCATTTTTGAGTGTATTCTCCAGTTGTTTCAGGTTTCAGCTTCTTAGATTTAAGAAATGATGCCATTCGCCCACCTACAGTTCCGTGCCCCACACACCGTCCAAACCCAACAGCATGGGAAGGTAGTGTACTAAAGAGCTGATCTCTTCCTTGCCACTTCACCATGAATTCAGACAATAAATTAATAATTTATTAATTATGACACAAATGCCAAGTCACAGACGACTATCTGTGGTCAATCAGCTGAAAGACGGCCTGGTCTTTTCTCTTCCAGAAACAATGAATTTCTTCTCTCATCCTGTAGAAGCACTTTAGGGCTGTTGCCCGCCACTTCTCATGCTGAGCCAGCATTTTTCACAGTGGCAAAGGGGGTCCCCACATTCTGTTCCCACTGCAACCAGGAAACTCCTGAACTGGCAGTTTAGCAATCCTCTGCTCTAGTTATGGGTCACCGCCTTAACCATAAGAGACATCATTGATTCAGTGCATGAAAACTAAGCACACAGATGCTTCTCATGTATGACAAAATGGGCCACAACCAAATCTGTGAGATTGAGACCCAAGCCAGTCATCTTCACGACTGTGTACAAAGCTTTCAGAGAGCCAACTATGGGGAGGAGGTCTTCTATCTGTGGCAAGGCCATGCCCATTGTGAAACTACAGTCCATACTTGGCCATGACAGACATATGTATGTTTTTGGAACATACCTCCTCTTTTGATTTCACACATTGTTTCTAGAGGAGGCATTTTCTTTCCCCTCCACCAAATGTGACTCTTTGCATGAATATTGCAAGTTGGCAAGTACAGGCACCAGTGGATGTCTCAACAACAGCAAAGGCAACAAAAGGCAAACTTGTGCTGCAGCTTCAAAGAAACCCTTTGCAATTTCATCTGCCAGCAGGTTTACTGTCAGTGAATTTTGGACCAGAAAGTGTCATCCTGTCTGAAAAACTGCATCACATTCTGGTGTCCTGTTCCTCCCATTTCTTCATAAAAATCTAACTGCTGGAAGGCAAGGGGGTTGTGCTGTGACATTTTCTTGGATATCCTTGTTAAAAACCAGTAAAGATAGCAAAATATAGAGGAAAACATCTCCTAACACACCAAGCATGGAAGGGTGAGGTTTTATATACATGTTATGTATAAATAATCACAAACGTGTCCATGGATTCCTAAACTGCTTGCTTAAAAGGCTGCCTGATCAGATAAAATGCATTATTATTATTTCAAGCTTAATTGCCATTTCAGCATGGCATCAGTATGTGGCATCATTCCACACATTATATTTTAAAGATGATGGGAAACCTGCAAAGAAAGTTACATGCCATGCAGTAATATATGAATCTCAATTACAGGCTTTCAAAACTATTTTGGAGTGTAGGGATCCTGTCTATAGGCAGAATCTGCATATTAGCATTTCAGACCTTGTAAATTTTTTAAAGAGTAGTTCAATGCATGACTCACTCCAAAATCTTCAACAAAAACCCAAAACATGTGAGTCAGCTCTCTGGCACTTTGGCTCCATGACACATCCCTTTTCTCTGTGGCACAAAGAAAACGGATCATTTTACAAATGTTATGCCAGATTTCCCCCCTCTATCCGGCATAGACTGAGAACACAAATACACTTGGGATTTGAATTTTGAAACCATGGGCAAACATGAATGAGTAAACATACACAGAAGTCTTTTGTTCTTGAAACCATTTGAAGAAAGATGCTCATCAAGCTTGAGCAAAGGGAAGGATGAAGAAGTGGTAAGAGCCATAACAATGGCCCTAACAATCAGAAAAAGTTAATCTACAAGCATCAGTTTTGTCATATTTTACCTTCACATTTGCAATCATGGCCAAAACCATCTTTCCAAAGCCAATCTTCTGATGCATTTTGTCTGCATTATAATAAACACTTTTCTGCACACATTTTTCCTAGTGCATCGACTTTTCTTTTGGGAGTAGTGTGTTGTTGCATGGGCTTTCTCTTAGCATACACTTTTTTCTGTGCACTTTCTCTAAGTATGCACATAATTGTTTGGGTTGTGGGTTAGATAAAATTTTGAACAATGCAGCTTCCAATAATGCAAACATATTCCTGTTTAGTATGGTCTGAATTTGACATCTTTGTATATAAATTTATGATATTTTGTCCTACATCAGTGATCTATGCCACAAAGAAAGATGAGAAGTACCTGTTTCACCTTTGTCCACCTTCCCCAGTAATCTTCACCAGGGTGACAACCTCTGATAAACATGCATCAAACAAGCCTCACCAGATGTTCCCAACGGAAACAGAAAATTGCTCTGACCTTTTTGATTTCACCTGCTCTTGTCAAATCTAATTTTGCATGGCCGACTATATGTTACATTCATTAGCGGAAATGTTAGGACATTAATCCACTATCAGCAAAATACTGCTAGGAACTGCAAAGGGGAAATGAAAATGATCAAATTTGTTTTGACTGATGACAGAAGAATTTACCGGAGGGCTATGTCATATGCACTTTGCACATGGAAGTAAATTGAACAATTCTTTTCTTCTTTCCAAGTTGAGTGGTTTCATGCAGGACACAGGAACAAAAGCAGGGACTCTTTAGTTCCATCCAGAATAGTGCCAGCGGACTTTCACCTGCTGTGGCCAATTCATAACCTTTGTGCCAGTGTTCCGGTAACAAACCTTTCTAAATGTAGCTGGTCTTCAGATGGTAGGCAGTCCAGCAATGGGATGATATCCAGAGTTCATACTCTACTAAGATAGCATTCATGACTCCAGAGCCCTCTTCAGGCCTTGATGAGTCAGCAGTAGTATAGATCCTTGTATGTGAGAGTTGATGTAAGTCCTCAAAGGCTACGGACTCAAGCTTCTCTGCATTCTGGTTTGGAATTTGAAATTTTTACATTCCTCTCCTGGGACCAAAAGGGTACCAATTCTCTGTGATTACTGCACTCTCTTTTACACACACACACACACACACACACACACACACACACACAGCCTGCTCTCACAAAATGGCACCACCAAAGTTTGGACTTGTGTACAGTTTTTCTCCACTGTCCATGAAGACCTTGTGCTAAGCCAGAAGAAGTGGATTTTTTTCCATGAAGGACTGCAAATTGTTTCATTTCTTAGTGGTCCAATAAAAGATTATCACCCACTCTTGTGTGTGTGAGTGAGTGTGCGCATGCACGCACGCACGCACGCACGCGCACACACACACACACACACACGCACACACGAGTTAACCCAAGAATCTCCCACTTTCATTCTCCATTGCTGGAACATGACTCGTTGTGCATAAGTTGCGTAGTTTCATGCACAATGCAAAAGAGTCCAAAGCAGGGATCTTTTAGTTGGAAGCAATCTAATTCATGCAAGAATCCAAAAGAGGTGTTGTCTTGTTTGTCCTAAGGTTCTTTGACAACATAAAGAAGCAGAATAAATACCCAAGACCTCAGCCAGTAACCTAAGATCTGGCAATCACTGTCATTGAAGGTTATACAAAATTCCTGGTGATGATACATCATATAATTTTGCATTCAAACTCTGATTCAGTCTTATTTAAATTCCCCAAGTCTTCAATGCAAAATCCAAAATGCCTGCTTTCAAGGGCTTATCTATACTTTCAGAGAGACCATACAAAGAGAGATTATGGGATATACAATGTTAAACAGAAAGAAGTTTGCACGTTTCAAGACTTTTTCCTTTAGAAAGGCAGTGTATCAGGAAATAACGAAGACTAGAAAAATTACTCTCCCATGCTAGTTTTCCATGGGAAGTCAGTTTTTCAGGTAGAAAGCATGTTGACCTACCTTACCTCACCCCAATTGATATGGTACACTTCCACTAACTTGGTTGCACGTGACTCTCTCCCTATGGAAGTTTATCCCAGGTCTCCATTGACCCACTGTCCTATTAAGAGGACTTTCCAAAAATTACTTTTTAGACAACAGCCCTCCAAATCATGCATCCAGACTGGGATATCCTAGGACCTATAGTCCAAAAAAGTAGTTTTTCCAGATTTTGAAGAAGAGTACTTATTTTATTGTTTGCTTGCCTCTACATTGTTTCTAAAGAAATCCCCAACGCTACCTCAAATATCACTTTATGCCAAGTTGTGCATTCTCTGACCCTCAGTCCAGAATGTATGGGTCTGCAGTTTCTTGCATTCCTTCACCCTTTGTAATGCTGCCTGGGGCTGATGGGATGTGTAGTCCAACAACATCTGAAAGGACACCAAGTCCACCGTGCCAGCTGAAATCTACTTGCAACTCTTCTTGACTTATCGTGCCACTGCTGGAAAATGTCATGGAAACTTCTCCTCCATAGAATTCTAAAACTATGCTGTGTGGCTGAGTTGCCTGTTCTTAAACTCTCGTTCCAGCTGACGATGATCAAGTTTTAAAACATCCATTCTGAAATCATAAGAAGGCTTTTATTTCCCTCCCACTCTATGAGGGACATCTTATCTATAACAAAGAACTATGAAAAAATGTCCTCAGTATCCCTCTCCAATCTTTCACTCACTTAAAGGCATGGATGTTCTGCCACCTGGTGGAGGTAGGCATGATACATTTTCTTACAGAAACAAGCCTCCTCCGTCCAATTTCTCCCTTCAAGAGCACCGGTTCTTCTAACACATGGATCCAGAAACACTTGCGATGGGTATGTTGTTATTCAAATCAAAACCAAAGCTAAATGAGTTCTCCACATCATGAGTTGAAATGATGATGATGGGCTCATTTTCCTAATTCATGTTGAGATTATCATGCAAACTAAGGCCGCATGAGGGTGTGGTGGCTCAGCGGACTATAGCGCTGAAATGGTCAGCTGCAAAGTCAGCCGCTCAGTGGTTCGAATCCCGGGTGCCACAAAGTAGAATGAGCTCCCGCTGTTAGCTCCAGCTCCTGCCAACCTAGCAGCTCGAATGCATGTAAATGCAAGTAGATAAAATAGGTACCACTGTAAAAAGCGGGAAGGTAAATGGTGTTCCGTGCAGCCATGCCAGCCACATGGCCAAGGACTTGCACAATACTGACTCTTTGGCTTGAAAACGGAGATGAGCACCGCCCCTAGAGTTGGACACAATTAGCACGCATGTGTGAGGGGAACCTTTACCTTTTCCTTTATAAGGCTGCTCAGGAGATCTAGAAGCAGCAAGTGCATTCAGCAAAAAGTATGTTAAAATTCTGGAGCCGAAATAGTGGGTGGGAGCATTCAGAGCTTCCACATAATCACAAATTTGCAAAACAAATGTAAAATATATAACTCAATAAACTTTAGGTTGCCATTTTCAGTTCTTCATAACGGAACCTAAGGCATCATCAGCACATTCTCAACCAAAAGGATGATAGGGTATGGGTGTCAGCGAGCTAGGTTTCATAGGGGCTCCTCACTACAACTGTCTGTTGTGAAAACTATGCAGCTCTGGGGGCATGATCTTTGTGGTGTCACTCTCCCAGAAGAGATTGAAGAACGGCTGAATTTGTCAATGGATACCCAACAGCTGGGCGTCTGAGACGACAAGCCTCAGAGGAACCTCTGCACCTTTATTTGGTTGGAAGGGTATACAAGGACATGAAAAACCAAAAGGAAGAAACCATTTTATAGAAGAAAAGAGGGCCAGTGAAATGGCTGTGAGCTTTGAAAGATGGAATGCATTAGGAGCACATGCTTGATACAAAATGCTCTTTGTTAGGATGAGAAATAGGTTGGGAAAGGCAATGCATAATCTTGTGCACTGAGGAAGATGTGGTCCTTGGAACTATGCAAAACAATCTTCATCAGATAGAATTGGGGGGGGGAATTAAGGCTGCAATCCTGACCCTGTTTACTAGGGAATAAAATCCATGGGATTAAACCCCAAGGAAAGATGTATAAAATCGTACAAATTTGAAATATGACACCTCTTTTGCTCTGTAATCCCTTAATAAAGTAGATACAATGCCTAGAACACACATATATGATTCCTAAATTAAAGTGGAAAGACCCAGGTTTAGGTACCTAGGAAGTCTGTTACAGTATATTTATTGATTTCACCATGAACACAGAAGGATATAATGTGGCATATATGAAATCTTTAAAACCTGGGAACCCATTTCTATCCATTCGCTTTTTGGAATTTCTCCTTGCTTGGTGGTTTTTTTTTTGTTTTTTTGTGAATGGTAATGTAAAAATGGCCTATGAGTGGTGTACACTATGCAGGCCATACTGTATTTGCCCTAGCTCTATCACAACCCATAGCATAGTATACTGTAGCATTACCTCAGTCACTTCAAAATGTAAGGAGCTAACTCATCTGCAAGGGGAGGCCCCTTTGCCCTCTGAATATTTTTTGCTTTTCATATCTGCCCCTGCACATCCTACAGCCTCAGAATATCTGACCCAATATGTACTGTAGCATGGTTGGGATGGACTGAAAAGCAGGAAGGGTCTTGTCATTTCTCTGTGCCCTCCAGCAGGTATAAAATGGAGAGGCTGAGTTTTCCCCTTGAAACTTCTGTTTTTGCCAAAACACTTAGGAACTGAAGGACTGAGGGCAGCTATCCACCACTATCAAGCTCAGCCACCGCACATGAACAACTCAGCATGGCAGATAGTAGAGCCCTCACTGTAAATGAAATGTGTAAGACTTATTGCAACATGTGAATTTTCTGATGTCCTCCCTGCATTCCATTTGGGCAATGAAGCACTAAATCCAAAGCACAGGAATCATTACAAGGATAGGAACTGACAAATCTGTCAAGTTCTGTTTAACCATACCCCTCATTTTTCCAACCCTAAATTCATTCCACCCTATTTCTGCACTGGTTTGCAATAATTGCCAAGGTGTGCATGAAGGTGTTTATGCTGAATTAGGCACATTTCTCTTTTTTCATGAATCTTGGCACATATTTTTCTCTAAAACAGGAAGCTGCTTTATACCACACCAACCACTGATTCCTCTAGCAGAGTTTTGTCCACTTTATTGGCAGTGACTATCCAGGGTTCTGGGCAGGGAGGTGAATTTCATAGTATTTTGCTGTCAGTGGGAAACTGGGCATGGGGGTGTCTCCATTTCCTCATCATACAGAAGTTTTCTATTGGTGATTTTATTTTGTTTTTGTTGTTAATCAGAGAAATCTGCCTCCACTGATCTGATGGGGAACTGACAGAGGCATAAGTATGGGAAATAATAATAATGACAACCAAATGACAAGATGATGTGACCTAGCACTAATGTCTAGAGATGGGCATGAAATGCAATTTTTGTTTTGTTTTTCATTTTTCATTTCATTTCAGAATGAAACAAAAAAACAAATTGATTTTTAAAGAAAAATGAAGCAAAAGGAACTGGAAATTTTCTGTTTGTTCCATTTTATTTTTCGTTCATGGCAGGGCTTCCCATAGGAATGTATTGAAAAGCAATGCGTTCCTATGGGAAACTGTATTTAAACTCCCCAACCCTTTCCACCCCAATCAGGTGTGTTGGGGGAGAAGTGTGGGTCCTTTAAAAGCTTGCCTCGGTGGCTCAAAGACATTTCAAATGACCTGCGCGACTCCCCATTGGGCGCCAATCTTGCCACGAAGAGTAAAAAAATTAAAAACAAAAAAAGAGAAACAAAATGAATTTTAATTTTTTTTAAACAATATGGAAAGAAACGGGGGAAAATGAAAAACCGAAATGAAATGGCGTTTTCCTGTTTCATGCCCATTTCATGGCCATCTCTAGTCATATATGTATGGCGTCTCGTCACGCAGAGGTTAAGCGCCTGTACTGTAGTCGAAACTCTGCACAAACCCTGGGCTCAATCCCAGGTAGCTGGCTCAAAGTTCACTCACCCTTCCATCCTGCCAAGGTGGGTAACTTGAGTACTCAGCTTGCTGGGACAGGGACAATGTGTAGCCTGCATAATTAAATTGCAAATAACCCAAAGGGTGCTTTAAGTACTATAGAAAAGTATATAAACAACTTTGTTGTTGTTTTTTAATGTATTTTTTAATTTAAAAAATCAGAAAGTGGGAACATCTTCCCCCAGTCCTGAACATCATACCCCAACAGCTTAATTCACCTACAGGTATAGACACACCTCTGCCTTTCCAGGAAAGCATCAAAACTAACCCCTGAGAGTCAGCACCCAGAGAAGGCAGGCAGGGAGTGAGTCACACAGTGGCCTCCTAATAATAAATTTGCAAATTTGGTAAACCCCAGCCCCTTCTTACTTTCTCTTCTTGCAAATTCTGGGTTCTCCCCTTCCCAAGTATATTCTGACAGTTGTCTTTGCCACATCTGTAATGCCTTGTTATTGTTGGTAGACTTAGGAACAGGAAAATAAATTTGGGAAGAATCATCATCTTGACTATGGCCATTCATCCCACTGATGACTGTGGGAAGATTTGTGGCAGAAAATGAACCAGAACTTGAGATACGTTCACCTCCTTGGCAGTATTTTCAGAATTTTGTTTATAAAGAATATTTTTGGCCCTCATAAGCAGAGCAAGCAGTCTGATGGTTTGCCTGGCCTTCGGTGCTGTATTTTTCTCTTGTTAAGCTCATTTCAACATAAAAGGCATGGAGATTTGTTGAATACTCTGGCAGTTTAGCTCAGATGAGCACCCCAATGTTCTGCTGTGTTTTGCTTTGATCTGTAAAGCTGTGCTGGCAGTCATGCACAAGCAGGATTTTTCCAGAGCAGTGGTCAAAATCTGATGTAATTCAGTGTCATGAGACTGTTGGAAATGTCTGTCTGTCTGTCTGTCTCTGTCTCTCTCTCTCTCTGGAAGGAGATCCCATAAGGCAGACATCCATTTTGCCTTCTTGTGCTAAAATCCAGGGGGCAGTAGGTCTTCTGGTGAAATGCTCCCAGTCAGTGCAAGCAATATTGAGCTACATGGTCTCATAAAAAGTCTATTATTTAGCTGCCATTGCCCCTCCATAAGTATGATGAGAGGTGCTATGAAATAATGAACTAAATAAGGCAATACAACACCAAACCCATCCACTTCATGGACACCAACCCTCTAGACAACAGATGAAACTGAGGGAAAGTTTTCCGCACACGTCTCAAGTTCTAAATATTAAATGAGGAGAGGCTTGGCCAAACCTATTGAGAACATAAAACAACACACCTTGTTGAATGGATGAATGTGGAAGAGTGTCTTCCACCAAGACAAGACTTTAGCTGGACCATCTGGAAGTCACTCAATAGAGTTCAAAGTGAAGTAGGAAGATCAAAGAATAATTTTTACACGTCAATTATAATTATGCCTGTATTTCATATACGTCCATAAGTTTAATTTGTGCAATGCTCTGATATGAGGAAAGGAAAGGAAAGGAAGAAGTTGATATACATTGGGAATAATCAATACTTTTTATTTCTGCAGGCAAAATGTTATGTCTTGCCTCTCTTTTGTGTCTGCTCTTGCTGCAGTTTCTTAAACATGGTGAAAGGAAGGAAGGAAGGAGAAGCCTAACAGAAGGAGAAAAATATCAAAAGTAAATTAAAAACCGTTATGGGAATAGAGGTAGTAACAATAACAGCATATTACACCACCGCTATCAACAGTTCTGTGGAACTCCCTTCTCAGACACATTTGCTGTGATTCATCCTTGCTTGTCTTCTGAGAACAGCCAAACCTATTTCATCTACTGAGCTAAAAAACGTGATGTTCAAGAATTTTACTGTGTTGAGTTTTGTGCTGTTTGTGTATCTTGTTTTAAATGTCGGAACTCAGAAGTCATCCAAGTTCACAGGAAATAATGAAGATTAAATGTTTACAAATCAAAGCATGATATCTTGGACTTGTGACCAAAGGGGGCATTTTGGTGGCACCTCCAGGAACAGGCTTCCCTCTTGGGTCCTGCAGGAGTTCAGTTCCAGAACATATATCATGGATATAGGGCAAAATAGAGGTCAGGTTACGCCTAAAGAGAGTGCCACCCCCCAGCATTAAGGTTATCACTTGCTCTTTTGGACTCGAGGAGTCTAATAAGGAGGCTTCAGTGGCGTGGAGCTGGTTCATCGCTGCCTTTCAGAGCCAGGGGAGTGATATACTGGGTGCAGCGTAGGAAGCAGTTCTCCTGCCAGACCTGAAATGGGTTCAAATTTAATTTAATCCCTTTGGCCCCCTTCGAACTTAAGCATTTCCTTATGTTTAAGGAGATGCTTGAGATGATTTACTGGTACTGATGGATTTACACACACAATTAAACCTTCTACTGAATTAGGACACCAGCTTCTCCAAGGGACAGTAGTGTTTACACTGTCACAGTGGGTGCGCTGTAAAATGTGATATATGCTTCTGCCAAAAGAACTGTACTATATTCTTGAAGGAGCTTTCTCTCTTAACCCACTTCTTTTCTCCCTCCACCCACTTCATTTTTTTTTGAGGGGGTGGGAATTGAAGCAAGGTAGCATCTAAGCATTTTTGGAGTGTGAGATCTACTCCTCTGATGTTTCATTTTAGTCATTCCATGGCCCTATTAGCTTGCTGCTTGCTGTGGTGAACAACGGGAAGCAATTTAGCAAACCTTTCTCCCATGAGCTCAAAGAGTGGAATGCAACTTGCTTAAAGAGCTTTAAAAAGAAAGTTTCGCCTGATCATTCATGCTGACATTTGGTTCTCTCGTGGAGCCTTAATAGGCCATAAGGTTTCAATTTTTGTCTTCAAAAGGTAAAATGTTTCTGTGAGAAACTTGGAGTTGAAGATTTGGCCCTAACCATTTTGGTTTATTACCTTATTTTCTTTAAGTGACTACATGCCTCCGCAGGAATCTAAGATTTGACTGGACTCAATCAGGTCACCTTAGGACTTTCAATTTTCCTTTGAAAATAATATCTGTGAAGCACATGTGCTCGGATGCACAGCTCTTCATAAAAAAGCATTATATTTGTTTTTGTCTCTTCCAGACTCATGCACAGAAAAATCCTATATGTGAATTATACTGATGAGGGGAGTAGATAAGTCATTGTTCCAATACATTCATAGAAGTATATGCATTTCTCTTCCTCCCTGTTTTCTCACAATAACCCTGTGAGGTAGATTAGGTGGGGGGAAATATGCCTGCCAATGTTACATTAATTGCCACATTGATATATGTTAAATCTATCTATCTATCTGTCTATCTATCTATCATCTATCTATCTATCATGACACATATACAACATATACAAAAGATTTTCAAATGGCTAACACTACTGAAATAGTCCACTTTTAGTAAAAAAAAAGCAGTTTTATTATCTTTATATTTTAATCTATTGTTAAGGTTATCTATATTTCATGTACGTACATAATTTTAAATTTTGAATGCTTTGCTATGAATAAAGAAATATTTGTTTGTTTGCTGGTTTGTCTGTTCATTATTTCCACTTGTAGGCCCCCTCATTATTGCAAACACTCTCTGAGGGCTCTATCACACGTCCTTTAAAATGTTGATTAAATTTCAAGATAAAGCATTTCCAAAAATCTTGTCCCCACGGCCACCGAGCTTTTAAAAAAAACCCAGTTATGCCCCCTTTAGCGACTTTTCCAAGACCTACCAGAGAAGTTGGGAATTTTTTTGCTCCAGTAAAAAATGTGAGCCAGAAGTCCGTGGGAGCTCACATATGATCTGATTTTCTGCTTTCCCCCCACACCCCTGACCAGCTCATCCTGGGGCTCGTTGGTGCTTTTTTTAAAAAAAAAAATCCCCTCCCCCCAGCCCTGATCAGCTGGCCTTCGGGCTGTCTATGCTTTTTTCTATTTTGTTTTTTCTATTTTTCTCTAGCGCCACCTGCTGGCCCTGGGGGCTGATCGGTGCTTTTTTTAAAAAAAAAAATCCTTGTACGTGGGAACGGAGATCCCACATCTTCAGTCATGTGACCAAGAAAGAAGAAAAGCTAGACTTTCACAATATCTGGATCTTCCCCCAGGTGAGATAGCAGCCTGAATGGTTCACAACTTGAGATTTGAAACCAAATCTCCAGATTCTTGGTTCAGGAATTCATGACTAGTCCTTCTGCTGACTTAGGTTTCAAATGCCTTTTCCCATTTCTGGAGCAGCTTCTTTCTGATAACTCAGTACCCAAAATCCAAGGAGAACAAAATCAAAAATGTGTTTTTTCCCTCTTTCATTTTCACATGTTTCTGGAGTTGGCACATCTCCTGGTGGGTCAGAAAGATTAACGTTAAAGTGTCATGTGCGATTAAAGTGTGACAGTCCTGTTGCTAAACCACTGCAGTGTACATGATGCACAGATTTAAAAAAATACACCCCTATGTTCCTTTTGCCATTTTCATATGAGAATGGCTAATGTTGAACCAAGGTAAAAGAACTGTAAGCAGAATTCAGCATTGGCAGCTTTAGCCCAGAGGAGGTTTCAACTGGTGGCACCACTCTGTGAATATTTGCCACAGCAGTGGAAAAATATGCTTGAGACTCATTAGGAAAGTCTGGATTTGCTCCAAGTGTGAATTATGCAAAATGACTTTTGTGATTGCTGTTGTTCTTTAATAAGCGAGTTCTTGAAAAGTTTTCCCTCGGGTTTATGAATTTTCTCAGTCATCACTAGCTTTTGAGCAGCCAAAAAAAAAATGGCTGGCATTAGATTAAACTGTCAGCCCCCACAGTTTCCACCATCATAGTTAACTGATTGGGCCACAGTCAACTATTCAGTCAGTACTTGTCATATAATTGTAACACAGGATCAACATATTGCATGACATTCCAGATGTGGCCATGAAGACAGAACACAAGAGCCGTTCTCCTTGACGAGAGCAATCAAGTTGACATTGTGTCTCCCCCACCCACCTACCCCACACACAATGTGCTATACTTCTACAAGCAGTGCATGAAGGTAACAGCACTCTCCATGTGTTTGTTTCCAATATTTACTGTTCATGGGCATACTTTTTGGGAGCCTGGAGGTTCTATTTAGCTAGGTTGGTCAACAGCAATCACTCACAAATTTCTCTGGCTATGAGGGACATAACTTATCAAAGAGGAAAACAGCATTTTTGTTTAGGAGTGAATAAAATAGGATAGAGATAGAACGAACTAGTCATCACATAAGGCTTCCTTGTGCTTTCCTAGCAAACATTAACTGTGGGCCTATGCAACACTTGCAAGATCCACAGCTGGATTGACATACATGGCCTATAAAGCTTTAGGGCCCAGGCTATCTGATGGGCTATATTCCATCTCAGGATCTTGAAGCTGAGTCATAGCAGCCGGACTTCTTTTCTTGAGAGTTTGAAATGTTTCACTGCTCATCCAAACAGCTTCATCAGCCTAAGGAAAGCTAGTTGCAAGGCCTCCATGTTATAGTTCACCTTGACCTCATGTCACTCTGGTCTGAAATAGGCTCATAAGAAGAACAATGGCCTGAATAGGCTCCTTAGGTGGCTCAATAGGCCATTAGGTGGACAATTGCCTAAGGAGCTGAAACCCATAAAGTATGGGTTGTTAGCTAAGGCCTTGGTGGTGGAGGTGTGAAGTATTATTGAGTTCTTTGGGGATTGTTGAAATCACTGCCTGATAAGTAGCAGATAGACTGTGCCTGAGCCCCCCAACCTCTGTTGAGCTAATATCCATCACATGATATCACCTTGGCTCTGGGTTTTTCAGGGGAAGCCTTTCTTGAACTCCCTCCATTTTCAGGGGCATGTTTGGTGGGGGTGTGACAGGGGGCTTCGTTGGCAGCTGTTCCCAGGCTATGGAACTCCCTGCCAAGGGAAAGCAGGCTTCTCTACTCCTGCTGCTGGCAAAGAAAGTTCTTTTTATCTACATTGGCTTTTAGCAGTTAGCTAGCTGTTGTGCTAGAGCTGGGGCAGAAAAATAATGTTTTTAAGTGGCTTTACCATTTCAATACCATAACTTGTCCATTGCCTTAGTTGCTAACAATCCATCATTGAGTCTGTCTGCATTTGAGAGGCCCTGCATTTGAAGAGACCGCTTGGTCTTGAGGAGGCCTCCCCTGCAACCAAGTACTCCTCCTGGTAGCCTTAACCCCATACCTTCCCTTGATGTCATGCCTGTGGGTCCAGCCTCCTCATTCAATACCAGCCTCATTCCATCTCTACCTAAGGAGGTGTCACTTAATGTACTCTTGAGGAGGAAGGCATTCCTTGGAATCCTCAGACTTAGGGGCTTGTACTCATCCAAACTGGAGGAGTCTACCAGAATGGTGTCAACAGGGAAACAGAAGCCATCTTGACTGACCGTTCAAGCTTCAGTCCTGGCAACTACATTCCATCCCATATTAGACTTGAGGACAGAACTGTATGGCACTAATAGCTCTCTCCTTCAAAAAAAGCTCTAATGCAGTGGTAATCAACCTTCCTAATACCGCAACCCTTTAATACAGTTCCTCATGTTGTGGTGACCTCTACTTGAAAGAGGCCACAAGCCCCCTTTGGCAGGCCACTGCCACAGGGGCCATAGAGACCTTCCCTCTACAGGCACCCTCAGCCAATCGCAGCTTCCGGTGCCACTGACTGACATCCCCTCCAGCCTATCACTCTTTCCCCCCCTTCCTCCCCCCTCATCCAGACTCAACCCGTTTATGAAGAAAACTTCACTGGCTCATGGCAACCCCTGTGAAATGGTTGTTGCCCCCCCCCAGGGGTCCCAACTCCCAGGCTGGGAACCACTGCTCTAATGGAAGAACCTTATAATTTTTTTTTAAAAAAGCAAAGGCAAGTATTCTGCTTATATACCACCCCACAGTGATTAAAGCATTTGCTGGATAGTTTAAATTTTAATTATGCAGGCTACACATTGTCCCCTCCCCTGAACTGGTAGTTATTTTACCAAACTCGGAAGGATAGAAGGGTGAGTCAACCACAAGCTGGTGACCTGGGATTAAACCCCGGGTCGTAAACTCCATTTTGGCTGCAATACAACAGTTTAACCACTTTGCCACAAGGCTCCTCAGCAATATGGACAGGTGTTTTCGGACAAAATAGCCAAATTCTAACAACAAGAACAAAAAAAGACCTATGGCTTAAACACTTAATGCACCTTCCCCCTTACCTCATTATAAGCACAAACATAGAGCACAGAACACACCCAGCAAAGCCTTCCTTCAAAGTTTTTTTTTTAAATCTCCTCATCCTAGCAACACTCCTGTTAGTTTAGTTTATTTTACTTTATAACTTAACAAGGTAAAGCACCATATCAGAAGCTGGCATTGCAGCAATAAAAGCCTATCTCATTGCCTTTTAATACAGTTCTTTAAACAGCATAACCAGCAGGGCTGTAAACAGAAAGCGGCAACACTAATAGGGCAGTATAGAAATGGAAATATATAAATAAATAAACCAGTACAAGCGGTTCGGTTTAAGTGTGGCCACTTAAATCTAACAGACCCAAATTACCCGATGAGACTTCGTAGCAAACGAACCTAGATTTCCCTTGGTGTGTAATTACACCCTCAGCCACTAACAGAAACAAGGAACTGTATTATTTTAGTCTGCTGGCAACGAAAACTAGGCAGTGCCATAAAATCCTTACATATTTACCATAATGCCAGTCTACCCCTGCCAGGAAGGAGTGTGTAACACAAGAGGTTCCTTTCAAGTTGTAACATTCTGAGTTCTGGCAATATATTTTGGAGTCTAAAACTTCAGGGGGACCAAACGTCCTGAACCCCTCCCCCTAGTTGCTAAATAGCACAGGTTTCCCTTCTGTGGATCTTGCACATTTTTCAACCCTATGAGCAGGGGTGGATTAACCATTAAGCACAATAAGTGCGTGTTTAGGGGCATCAAGGGAAGAGGGGGCACCACAGATAATTTTCCATAGCCAAATTTACCATGGGCCATGGGCCATTGTGAGGGTTCATCTGAATCACCACGGGGTTCTGAGCTAAAACCACCACTGTCCACTCTCTCAAGTGTATTTACAAATAAAGGTTTATTCATAACATCATAAACAACTGGCTCTTGATTTCTATGTCCTTCGTTCTCCGAGCCATCTAGAGTTATTTCAACAGAATACGGGTCTTCAACTAGGAACGGGTTAACAACAGGGCTTAAACAGGGAGGATTATCATTGGATGAAACGGTCTCTCTTAGTGTGGCCTTCCTCTGCCAAAGCATTGGCTGCCACGGCAAGGGTGGCGAGCCCATTGAGCCACTGGATTCACTCGGTACAGTGGTCGTCCGCGACCTCTCGCCCTCAACACATTTGCTGGCCATTTCACTGGTCTAACTTTCACTGACCAGGTCCATCCTTCGCCCACCTTCTCCTCAAACGTCTCCTCCTTCTCCCCCTTCCTTACTCCATCTCCCCCAATGTCTTCCTCCAACGCTTCTTTTCCCCCTCCTAACGGACTGTCCTTGCGCGAACCCTCCCCCTCTCGCGACTCCCTTCCTTCACGAGCCATCTCTTCCTTCCGTGCGCTCCTTCTTACATTCTCACTCTCCTCTACCCAGAGTGCTTCTTCTATTAATTCTATTCTCTCTATCCCACCTACAGCTCCCTCATAGTCTCCTTTCATTCCTGTATCTTCAGCTTCCTCCTCTTTACTTCTTGTTTTCTCCTGCTCAGATGGCGCACTCCTTCGATCTTCCTCCTTCCTGGCTGATTTTCACAACCATATCTATGAGGCAACACAGGTGGAGAAATGGTGACTTATCTAAGGCCCACCAGGAAGGTTTATGGGTGAGGAAAGATTTGAACCCACACATACCTGGGCTGACATCCAACAGACAAACCATTAAGCACACTAACTCTCAGTAACTGATTGAGTGAAGGCAACAAGTCAGCCATTGCTAGATTTGAGTAATAGTAAGTCAGTTACGATTCGTGATCTGTAGTTTTAACAAATACAGACATGGAACACAAAGTAGAAGAGGGCATAAAATTAGCTGTGGGGTACCAGATCTACTCCTAGCATTTGCCATGACACAGCTAGAGAATTTGGACTAGGGAGGGTTTATCACTTTGGCTTCAATAACATCTAGAACAGTAACACAATCAGATGTGAGGTTTCAACTTGGTGGAAATAATACGAAAGCCTCGCAAAGCAATTTCGTTCTTACCACAAATATTAAGCAGGGTTAAAATATATGGATTTAGTGGAAGGTTAACAAGTTTTTTTGTGATAAATCCTAACTATGAAGCTCATACTGAGCTACCAGACTTCATCTCAAAGTCTGCCAAACCCACAAATTGTATGCAGGTTCCATCTGAAGCCATGAACCAGTCCAGGCTTGCTTGAAATTTGCCTTAATATAACTCAAAACATTTTTCAAACTTCATTTAACCTTTCAACAAACCTGTTCTGAGTTTTGCATTTCTTGCAACAACAACAAAAAAAAAAGACATTCATGTTCCAACATGGTTCGGGCTTCTGCTGGCATCATGTTCAAGCCACAGAGCTAGAGAGGATCAGCAGGACACTTTCATTTTCTACTGCATTCAGATTTTTGAAAATTTCAAGCTTTTCCTATAAATTATATGAAGAAATTTCTCAATTTGGGTGAGTTCGGCCAATCAAAATTCTCAACCTAGACACACTTATTCCTGGTGAGGAAAAGATTGTGCCTTGATTTCCTGAAAGAGGTTGGTCCCTGTCTTCCTTTTGCATTAAGAGAAACACAAAGATTTCAGAAGAAGCGTAAAATGGAGTACAAAGAAATAACCAGAACCATCAATAGGAGCAGTGACTGAGAAGAACACCACAATGTCAATGTGGATCTAATGCTGGGTGTTAGGAAAATACTGTAAATGTCAACACATCCCTTCCGGACATGTCCCCAAAGCCCAAAAAGTAAGTAACCCAGCTGTCCTGGGGCGGGGGTGTGATGCTGCACAAACCACTTTTTTGACCTCTTTTTTCATGGGGGGAGGCTTGCCCCCTCCATTTCCTGGCAAAGTGGATGGGGAAAGGTTCTGCTTGTCCCAGGTGTCAAAACGGCTAGTTACAGCTCTGTTGACCACGCAGCCCTATCATAAGCAAAGCTGTGGAGACTGATACCTCGACGCTAATCAAAAGTGTGCTCGCGATCGAAAGGTTACAGCAGGCAGAACCACATTGATTTAGAAGGAATCGCCACATTTATCAATCAACTCAAACTGGGCTTCATTACTGGAAGTTTTCATTAATGTAGGAGCGGGCAAGGGCAAGAGACTGCCCCACAGGGTGGCTATGTACTGTGCTAACTTTGAGACGGCAGAAGTGAAATTTAAGAGTTCTTCTGATTCATCCGGGGGGTGGGTGGGGTGGGGCTGAGCGGGGAAGTTTGTTTCATCATATCAGCAGCGTTACAATAAGGACTATTGCCTAAAACTTTTGCGGGCTGCTTTCCAGATGTGGTTGAGGCGTTCTTTTCCATCTGCAATTGGAGGCTGTCAAAAACTAATTAAATAATTACATGGTTGTTACTGCAGCTGTGCAAAGTCTTCATTACGAGAGGCACTCTCCTGCTTGGGGTTTCAAAATATTGGTAATGGAAGGTGTGCTGTCAGTGCATGTTCAGCTGTTGCCAGAAAAAGCAGAACAGGAGAGGGGGCCCTTTGCCAGCCGGCGTCCCGTCACTCGCAAAGCCAGACGCCTGCTGGGTGCGTTTCTGACGCACAAAATAAAATCCCTCCTTGCTGGAGAGCTGAAACATAAAACTTATAAACAGAAAGGGTCCCAACAGGAACTGATGTCATTTATGGCCCTCATTTATGATCCAGCAGCCCTTCCACTAGGCTGCAGGAGATGGGGAGGAGGAAAACAGGTCCAGTATGAACCCTCATGAGACTTCAGTGCCCCCCCCCCCAAAGACGTGGTTCTCCTGTGCTGATTACAGGAACTGCTCCTTGATGAAATATTCTCTAGCAGCCACTTCCCCAGACTGAGAAACCACATTTCAAAAAATATGTTCCTGAATTTAGCTTCCCCCACCCCCACCCCATTCTCTTTCCCTTTTCAGTTGTGCCCTTTTAGATTGTAAATCTGATGGGAAAGTCTGTCTGCTCTTGTAAGCTGCAGAGTGGGGTTATGATGCTGTGCCCTAATACAACAAGTAGCTAAACTGAAGTCAAATTACTTGTTAACAAGAATAGACGGTATGCGTGATTAATCTGCTTCACTCAACAAAGACACATGCCTCAGCAATCAGATTTACAAATTCTGCATGTTTATTTTCCAATAAACAATTGCAAAACAAAGTACATTGGGGTGTAAGGTACAAAGATGCGGGATCATATGATACAACAAACACATATTATGCACCTTTTTAGGAAAACATCTTTTCTTAAAACATGTCAAGCTTAGCTTGGCACTTGTGTTAGCCCATCAATAGGATTGTATTTTGCAGAATGCTGAATATTTCTTCCCTACAACCACCAAAAACAACAACTCCTGAGCAGAGTTACCTTTGGCAAGTATTACTGATAGGGAGGCGATGGCTGGCAGCTTTTCCCTTCAATTTATCTAGAGATAAAATGACAAGAGTAATTGCATCCATGACTTGTCCTGCTCCCTCAGTTAGTAACTAACTGAAAAACCAAAACAAAAGGCTATCAGCCAATGGTTATATATTTCTTCTTAGTACAAGTCCGTTGTATGCTCACAAGCTATAAAGGCTGGGTGGATAGTCATTGCATCGGCGTTGCCAGTAAGCCAGAAAAATCCAGGGAAAATTCAGGACTAGCTAATAAAAATGTGTAGCTGCTTCCTTTCTGTGTTAATGAGCCTGTCCGGTCTATCCTATCTGATCATGGGGGATATATAAATGTACCAGTAATGTATAGTATTTTCAGTCTAATTTCTAAAACTTTGATCCCTGAAAGCTCATGCCAAAAAACAGTTGCTAGTACAGATGGGCACAAACCGCCAAAATGGCATTTCATTTCCTTTTTCATGTCATTTTTTGTTTGTTTCAGTTCATTTGGAATGAAATGAATTTTTTTTAAATTTTGTTTTGTTTTGTTCTTTGTTTTTTAATTTTTAAATGTTTTTTACAGCTGACCAGCTGGCCCACGGGCTGATCTGTGCGTACCAGCTGGCCTGTGGGTCACTTTAAAAAAAACTTGTGCTGACCAGCTGGTCTGCTGGCCAAATGGTGCTTTTTTAAAAAAAACATCTCACCAACCATCTGCCCAACGGGGCCGACTGGACAGCACTTATTTTTTTCTTTATTTTGCCAAGCGCCGAGATCAGTGCTTGTCAAAATGAATAATAAATGAAAACAAAACAGAACAAAACGAAAATTTCTGTTTAGTTTCATTTCATTTTTTAAAACGGCACTTCATTTTTCGTTTCATTCTGTAGTGAAACGAAAAATGAAAAATGAAACAAAAATTCATTTCATGCTCATCTCTAGTTGCTAGTTTTTTAAATGTACAATATTTTCTATCTCCTCTCTATTTCCCCCTCCTTTTATTTGCCAACAGGGAAATTAGTTCTGTTTGGTTCCCTCTAATGGCCAATTCTGGTAGTGCACCATTGAAATGTTTTAAAAATACAAAAGCCGCTGGCAATCCTTCATTAACCAAAAAATCAGGTCTGTAGGTATCCCGCTTGACCATACCTTGACGTTAGGGCAGAAACAGGCTCTAAGAATCCTTACCCAGAGGCTAAGTGACATAGAGAGGCAGGAACTTTTCTCCCTGGCACATAGAACCTGCTCCCCTTTGTCACAAGCCGTGTTTCCAACGTATAAGACCCCGGCGGCATATTTAACTTCACTTAGTTCACCACAGGCTTGTAGAGCTTTCATGTTGGCCAGGATGAATGTATTGCCATCAGCACTCCTTCAGGGTAGGTTTACGGGGATTCCGCGCCAAGAAAGATTTTGCCCATGTGGAAACCAGTCCCCAGAATTTATCTAACACGTGCTCTTATTTTGCCCTTTCTATGATCATATTAGAAACAACTTAATTGCCCCATTGCTGAAGAAGTTCCAAGGCCACCCTTCTAGATGGTTAGTCCAATACTGTTTATTAGACAAGAACTCTTATGTTACAGCCCAGGTAGCAAAGTTTTTTATGGCCGCTATACGCAAGAGAGCAGAGATTACCTCGACCATCCATCCATCTTCCTGATGTTTTTACCCATCCACAGTTTTACTCTTTTTCACTGTTTTTAAGATTCACTGTATATTTGCTTATATGGGTCATACGACCGCAATAAACCTGTAAAAGGCAAAACCAAATAGATTGCTTGTGTATTAGGATGGATGAGAAAAGATTACCTGTAGTACTTCATGGGCAGTTTGGTTGATTGGGTTGATTCTCCTGATGCATCATCTCCCTCTCCCCATTTGGTTCAGTGTCCACCTGTAACATCAGAGGAGATGGGTAGGGTGCTAGTTCACTGCAAACCGGCTGCCTCCATGCTCAGCCTTTGCTCATCATAGCTACTAAATGTAGCCAGTGAGCTTACTGTGGGATGGCCCATCAACATCACTATGCTTCAGTGAGAGAGGTTATCTCTTTTACACACACACACACACACACACACACACACACACACACACACACACACACACACACACACTTGTGAATCTAACTATTATACAGCCCATCTTGAAACAGGCAAGCTTGAAAATGGATTACCTAAAAACTGCAGGCTTGCTGCCAATATTCCATTCATGGAAAAGCTAAATGAGCAGGTGGTGGCAGAGCGCCTCCAGATGTTCCTGGAGGAGGGAAATTGTCTTGAGCCAACCCAACCCAAGTTCAAGCTGCAGAATGCCACTGAGACAGCACCAGCTGTGCATTATATTCCCCTCTCCGTTGCCTTTTTTCCTAGACTAAAAAGCCCCAAGCACTGTACCTTTTCTCATAAGAGAGGTGCCCCAGTCTCTGTGAAAAGCATTGCCTTAAGCAACATTTTAAAGGTTAGTAGCTGGGGATAGGCAGAGGGTTAGGGTTGGGGTTAGAAGCCCATTCCAAAAAGCTGGTGCTACAGCTGAGAAGGCTCAGTTTTACCGGATGTTTTTCTGGCCTTCCTTGATGTGACATCCTGAAGAAGGATAGCCAGCAAGGATCAACGTTCTTGGAAAAAGATGCTCCAGCAAGTAATGAGGTCCCAAACCATGAAGGGGTTTGTAAGTAAGCAGCAAGACCTTTCACCTTATCCAAAACATCATGAGTAGTGTGACCCAGATCTGGGGTGATGGGTTCAAATTTGCTCATGACAGTAGACTACAGCTACACCTTGAACCTGCTATGGTTTCTGGGTCAGTCTCAAAGGAAGACACATGATGTAAAGAGTGTTAGAGTAGGTGATCTGGAGATCACCAGCTCAAGCACCAATGTCCTAAGAGCCTCCCTCATCTAGATAGGGGTAGAGCATAGCAATCAACTTCAGTTGTTTAAAGACTGACCTGGGCATGGCTGCAATCAGGAATCCCATGATCGAATTGGATCCAGGAACATGCCCAAGTTATGAACTTAATTCCTAAGTGGAAGCGTTTGAAGGCCACGAAGAAGAAAGATTGTTGTCTTATCTGAGTTCAGCCTCAGTCTATTAGTCCTGGTCCAGAACTGAGCCCAAACTGCTCTCACGTACTCAGACAACATCTACTGCAGATGATGTAAGGGAGAGATGGACCAGCATGCCATCCAGCATACCGATGGCAACACACTCCATATCTGTGGGTGACCAGGAGCTTAACAAAGAGGTTAGAAAGCATTGGGGAGACTGATGACTGTATGGCACCCCACCATTGAGGATCTCAAGAGCTGATAATCCATCCCCAAGTTGCACTCTCCATATATGAGCATCCAAGAAGGAATTGAGCCAGCTGAGTGCCAGTCCCCCAATCCTCTATCCAGGTGGATACCATGGTCAAAAGTATTAAAACTGCTGGTTGCCTGAGGAACACCAACAGGGCTGTTCTTTTCCTGATGGTCTTTCTTTGAAGGTGGTGATGGCATCTGTCCTAGATTCCTTTAAAAGGGGAATTGGGTGGATTTCTGGAGGAAAGGTGCATCACAGGTTAAGCCATGATGGGGCTCCATGTTAACTCCAGGTTTAAAAGGAGGGCACCTCAAAGTGTCAGATGCAGTGGAATGGTATTAGGTATCTAGTCATGTGCTCCCAGAGGCATCTGGTGGGGCCACTGTGAGATACAGGAATCTGGACCCTTGGAGATCTTCTTATGTTCTTAAGTAGCACCCTCTCTTTGGAATTCTCTTCTCTAATAGGTTAGAACAAAGCAGCAGGAGATGTCATGATAACAAATACCATGGAAAAAATAAATAAGCAGCATTAAATGGTTATTTTTTTCTGTGTCAGACACGGAGACTCTGTTGAGGTTTATTCAATAAACCTCAACCATTTGTTCCCAGTTTTTATCCCTTCTGCTTTGGAAATAAACCAAATATAAATTCTTGGATGCTCTTTCACATTAGCCAGATCTGACACATTTGTGAGAGACATAGAACAGGAGAATGGATTATCTTTTGTTCGCACAAGCCAAAATCTACTTAATTTTCTTTCTCTTCCATTTCATGAGATTTCCCTAGGGGCCAACATTCAGCAGTACATCCTTCTAATTTCTGCCATTAGCTCATAGGAAGCCACATGTCCAAACCCCTTTAATGCACTTTCTGAATCAACATGCCCTGTGTTATTGATGCTGCTTCTCAAATTATGCAGCAAAACAAATGCCCAAACCACACTTTCACCACAGTTCCCCAAGGTAAGCATTTTACATGGGAAGCAGCCAACAGGAGGAACTGCATTAACTGTACAAGATTGAGCAATATTGCCAGTCATTAAGTGGCAATTACACTTAATAAGACATTGGGGACAAATTAAGTTTTTATAGATTTTCCTTTACCTTGTTAAAATGTCTCAGCACAGGTGTAGTTGCCTCTTTGGCTACTACGTTACAAAGAGTAACAAAAGAAAAGGCCTAAAACTGACTATATATTA
>JAHTLZ010000237.1:39630234-39670961 GCA_023846285.1 Phrynocephalus versicolor | reverse complement strand
AACATGGCATGGAAAAACAAGGAAGCACCAAAGTGACTGCTGTCAAAGCCCCAGTGAAAGCCAAAACCTCCCCAGGGAACTCCAATTAACGAGTTCCTAACAGAATCCCATAGATTGCTATCTTCCAGATGGCTAACCAAGTCTTCATTATGCTTACAATTGAGTGTGCAAGTAACTGAATGTGGGATGGATGAACAACTCTTTTGGGCAGGCTTTGCTTGGATATGGCAACGTAATACAATGGACTATCTTTCTCTTTCCCCTCCCTACTTTACTGCATTTTAATTTTTAATGCATGGTGTCAGTCTTTATTTGCAGAACCAATATTTCTTGCTCTGACCGCCTGTATATGTTCTAGACTGGTTGCTTATGCAGATCTGGACTTGGGCGACTGACCAAAGACACTAAGAAGAACTCTTCGTCACCCTCAAGATATTTTTTTTCTCATTCTCCTCACTATTAGTCTTTTGTCAATTGGCATAATGAAAGAGTACCATTGATTGTCCTGATGCATAACTTGTATTGTGGACTACTATATTTGTCCTAACTACTGTTAGGACAAAACACGGAGAGACAGAATGGTTTCCAATTGGAAATGATGTCAGACAACGGTGTATTTTATCCCTTTAACTGCAGAACATATCATACGGAAAGCTGGACAGGATTCAGATGAAGGAGGGGTCAAAACTGGTGGAAGAAACATCAGTGATTTAAGACGTGCAGGTGACACCATCTTAATGGCAGAAAACAGCAATGACAGTTAGGGAAACAAAAGAAGAATGTGCCAAAGCAGGATTGCACAAGAACATGAAGACAAAAAATCATGACTATAGAACTGGAGAAACTGGAGAAACTGAAATAGAAATTTTGTACAATTGGGTTTAGTCATCAATCCAAAATGGAGACTGCAGACAAGAAATCAGAAGGAAACTTAAAGACTCAAAAGGCCAGCAACAAAGGAACTAAAAAATAGATCAAATGTAAAGATGTGTCACTGGAGACCACCACCATCCACACTCTTCTTGTCTTTCTGATAACCATGTACAGGTTTGAAAGCTGGACAGTAAAGAAAATTTACGGGGGTGGAAGGGAATAGTTTCATTTGAAATGTGGTGCAGGACAAAGAGCTTTGCAGATACCCTGAATTGCCAGGAAGACAAACAAATCAAGCCTGAACTACCATGTTTCAGGGCACAGATTACACTGTCTCAGGATAATGAAATGCTTCCTGAAGTCTCCATGCAGGGGGGGGGGGCAAATCTCAGGACAAGCAACCCTGGGAAGAAGAGGAAAAGGTGATGATGTGTAAATCAATGTGGCATAACACAAAGCCTAAATGTTAGCTCCCTGTCATCTGGCAGTAGGCTTTTAACAGACCCCCAAAGTGGCATATAAATTATGGGTTGCAAATGAAGTAGCATAGGATTCCAGCCTAAATAGATACGCTGGGAACCACTGCAAATGCCAGTTATATTTTGATGCCTTGGCAGCTGCTTTTGCCATATTACCTGGTTAAACTGCCAGCTGCAAAGTCGGCAGCTTCGAATCCCAGGTGCCATGCAGTGGAGTGAGCTCCTGCTGTAACACCAGCTCCTGCCTACCTAGCAGTTTGAAAGCATGTAAATGCAAGGAGATAAATAGGTACCGCCATAAAATCCAGGAAAGTAAAGAGTGTTCCATGCACAGAAATGTGTTCGGCCATGCTGGCCTCATGGCCACGGACTTGCACAACACTGGCTCTTTGGTTTGAAAACGGAGATGAGCACTGCCCCTAAAGTCGGACATGACTAGCACCCATGTGTGTGGGGGAGCCTTTACATTTTACCTTTTATCAAGATTGTAGGGCCCTTTCCTAATTTTTCTTCTACTCTCTTCCATAATCTGTTGTCCAAGAGGACATTTGAAACCCTTCCTAACTCTGGCTTGCCCTGCTTCAGGGACATTACCTCATGTTTGGGCCCTCAATTTTTCAAGGAACCAGATGCTGAAGAACTAACAACCCTAGCCACGTCACCAGGAACACCTTCTGGGGTCACAGAATGCTCCATAGACATGGCATCTCTCTCTCGCTCTTAAAGATGGCCTTATTTATAAACTGCACACCCACAGCCAGTGGTAAGGCTATCTAGTTGGCATGGGACCTGATAATTATTTTCAGCATTTCCCAGGTACCAGCTAGAATGATGTGGAAAACCGCAAAACCACTTCAACCACAATATGATGGGGAGAATTTGTGAATATATACTGTAAGGCAAATACAAGTTTACAATAATGTCTCCAAGGTGCTGGAATGTCACACGCCATCTCAAATGCTAAATACATAGGGGTGTTTTTTTACCATTCATAATTATAAGTAATAGCAGTCCCTGGCCAGCCACCACCACTTAAATCAGTGCCTGGCTATGTCCTGAGGAAGTGATGCATAAACAGATTCTGTTAGCACTTATTTCATCATTTTATGGTTCAGATCAGTGGCTGCTGCAGACCTATGTGAATGGCTTTGAAACTAGTACCCTCATTATCCTGTATTAGCTTCAGCTTGTTAGAAACTGAATTTTCATGCTGGAGACCCATGCACCAATATCTGGTATAGAACTGCTTCGCTTCTCCTGTTCGTCTTAAAATTCTGAGCTATGGCACTTTAATGAAGATATTGCTACATTTGGGAGAGAACATTTGTGCACCTTCAACGTTTGGAAAAACATCAAACTGAGGTGTTATAGATTCACTGCAATCCAATTTCATGTGCTTAATAGTTCTTGGAACTAAATGGAAATTTCCTTCTGCTAAACGATACAGCAGAGGGCACATGGTCTGGAAGTACAAATCCAGCCAAAAAATAGGTGGGGGAGGGGGAAAGAATTTACTCAGTTCTTGCTCTTTTTGTACCCTTTATTTTCTCCTTGAATGTTTAGTTTACCTCTCTCTAAGAATCCTTATCCACCAATAGGACTCCATATTGCTAAGTCCAGACATGGACTTGTTCAATGAGTCAACCGGTTCAATGATTTTTGTTAAGTCTACATTTCAGTAAGACTTGTTACGTCTACATTTATTTAAGTCCCAAGTACCCAGCATGCAGCCATTCTCAACCTTTGTTTGGCCATGGCCATAAACATAATATGAAGTAAACATAGGTTGGATCTGGATTGAGTGACTTGGGTAACAAACCATATAAAGTTATGTGTGAAGAATTGTTTGCAATCTGTAGCCCCCTTCAAATGTGCCAGGATGCGCTATTGAGGGTAGCTGATAGAGGAGATTGGAGTGACGGACTAGGACTAGATCCCCACTGGGGGAACTGCAACTGATGGTGTTGAACAACCGTCAGCCAGGTATTTTGACAGCCAAACCTGGGAAAAGTTACTTTTTGAACCAACAAATCCCAGAATTTCCTAGCCAACATGGAAACAATATTGCTTGTTGGAAAACTCTTGAAACTAGAATCCACAAAGTAACTTTTTCAAGTGCTGATTACAGTTCATGCCTGCCAACTGTCTTTTTCTGCTTACTTCGGCAGGCAGTAAACTCAGGATTCAGGAACATAAGGAACTGATTTCTAACGAGTCAAACTATTGATCCACCAAGGACAATACTGTGAACACTGACCAGCAGTGGCTCAAACCTAGTATTTTCCAGGTACAGTAACCCCCTGCCTGTCGCAGGGATTAGGGACCCACCCGACCCGCGATGCTTGAAAATCCGCACTATGTGGAAGTGGGTCGGGTGGGGCCTGGGGGGCGGCGCAGGGCGATGCGATCGCTGCCCACCCCACCATGCGGCTCCGAGGCTTCTCGGAGGGGCCCAGGGGTGGCGCGGGACGATGTGATCGCCCCCCGCCTCCCCCCTGCGTGGCCCCAAGGCGCAGGTACTGCGATCCCACTATATAATGGGACCACAGTACCTGAACCACGAAATGGTGGGGAGTGACTGTAGCAATGCCCAACATTGCTTCACTTCCACAATCAGACAGGTCTTGTGTGTTCAGGGTGGTGTGATGGGGATTAATGAGCCCCCTATGATTTGCTTTGGTTGGTTTCCTCTTAGAGAATATATCTTCCAAGCCTAGGATTAGCAAGACCTGGGTGACCAGCAGTAGTAATGGCCTCCTCCCTTTGCAGAGGAATGGAACACTGCAGACTGTCACAATGAAACATTTTCTTCCATGAGATTATTTTTGGAAAGGCTCCCGTAGAAAACCTTCTACAGTAATTTGGCATGCACATGAATCTTTTCAGGAGACATCTGTGAAGAACAGCTAGCCAGCAGTGACGTATGTGGTAATGCATGCTGTAATCCCCACCCACTACCAAACAGTAACCAAGGGAGGACAGACTGCTTTACACTGTGCAGGTGTTGTCTTGCTCCATTAGAGTCTATCCAGAGGTTCTTCACGGGTGTATTTCGTTTTATTTTAGAAAGCATACATATGTCATCCTTTCCCAGCAGAGCTCTGGGTGCCTAACATAAAGTAAATATTTGACAAATAAAAAAACCCTCTTCAGCTATGCATTGATACAACAGAGCAAGCAAAAATATTCAACAGATTAAAAAACAGAGTGGAGCAGCAACTAAAATTATTCATGGAAGAACGTCTGTGAAGATGCTCAGTCATCCAGGGTGGTTACTTCATGTCTCGTTTGTCCCTCCTTGCTGTCCCACTTGGGACCCTTACAAAAAAAACCTTACTTCACGTCCGTAGCGTGACAGCAAAAAGTTGTCTCAACCATGCCCCCGGGACTGGGAACAAAGCGTGACAAACCATACCTGCCCCTGGGCTGGGGAATTCTCTTGTCACGGTTAGTTCCCAGTTCCTGTTCCAAGACAAGGTACTGTGTGTTAACAACTGTCATGCAACAACCAGTATCCACCTAGCGGTCAGCAGCTGATGTGGCATTCAACATTAGTTTCCCTATGAGAAACACCATGCAGTGCAAATGTTTATTAAAGAAAGTACTGAAAATTCTGTAGCATAGACGTATAATTCCCAGAAGACCAATAAATCAAAATATCAAAAAAGTTTTATTTATGATATTAAGAAGGGGGGGGTTAAGAAAGAAAGAAAAATTCAGAATTTGTCATGGAACAAGACCGTGAAGTAACAATTGTCATGAGACAAGTAATCATGCCCGTGAGTAAACGGAAGCAGGGACTGAACAGGAACAAAACCACGTGACTGCGAACAACGCTGTCACAATACAAACATAATCGCGGAACAAGGTAGGACGTGAAGTAACCGCCCAGGTGAGTTCATTTGGAAGTTGAGTCTTGGCAACTGGACTTCTTTTCCTTGAGACATTGAAATGTGTAGCTGATTATTCAAATAGCTTCGTCAGCCTGAGAAAGAGGCTTTCAAAGTAAGTGAGATATTTAAGGTGTGGTTTTAAAAATTCCATGCCCCTAGTGAGATTCCACAACTGAGAAGGGATTCAAGCCCAGAACACCTAAACTCCAGTCCATCACTCTACCCACTACAACACAATCGGTATCCACTGCAATCTTTTGTGGAAGTACTAAGTCCTATCAATTTAAATAGGAGCATTTTCCAATCTAGGCATCAATAGGATTGTTCTGTGTATCATACTGAAAGCATCCTTGCCGCGCTAATTTCCCTGCAGCCATGCCACCCACAATTCATTTTTCCATTCCATTCAGTGAGGCTTGAAGAGGCTTCAAGACTAACTTTAGTAGGATCAAGGCCCAAAATGTCTACTATTGGCATGATGGTAATTAACCATATATTTAGCCATAATAATTATTCAACTTCTACTGTAGATGTTAACAGTAGACCAGAGTCTTAGCCTCCCTAAACTGTCAGAACCATTACACCAGCACCCGTAAACCCCAGACTTCTATAAATGTTGGATATAATGAGCATTTAAGTAATTTGCCCCCTCCCAAACTGTATATTCTTGACGAAAAATTAACTCAGACTCCCTATGTAGTATTTTAATACCTCATGCTTAGCATGCCATTTTTAAAAGAAATTAGATAGCCTAGCAAATGCTTAAAAAAACAAAGGAAAAACAGCAACAAAACCTGGAGGCTATAAATTGCCTGGCAAAATAAAGCATTAATAAACTATTTCATGAAGTTTACGCATATGTGCTTAAGTCAGATGGGTGGATGGAATTATTGCCTAAGTTTTTCCATAACAGCTGCAACTTCTCATAAGTTTGCTGGCTGTTATATGAAAAGGGAAAGGTTGCTTTTGGAAGATGAACATGTACCTTGAAAACTCTGTTACATATCGTTGCCACTGTGTCGAAATTTGCCATGGTCAAGAATCACAGCCTCTTTGTGTAGCATGCATCTGATGAGACACCTCCCTATGTGTTTAGCGTGAGGGGTTATTTCTAAAAAACTGCTATCCACCGCCAGTTCCCTAACCCAAATGTAAATATGGTTGTGTTAACATTATAAAAACAAAAGCAAAATAAAAACCTCATTACGTTACCTGTTGTATTACTTCATTACATTACACATTGCTCCCCCTCCCCCCCTTTCCTTTTCCTTCTTTTGAGGGGTGTGTGAAAAGGGCTTGATAAATGAAAGGTATAAAATTTAGAAAGCTTGTCTAAAGATTCCTCTAAATATGTCCTTTAAGATTAACCTTATAAAGGAATTTTACAATTTTTCTTTCTCTGCCATATCTGGGAACATGTGGCCTGTAGGCTGCATGTACACGTAAGTTTGGGTTTTGTTTTGTTTTTTTAAATCGCTATTTCCATCCATTCTTGGACCCCATGTGAAATTGTAACTTCAAGGCTTAGTGACACCTATTTCTGAAGGGGGGTTAAAACAATTTTCACTTTAAAAATCATAATCCCAAAATTCATTGTCCAAACTTTCCCAAACATGGGGCCAAGCAGGAGCAGATTGTCTGCTACAACTGTCTCAAATTTGGTGCTGATCTGAAGACCAGTTTAAAAGTTACATATTTTTATTTGAGTTGCCCCCATTTTTATTATTGCCTTACAAACTGCTGCTTTACTGTGTTAGCACAAGATCACTGCTGTAATAATGCAGTTGTAAATTTTTACTATTGTGTACTGCAATCAAAGGACAGTTTATCTGTAAGCACACATTTCAAAGTGAAGTTTGTAGTTAAAATTTATGACTCTTAATTATTTTATAGAGGCAAATGAATTCACTATGTAACTGCAAGAGGACCTATTTTCTCCAGCAAAACAAAACAAAACAAAACCTCCAGCACACCTAGTACTACTGTTTGTCCTCAAAAATGCTATTTGCTGCAAAGAGTGGTAGGAAAACAGCGCGAAGAACTTGAAAGCATTAATCTGCCTTCTCCATTGACTGTGGTCCAGTTCATAAGACTTTCCAACTTTTTAATTAATGTCTGAACTAGTCTAAGAGGTCAGAACTCTGACCCTACATCTTAAAATGCATTCTTATTTGTATGATGCACATAGAAACTGGAGTATCTCTTTCTTAGTCTGTGTGTATGTTGTCAGAATAATAGCACCAAAAATCAGCTGCCATTAGTTCATACTGAAGGTTATTTTCCAGACAACCAAATGGAATCAGCATATCACCGCATACTAATAAGCAAGGACCTAACCTACTACAGTATATGGAATAATAATAAATTTGGATAAGAAAATATGAATTCCACATACAGGTTTAATACATTGCGGCCTTAAGTGTGTGTGTGTGTGTGTGTGTGTGTGTGTGTGTGTGTGTGTGTGTGTTTTCATACACCTAGTGAGATCATGTGGGCAGCAGCAGTTTACAAGTACTGTATGCTTATAAGGGCCATTTCACAAAACAGTATGAATATTTCCACATACATTATCTGTAGAATTATAGTCTTGTAATTTATTATTTTGAATCTGCTGCCATCTAGTGAAAATAAATGCTAAAATGGGGGGAAACAACTTTTTAGTTGGAGACAAATTGGGCATTTCTTCTGAAAATCTGTGTTATCTACCAAACAGGAATTCCAAAGACTCAGGAGTTAACAAACCTGGTCTTGCCCTTTTCAGCCTTATTTTTAAAGTATCATTTATATATTTGTAATGGAGTTGACAAAGACCCTTCCGCTGGCTTTTGCATATTCATTGGCCCCACAGGTCAAAGTGTGATTGATTACATAATTGTCTCTCCTGCTGTACTTCCTTGAATTAGAGCTGTAACTTCCACTGAAGGTGGAATTGGGCTGGTGTACTTTAAAATAGACAGTTTGTTAAGATTTTAATGGTTTTCCAGAAGTGTTCTAAGGAAGCATCTGGAAGAAGGTTGCGACCTTCCGTACAGTATATTTAATATTTTGTTCTGTTACTGTATATCCTTGGATGGTACCAAGCTAAACCACACCCCTATACAGGCTTTGTCAATAGTCATAAAGAGGAAATCATACCATGCACACTCATTGACTAGTGGTGGTGTTTTGAAAGCAGTTTTGACAATTACATCAAAGGAAATGCTGTCACCACTTAATGATAGAATGAGTCCTTTTCATCAGTCCCCAGTCTGAGGCAGAATGTAATTCTTATTATCGCTTGCAGTAGTTTGGCCTAATTTCTGCCAGGGCGTGGGGCTGTGCTACAGCAACCTGAACTTGACCAATGGCTGTGTTATGGCCACCTTAATACTATATATGGAGGAAGTAATAGATCTTTCAAAGGACAAGATGGCCATCAGGCAAAGACAGAGACAAAGAAAAGGGAAAAAATGGGTGAAATCACATTTACGGTAGCATTTTCCTAGACAAAGGTTTTTGTTGGTCCTCTCTCTGTTTTGCATAAGTAATGTGTTTACACAATTCAAACTCATAGCCTTTTCAGTTCCTGAAAAACTACATTAATTCATCTTGGCCACATTATTATATTAGCTCAGAGGTACGTGGCATGGGTGTAGTATTGCACAATTACCCAAATGAGAACCACAGATTCTTAATTACTCTATCATATCTATGGAAGGCAGTGGTAGCCAATAGACACAAGTTCAGCAGCACCTGTAACGTGTCACATCAGCTTCATGTTGTTGATCCAATAAAGCCAACAGCCTTCTACCCTGGGTAGTTTTTATGTTAAAGATATGTTCTGTCATGGGAAAATACTGAGCAGGGCCTGGAGGACAGGAGTTCAAATCTCAGTTTAGCCAAGAAACTCTGCAGTTCAAATCTCAGTTTAGCCAGGAACCTCTGCAGTTCAAATCTCAGTTTAGCTAGGAACCTCTGCAGTTCAAATCTCAGTTTAGCTAGGAAACTCGCTCTGTCTCTCTTTTCAATCTCTCTCTGCTCCATTTATTTCACAGGATAGGGACAGCGGCCACCCAAATCACTCCCAGATAAAGCATTTTAGGCCAAAATCAAAGAAAAACAAAACAAAAGACACAAACATGTGACACCTTAAAGACTAACTTTCATATTTTAATGTAATGTTTCATGGACTACAGGTCCACTTCTTCAGACATACAGCAGCAGAATGAGGTGTGAAATATAATATGGGATGGGATATGCATTTCATACCAGATATTCATTAGCCGTAGTCCAGATATTCATTGGCTGTAGTACATAGAGTTGGGGGGGTGGATAGGGTTTGAAAGGGAATGAAAGTTAGTCTTTAAGGAGCCACATGTTTGTGTCTTTTGTTTTGTTTTTCTTTGATTTTTGCCTGAAATTCTTGAAAAGACTAACATAGCTACCCTCTCTGAAACTTCAGATAAAGCAAAGGACAAAAAATACTGTATAATGGGGGGGGGACCTTCCAAAGAAAAAACGAGAGTATTATGGCGACTTTGTGCCATGGATAAGACGACTCGCTGTGCCCTGTTTAATCCGGATCTTTCTCGCCTCCTTCGCCTCCGCTTTATAACTGGGGTACACACGGGATCGAAAAGCCTCTGGTCTCATGGTGGCTGACGGAAACAAGTGTGGTGGGGGGAGGGTTGTGAGCGGAAAGGGTGCGCGCGCAGCCCCTTTGCCTCTGGTGTCATGACTGTTCACGGAAACAAGTGTGTGGGATGGGGTGCCCGCGGAAACGGTGCGCGCGCCGCTCTCCTTTGCCTCTGGTGTCATGGCGGCTCAAGGAACCAAGTGGGTGGGTTGTGAGCGGAAAGGGTGCGCGCGCAGCTCCAGTGCCTCTGGTGTCATGGCGCCCGGCGCCCGTGAGGTAAACACAATGGGCCGGATGGAGCAAAGGAGGTGCGACGGGCGCTGGGGCTGTGGAAGAGGCGGGGAGAAGAGAGAACGCGGGGGGGGGGAGGAGGAGGCGGCGGCGACAACGACGGCGACGGGCTCGGGTGGTTTTGCGCGGCGGGGGCTGCCGGCTGGCCTCCGCCTTGGGACAATGGAGCGAGGGCAGTAACCGGGCGAGGGCGGACGGAGGCGACCACAGCGAGGGTGACGACGGGCGGTTCATTCGGTGGCCGAGTAAGTTTCAGCCCTCGTCGCCCGCTTCCTCTTCCGCCTCCGCCTCGGGGTGGGGGGGGGAGGGAGGGAGGACGGGGGGGACCCCGGCTACCGTCTCCCAAGGAGACCGAGGGGTGAAACCCTTGCGAGGTTGTAGCGGCGGCTCCGGCTGGGCTTTGCCCCGGAGGAGGCCTCGAGAGAACCCCGGCGGGTCAGGGCCTGGTCCCTTCTGAATATATCCCCTCCCCTCCACCCGGAAGGGGCAGAGTCTTCGGCCTTTCCGCGGCCACGGGTGTGTTTGTGTGTGTGTTGGGGGGGGGGACTTCAGCCGGTCTCCCGTCCCGTCCCGTCCCGTCCCGTCCCCATCCGGCTCACTGCTTACGGCAGCCACAAAGCGTTATAGGGCCGGCCTTCAGTGCTCGAGGTGCTTCTTCGTTTCTGCCTTTCCCGGAGGAGGGCCAGCAGCCGTGGGGATGCATCCCTTTTTTAGCCAGACCGCACAGGCGGTGGGGGGTGTAGCTCGGCTTCCGCCAAGGTCTTTCTCGCCGCCTTTCTCTGCCGGAGAAACAGGAAAGGATGTCATTGCTCAGGTACCCCTGGGCAGCACTAAAGCCCTCTTGGGGTGCCCGCTTGAATTCTTGTAAATTCAGCGGCTGTATGCTTTATGAATATATACAGTACTGTATAATGAAATAGAGGCGTATATAATGAAGTACATTGCTGGTTTGGAATGGGGTCAAAGTGAAGGATGGCCTTGCCAGTGTTAGTCGACCAAGCTATCCTAATTTCTGATAATACATCTTGCTTGAAACTGTAGTGACGATGGGCCAGGAGTATGGTTTTTTTTTTAAAAAAAATATTTTTATTTTATTCTTTGTGACTGTTGCCACAATAGCCTAAACAGTGGAGAGTCCTGTAGTAGTTAAAAGATAAACATGTGTTGTGGCACGAGCTTCTGTGGGTTGAAATCTGTTTCTCGCATCTCATGAAGTGAACACTAATCCATAGAAACATACTGTATATCATAATAGGCTTGTTATCCTAAATTGCAGGGTTGGAGGGTGGGGATTATTTCATCTTTTCACAGTCATCGGGAAATGAGGCAGTTCACCATACTAATATTTATTCTGAGGAATGTTTGGGGTCCATGGTGGCGAACCTTTTGTACTCCATATGTTTTGGACCACAACTCTCAGAATTCTGAACCGAGATTGCCAGTGACAAAGGACTGTTGGAGTTGTGGTCCAGAATGTCTGGAATGCCAAAGGTTCGCCACCACTGTTTGAGTTTTTGCAGAATCCCCTGTGCTTTTGCCCCTGCTTCTTAATCCCTGTGGATCGCCTCTTTGCTGGACTGGCAGATGGAATTAACTCAAGATAGTTAATGATTTAACAGTGCAGTGTTATCCATATTTATAAGATCAATGGAACGTTATTCCCTTGTTTAGGACTGCAACCTTTGGGTGCCAAGAATCTTTGTGTTAATACTTGTGCTGCAAAAGCTAGCAAAAAGTGCCTAATAAGAAGGGGGTGCATGAAAACTTAATATGTGCTTGACCAGTTTTAATTAGTTCTTTTCCAGAGAGATTAAGTAGTGTTCAAAACAGTTACTTCTCCATCAAATTAAAATGAAATACAAGTTTGCTTTTTATCAGGTATATAACAGTAGTATTACTTCAGTTTAGTCTTCTGTATCTCTCTTGTTAGATAAGTTTTACCAACCTGATACCCTCAAATATTTTGGACTTAATTACCATCTTAGCTTAACATTGGCTACATTGCTTGGGCCTGGTGATAATTGCAGTTCAAAACATCAAGAGAACACCATAATGATTAAGATTATTTTTTTATCCATAGATATGTAATTGTATACCATATATACACATTGAATTATTTGGTAAACCACTATTTCTGTTCAGATGAAGTATGTCCAATCCATTAAAGACTTAAAAGACTGGACAGCAGATTCATATTTTTGTCTGGTTGCCACCTACTTTCTGTGCTCTCTCAGTTTTCCACAGCATGCACTTCAAAATGTGGGTCCAAATGTCATGTTTGGTGGTATGTAGTGTCTTTTATGCAATTTTTTAAGACTGGGTGATGGCAAAGTACTCTTATGCAATCAAGTAGATAGCCTGACTGACTGAAATTTAAAAGTGATGCTGTCCATTCCACTTCTCCATCCAAGTCTCTGTAATTAGAAGAATCAGTTCAAGAGGTAGGGCCTGTAATTTTAAGTAGAAGCTTACCTCTCCAGTTTTTTTATTTATTATTCTTTGGAGTGAAGAGTGTTGTTGGGTGTTGCATATGTTGTCGGAATGATAATGCGTGTGGGATGCTGATTATATACAGACATACATGCCTTTCACAATGAGCTTTGAAGGTACTGTAGTAACCTTTCTGGAGCATGTGTTTCAATGTTACTATCTTATATGGTCAGAATATTGGCCAGGTATTCTTTTAAGTCACAAGCCTGATGGTATAATAATAGATTTCTTATGTGTATATTGTTTTGCTGGAGAAAAAAATGTTTTTTCTTTGCTAATAAGAACTGGGATAGATAGAGGTGTTGACTTGTCTGAAGCATCACAGCAAGTGTCCTGAATGGCAGATTAAACTCAAGTGTCATATGTTCAAAACTAGCACTGACTTCTCCATGGTGGCTTTCCAACCCTATTGAGAAAACTTCTCTCTTTCCCTCATCCCACAGGAAGGACTGAACAGCTGTTATGATGGGAGATGCTGCGAAACATTGCTTTGCCAGACAAAATAAAGAGCAAGGAATTTTAAGTGAGGAAGGTTATCAGAGGCACACATTACGTCAGGACCACCAAGTAATGGATGACTATGGAAATGGACCTGAGAAAAGAAAGGGTGCTGTGGGTCACTATGGCACAAGTCCCAGAAAGGCTTTGAGTAGTCCAGTGTCACCTAAAAACATGGTTTACAATCAAGGGATTAGGGTGAACAGTACCTCGAAAGACCAAATAAAGAAGTGGGTATCTGATAACCATCATGTTAATTCTGACAACTGGAGAGAATACAAATCTACAGTCCGCATTCCTGTACTTGTCAGACCACGGAAGGATACTTCTCATGAGCGTGAGAGCCCAGGAAACAGAAACACAAGAAGACAGCTCCAGAAAGACTTTATCAGTGAAGATGTGCCAGATAGGAAAGGAAACGCTGGTAATATATGCACTGTTAAATAATTTTCTGTCAAATTGAAATGCTCTCATGACTTTTTGGGCATCCACAAATGTAAGGCTTATTTTGAAGGATCTTTTAATCCAGAAAAAGTATAATGTGTATATCGAAAAGTATACTATTATGTTAGCCTACTTCAAGCAGTATTGCTGTTACTCTATGGCAGAGAACTTAAAACTAACAAACAATGGTTGAGTTGATGGATTCTACCTCAATTCTGCCTTCTGTTTTTAGGTGATCCAGTTAAAATAGAGCTTCTCTTGCAGCAGTTAGAACAATATCCTTGAATGAAAACAGTGCTGCTGTTTCTCTCTTCCTCCACATCTCTATGACACTTCTCAGCCAGTGCTGAAAGAATACATCAAATTAAAAAGCACTACTCTGGAGTGATAGCAGCCTTGTAGGCCACTATCTATGCATACTATTATGGGAAAAACCAATTGCCTGTATCAGAATTTTAGGTGCAAAGTTCTGTTACACATCTCCTAGGTTAAACCATCCTTTATTTACATTTACATCAAAACAGAACAGCTTGCATTCAGTGAATTCTTGGAAATTTTTGATTTAATTAAAAATTCAATGTATTGAGAATTCACAGTAGGATTTAGGTTGAAAGTTTGGCTTTGGGTTAAATCTGTCTGTCGGATACGCCCTTGACTCACAGAATCTTCCAGTCATACCTCACGGGGACAGACTACTAACAACCAATGTAGGTCCCTCATATCCATGGGGGATGGTTCCCATGGTTGCTGAAAAGTGTGAATAAAGACCAAACACTATATATCAGTGTGGGCGAACCTATGGCACGGGTGCCACTCGGAGCTCTTTCTGTGGGCACCTGACATCGTCCCTTCACAGCCACCTGGATTCAGGTTAAATTGCTGTGTTGGCCCTTTGCGAAAAATTAGTGGGTTTTGAACCACTGTTTGTGCACTCAGTCTTTAAAAGGTTTTGCCATCACTTCTATATATACTAGCATGGTAAATGGGGGAGGGGGGAACCAAGAAGAATTTTTTTTCATGTGCATTACCTGAACTGGCAAGTAGAGGATGTCAAAGCTTGTGCTATGTATTCTTCAACAAGTGCAACTCTTGCTCCCTGTAGTGTCCAGTTTTGGTAAATATACTGTGAAAATACATATTAATATTTTTAGTATTTTCAGACTGTAAATAAGTGAAACTGTGGATACTCTGTGTGTGTGTGTGTGTGTGTGTGTGTTACTGTATGTCATTTCTGCTTCTTAGGCTCATGAGTTTGTCAGCAAGTGATATGAGATAATTAGCCCTTACACACCAGGAGAGAAAAACCTACAGTGATTGAGTTCTAGGGCAGTGAGGGCGAACCTTTGGCAATCCAGATGTTTTGGACCATATCTCCCAGAATTCCAAGCCTGTATTGTCAATAACAGAGCGACCTAGATGCCCTAAGCACATCCAATCTCGCTTGGTTTTGGAAGCTAAGCAGGGTCGGCCCTGGTTAGTACCTGGATGGGCAACCACCAGGGAATACCAGGTGCTGTAGGCGCCTGGAGTAGGAACTGGCAAGCCACTCCAGTACTCCTGCCAAGAAAACTCCATGGACATGGAGTCACGTAGAGTCGGTCACGACTGTAATGACACCACACACACACACACACACACACACACACACACACACACACACACACATTGTTAGTAACAAAGGACTGTGGGAGTTGTGGTCCATAGCATCTGGAGTGCTGAAGGTTCACCACCACTGTTCTAGAGTATTGAATGACTTAAATGGATGTTCCAGAGTATTTATGGTTAACAGTATGGCTAAGGTTAAATATGCACATTTTGCATTACCTGATGCCATTCCTCCTGCTAGACTCCCTTGAGTCATTATTGTCCCAATACATTACATTGGCTGGGACAAAAAAAAGTACTCCAGAAGCAAAAAGGAATGAATGTATTGAGATTTATTTATTTATATACCACCCGTCTTCTAACCAGAACTCTGGGCGGTTTACAATAACTTTTGTACCAGTGTTTTTTGTTTTCTTTAGAAGAAAACCCAAATAATTTTTAAACACCCAATGTCTGAAACTCAAGGTTGCTGTTTACAGCTCCTCAGATGACGGTGCTCTCAAATTTCTACCTTGCTGTTCTAATTTTATGTAAATTCTGCAACAGAATATGACTTTAGGTGAACTAGGTGAGGTGCTAGAATTATCTCACCCTGGACTGTTTTTGATAATGCTCAACAGTGTCACTTTATAGTGCATGTTTTGTCATTTGGGGCCGTCCTTGAATCCACATGCAAGGATCGACCATACCTTAAGGGACCTTGTTAAGTGCAATGAAGATCATCTTTCTCTTTAAAGAGAAAGGTTTCTCAAGATCATTAAGCAGCTGGCCCTTTTATGGAGCTGCTTAGTAGCCTTGAGAAATTGAAAGCTTCCTTTTCTGTTCACCTTGAACAATAAGGGAGAGGAATTTTATATTTCTTTGTATATTTTCCTAACATATCAGTGGTGCTTTGAAAGGGTGCCACTAACAAAATGTGACTCTAGAGGAAACAAAGATTTCCATTTCTTTTTAATTGTTTCTAACTGATAGCACATCAGCAATGCTTTGAGAGGGGCTTAAAAAACTTTAAAGCATTGCTGATGTGAAAATAATAATTAGGCAGAAAAGCAAACCTTTCTCTCTCCTTCCCTCAAAAAGTGAGTGGAAAGGAAGCTTTCCATTTATCAACTTCATTAAGGGGTTTCTTAAGGACAGCCAGCCATTTTGATTCAGTCCCAGGGAACAAAGCAGAATCCAACAAAGCAGAGTTGGAAGAGACCTCAAGGGCCATCCAGTCCAGCCACCTGCCATGCAGGAACCCCAAAGTACAGTAATAACTTTTAGAGAATAATAACTGTTTCTTTTAATAGTATAAGTTACCTTGGAGCCTTTAGGGGAAAATGGCATATAAATATTTTCAATAACACACACTGGAACCTGGCCCAAATGGAGCAATTCTGCTTATACCAAACAACAACAAAACATTAGCCCATAGTAGCAACCCAAAATGGTACAGGTAGGTATCAGTCAGGGTGGGCTGGTTCACAATGGCACATATGTCTTGCGGCTATCAGAAAAAGAAGGAACCCAGCCTGTTCCGAACCTGGGCCAAACCCCGAGGCAAATGCCTATCTCACTGCACCCAAAAACCTGTCAGGTGCATGATATGGACATATCTAACACAATACTATCTTCGGTTCAGAGACACAAATATAAGGGCTAAGGACTGATTCGACTTTGTAGCAACTAAAAATAATAATATTAATATTTATCTTAAGGTAGCTGCATTCTTACAACTGCACAACCTTACTAACAGTTTTTCAAATATTCTTGGCAAGTGTTTTCAAGAAGTGAGAAGCATATACATACATAGAATGTTAATTTGCTAGAGAATAAGTCTCATTGGAGGCATTGAGTAAGTGCCTTTTCTGTGCCCTACCTTTCCTATATGTGTTTATGACTGGAGATTTTACATCTTATCTTTAAACTGCTCGAGGATTCAGTTCTCCATCACTTGGGGCTTCTCAGTAATACATTGAGCTCATATCATTTGTAAAAGTGTTTAATGCAAATCTTTTCTGGTAATTATTAAAAAGAAATGAAGAAACATAGGAAACCAAGGAGATCAAGAAGGATGAGAAAAGAAGAAAATGATGAAGACGATGAACTGGATGGACCAGTTATAGATGAATCTTTACTGACAGCAAAGGAATTACTAGGACTGCAACAAGCTGAGGAACGGCTTAAGCGAGACTACATTTACAGGCTGAGGAAGGTAGCTATTTGTGCCACGTTAATTGTTTTCATTTGTGAATATGTGAATTGAATCCGGGTAAGACTTGTTGCAAATATTTTCCTGAAGGAAAAGAGCAACAAAAATGAAAGGTTTGGGAAAGCATAATAGAACTGCAGCATATCACTTTTACATACTGTATTTTAAAATTGTTACAAAGAGGAGAGCATAACTTGTACAATGTTGCAGAGAGGAGAATGTTTCAAATAAGTATTTGTAGTCTGTCATTTGACTTAAGATTTACCATTCCTTTCTTTTCTTGGCAGTTGAAACCACACAGGCCGGCTTTTCTGGGATGTATAGTAGGAAATTGAATTCCCAATCTCTAGCTCCTTATCCTTGTACCTAATTCACTGAGATCTCCACCAGCTTGTATCAGATATACTAGGTTAAAATGGGAGGCTCTTTTATAGTTAAACTTGGTGAAGTGATCAACAAAGAGAGTATCTAATGAGGAAAATTATAAATGAAATCTTATGCTTAGTTTCTCACCTTTATTTTTAATAGAATGTTTTAGTACATATAACTAGAGTTGCAGTCCAAAACATCTGGAGGGCCGAAGTTTGGGCATGCCTGCCTTATTATTTCAAGAGGCTTTTGAGACTGGCCAGCCACTGCTGATAGTTTCCCTTCTCTACCCAAATTTAATTCCTTTAGTTTCTCCGTTTTTGTGGTGCCATCTTATCTTTTTTGTCTTGTTATGTTATATTTTATGTTGATCATTGTTTTATTTTATGTTTATTGTAATGCCTGGATTTTTTCAGCAGTTTCCAGTAAGCATCAGTCCTGTTGCTTTGTGCTGTTGATCTCCCTCTTTTTAACAATTCATAAATTTCCAAATTGGAAGAGAATCATCCATGTATGCAAAAATCTGTGCTGTATTTTGAAATGATTTTCATTTGATATTAAAATGATTGACAATTGACCACTTGGTTCACTGTTAGTATACTGTATGCAAGTTAGATCTGTAGCAAAACACTGCAGTATCGCTACCTTCCCAACAATGGTAGGAGTAGAGCCAGTCAGTTCTTGTCTTTGGGATACAACCTGGATGTTAGTTCACTTTTGCCCTTTGGTTTTGGACTTGCTTTTGATGCTAATAGTCAACATTCTTTGGCTCCATCAGGCTGTATATCATGTTGGGGAGGAATTTACTCCCTGACTGGATGAGGAGGCTTAAAATATTGCCTTTGACAAGTTTGCAGACCTCTCACTGAGCATGATAATGCCTCACTCTCATTTCTTAGTTAATGTGCCTTGATTCCTTTTTCTTTTGGGAAGGAAGCACTAATTTATTAGAGTAGTATGAGGTATTCTGCTTTAAAGCATGTACATAAATTCTGTAGATCAGGCACTGCCAGCCTAATGTCTTCCAGATGTGCTGCACTACAACACGTCACCCTGTGGCCATGTCGCCTGGGTGCGCTGGGAGCTGTAGTCCAACATGTCTTTTAAAAAGCACTTGTAGATCACAGTAGTCTGCTTAGTAGACCTAAAATATACAGGAATGCTTAAGTGCATGCCTTTGGTGGTTAGTAGGCACTTGAAACAGCTTGAGTTCACTGAGTGAGTCTCAAGGCAAAAAGTCTGATTACTCATATTCTTCATGTAGTGATTAATTTTAATGAGTTATCATCATCGTCGTCATCGTCGTCGTCGTCATCATCATCTTAGAACTGCGTAGCTGGAAGAGACTCTGGATCATGGAATCCAGCTGTTGTCAGGGAGGCACAGGGGGGAATTAAACTTCCAACCTCTGGCTCCACCGCCAGATGCCCAAACCACTGAGCTGTCCAGCAGTTGTAGCCTTTGAAACTTTTCTAGTCTAATACTGTAGACCTAGGTCAGGAACACAGCATACATTTTCAGGGGAAACAGGAATGTGAAGGGCCTTGGTCATTGTGTTTACTTAACTCCTCTTTATCAACACAGATTGCAATGGAAAGGGGATTACTGAAATGCTCGGATATAGGTCAAATCCAAAAATATGTCGGCATCATTTCAGTTCAGGACCAAAGGACATTATTTTAAATGTGCATCCTTTGATTGTGAACAGCTTCTGACATCAAAATAGCTGCATAATTTAATACATGGCAGAGATGTATTTCAATATGCTTATGATACCCACCCAGCAAAGAGCAGGCCAATGAAATCAATTGGAAATGGGATTCTGTTCCGCTTGAATTATCCTACTAAATGTCCCCTTTATGGTATTTGTGTTTATTTTTTTGTTTTGGTAGTGTTGACCTGCCCTTGTCCTCTGTGCCTTTTAATGATACAAGATAAGTTGCTAACTGCATGATTTGGCTTTGAGTTCAAGTGACTGTCCCCAGCCCCCCCCAAAAAAAACAACAACTCTGAAACAATAACTCTTAATGCATTATCATTTCCTTAGCGACCACGAAGCTATCCAGCAGCAAAGTATACTTGCAAATTGTGTGATGCTTTGATTGAATCAGTGGCATTTGCTCATAAGCATATAAAAGAAAAAAGACACAAGAAAAACATAAAGGTGAGTTACTAAATAACATTCTTGAAAGTTTATGTGTTCTGTCTAGCGATAGCTCAGTATCATTTGCTGCAGCATCATAGATGATTAACAGCCTTCACAGCTTAACATTGGAGGCTTATGTTTCTCACCCACCTTTCTCTTGTTCCAAGAAAGGTTATTCTTTGCTGCTGCTTCAGAACTGAAATTTAGTAGACAGCCTCTTTTGCATTTACCTTCCACTATACACTTTTAACACTGCCTTGATACCTGTTGCCCAAAGCACTCATTGTTCTTTTTATTTAAATCATGCCATGCCCCACAAAAGAAATGGAAGGTGACAGTGAGCATATATATATATTGTAAAATTCAGTCTAGTCTCAGGAGTCAAGGAGTCATCAACTCATCATACCAAATGCCCGTTAGGAAAGATGTTAGAGGGAAGGAGAGGGTTGGATTCAAGTACAAATTGGGACAAATCAAAAATGGTGATTTGTCATGATCTGTGATTTGTTCGTGCTGATGAATCAATGGATTTCTAGTGATGAATCAATTCATCTCCCCTCTAAAATACTATTTTAAAAAATCCTGCCATCTAGAGGCCCCAGATTTTCAGAGATGCTTCTTCTGACACTTCTATACAAGCCCTGAAAGTCTGGCGAGGATTGGGGTTCAGACGTTTGAGCTATGCACCCCAAAGTACCCCCCAAGAGAGTGCCCCCTAAGCATTTAGAGACACCAACCTTGCAGAGAGACTATGTCAAATTCTCCCTTACAATCCCTCCATGTTTGGAAATAACTGGGATTCAGGCATCTGAGTTACAGACCCACAAAGTGGGGTCCCCTAGGAAAATGCCGTTAAGCAACTGGGTTGCGGAAACCTACTCTTCCCCAAACTTAAAGAAGTTGTAGAGAAGGAGGGCTTCCCTCCAAGCTTGTTATCTCTAGGTGCCTTGTGGGCCCTTTTATAGCCCGGTGAATTAATTAAACAAACCATAATAAAAAATTGTTAATTCCGATTCCAGGGGGGGGGGGACTCAATTTAGGATGAATATGCTATGGCAGGCTTTTGATAAATTGGCTGAATTTGTCTGAAAATATTGGGCTGAATTTGTCTGAAAATATTTGTTTTTCAATTTGTCCCCATCTTTAATGAGACCTTCAAATGGGAAAGAGTGGCACAGCTGAAGCTGTGAAGATTGCAAGCAAGGATTTATAAGGCGAAAACAGCACAGAAAAGCAGCAGCCAAATTGTGGGGAGTTTTGAAATAAGGACAGTGGTTCATGCTGGATCTAGAAGGGGACAAGAAGTCAAAGCAGGACCTTCATATTTGTTGTTTTAAAGGCTTGACCTATCCCTCAATGATTTTTATCACCTTGTAAAAACTACTACTCATAAACATTTGGCTGTTGATGGCCGTTTTTCTTGGTCGCTGCTTGTTTACTCTGTCTTGAACTTTACATTGGTGCCTTTCAGTAGAGGCCTGTCTTTTTGTTATGAACACCTTAAACTGTTATGTATATCAGTGGCATAATTTTGGTGGTAGTAGAAAATAAAATGTTTTTCTAAATAAACTTTCTCTTGTGCAAAAAAAGGTTTTTTGTTGCTTAATATACTTTATTATCTGTGATATTTTTGCTAGGAAGAGGGTATACGTCTTGTAGTATCTTTGAAGAGGCATGAGGTTATTTTTCCCTACTCTATACCAGAAAGGGGTTGTATGAATGTTTTGATGTTTTTCATAATTTCCCCTACTCTATACCAGAAAGGGTTTGTATGAATGTTTTGATGTTTTTCTTTTTTTTTTTTAAGGTTTTATTGGTTTCTTTAAAATATAGAGTAAAAGGGAAAGGAATAAGAAGAGAAAAAAAAGAAGGGAGGGGAAGGAAGACGGGGAAGGGGAAGATAAGGGACAATAGGTACATTGGATACAGTTTGAAAAACAAAGACCAAACACTATTGAGTACAAAAGTAGTGCTATATATCGTTGGGTGTATACAAACTTAATGGTTATCAAGCTCAGCTGCGACACCCTGCCATCTTCTTGTAAACAGTTCTTCATGGTCTCCTTTCAAATTGCCAGCAAGCTTATCAATTTCCATGCAGTCTCTTATCTTACAATACAGCTCTTCCTCAGCTGGAGTTTACGCTTGTTTACAAAACTGTGCATACAGAATCCTAGCAGTTACAATTATATGTTGTATTACATAGTTTTGATCCTGTGAAATGCATCTGTCTGCTATATTAAGTAAAAAGAGCTCTAGTTTAAAATCTAGTTTTGTTTTGAGAGCTCTCTCTATAAAGTTCTTTACCATAGACCAATAAGTAATTGCTTCTTTACATGTCCACCACATATGATAAAACGTTCCCGGATTCTTTTTGCATGAATGTTTTGATGTTTTTCATAATTTGTGTGATGGCATATATTTCAGTAGGTTATAAAATGGCTGTAAGAAAATATATTTACATTTTCATGCATATTTATTTCTAAAGGAGAAACAAGAACAGCAACTGCTGAATGCTCTACCTCCACCAACACCTGTGCAGATTGAAGCTATTGGGGTTGCTATTGAGAAAGTAGTCCAGGAGCATGGTTTAAGTCAGGAAGATTTGGAACAAAGGGTTGGCGTTCAAACTGCCATGGAAAATGTACTGCATCAGAAATTGCCAGGTAATCATTTTTGTTGTGAAGTACAGTGGATATAAAAAGTTTACACACCCCTGTTAAAATGTCAAGTGTGTACGATGTAAATAAATGAGACAAAGATAAATCATTTCAGAACTTTTTCCACCTTTAATGAGACCTATAAACTGTTACAACTGAGTTGAACCACAAATTGACGTCTTTTAGGTGGAGGAAGGAAAAATAAACTAAAATAATACATCCTACAGCAGAGACCTTCCAAAGCATCAGAGGGATCTCATTGTTAAAAGGATAGAGAAGAATTTCCAAGGCAATAGATATGCCATGGAACACAGTGAAGAAGTCGTCATCAATTGGAGAAAATATGGCACAACAGTGACATAACCAAGAACTGGAGTCCCTGCAAAATTGTTGAAAAGACTATAAGAAAATTGGTCAGGGAGGCTGCCAAGAGTCTTACAGCAACATTAAAGGAGCTGCAGGAATATCTGGCAAGTACTGCCTGTGTGGTACATGTGACAACAATCTTCCATATTTTTCATATTCTTCATATAGGCTATGGGGTAGAGTGGCAAGACAGAAGCCTTTTTTTACAAAGAAAAACTCCAAGCCTGAATAAATTTTGCAGAAACACCTGAAGTCTCTCAAAAGCATGTGGGAAAAAGTCTTATGGTCAGATGAAACCAAGGTTGAACATTTCGGCCATAATTCCAAAAGTTATGTTTGGTGCAAGAGCAGCACTGCACACCACCAAGAGAACACCATACCCAGCAATGAAGCATGGTGGTGGCAGCATCATGCGTCGGGGCTGTTTTTCTTCAGCTGGGACAGGGGCCTTAGTCAAAGTAGAGATACTTATGAACAGTTCCAAATACCAGTCAATATTGGCACAAAACCTTCAGGCTTGTGCTAGAAAGCTGAACAAGGGGAGGAACTTCATCTTTCAGCATGACAACGACCCAAAGCATCCATCCAAGTCAACAAAGGAATGGCTTTACCAGAAGAAGCCATGGCCTCCTGGAGGCCAGGACTGACCCGTCTCTGCTGTCTTTCCAGAAGCAGCCAAAGACCTTCCTTTTCAGGCAAGCTTTCCCTGAATGAAGGACTACCTACAATGTGACTTTTGTATGGATTACCCTGCATGATTGCATTGACGGATTTCATAAGAACACTGGTGTTTTCCATGTTACTTTCCACCGCTCATAATGGATTTTTTTTCTTTTTGTGTGCTCTTTGTAGCTTTAATGTTACCTTTTAAGATGTCTCTTCTAATTCCCTATTCTTAATTTGAATATGTCTTAAATGTTCTGGGCTGTATATTGTCCCTCATTACTGTAAGCCACCTTGGGTCCTTTTCCACTAATAAAGGTGGAGTAAAAATGTTCAAAATAAAATAAATAAATAAATTTTGGAATGGCCCAGCTAGAGCCCAGACCTGAATCCAATTTGAAGTGTTATTGCTAAGAAGAATGGGCAGATATTGCCACGTCAAGATGTGCCATACTGATAGACTCTTACCCCAAGAGGCTGAGTGCTGTAATAAAATCAAAAGGTGCTTCAACAAAATACTGGTTTAAGGGTATGCACATATATGCCACCATATTATTTCAGTTTTTTATTTTTCCTTCCTCCACCTAAAAGATTTCAGTTTGTGGTTCAACTTATAGGTCTCATTAAATGTGGAAAAAGTTTTGAGATGATTTATTTTTGTCTCATTTATTTATATCAACAGACACTTGGCTTTTTAACAGGGGTGTGTAATCTTTTTATATCCACTGTAGGTTATACAATTTTATACTAATAGACTACAAGTTATAGTTCACTACATTTTCACAGTACCTCCAGTTACTGAGTGCAGATTGTGGTCATGAAATTTTAAAAGTAGATGAGCCATTAAAGGAGAAGCCAACATAATACCTGAGTATAATCAGGCTTCAAGGACCACTTAGCCGTGTTCATATCCCGTATGAACTCCTCCTGGACTTGTTCTTTGAATTAAGCTGGTGGTATATAAAATAAATCCAAAAATAAATGAATAATGAATATTATGGTGATGGAACAGAGGCTAACTGTTGAGGCATTTGAACATCAAAGTCTCTTGTGTCTCTTGGACCTTTTTTGGTTAGTATGGAGGACAAATGCATTTTCTTGTTTCTGTTCCACCATTTTCTCAATTTTCCTTTATCCTAGATTGTTCTCTAAGGCTATATGGCTCTTCCTGTAGCAGATTTGGTTTCAAAAACTCTGATGTAAACCTAGATATTCAGTTTCCAACTAATGTAAGTATGACTGATTGGGTTTTTTTTATTAGAAACTATTGAATAAAGTGAAGTTCTAGGAATTTGACCTCCACAATTCTGAATTTAGCTGATTTGAAGATGCACAACAGCTTTGAAAAAGTTACACATTGAGAAAATTTACAAAACTAAATAAGATTTAATATGTTAGTTGTTTATGTAGCAAAAGTAAATTATTAAGTAATGGTAGGTTTCAATTAAATTGAACAGGATTTCTCATTTTAATGTGATTTTTAGAAAAAAAAATTAAACAGTATTGTTGTAATAGAAGTGTTGGGTAATAATTGGAAGAAAAATATTTAAAACCAAAGCCTATATTTAAAAGTACCTTTGAACAAGTATCTTCTCTGAAATGTTAATTAAAATAAGTCTACAAATTAAATTCCATGATGTTTTGTTATTAAAATATATTTCTTTAAATTATAAAGTTTATAGCCCATTAAGATTTTATAGTTGTTTTGCTGTTCTTCGCAGATGTCTCAACCAGATGTTCTTTTACTTGTACAAGAAAGTCTGAAGAATAGTGGTAAGGCACATTTGTTTGGATTGAAACTTTTTTAACTCAAAAAACTTTAGAATGCCATTTCTTTTTCAAGACAATCTGTTGACAGCTGATGGCAGACAGGGTTTCATCCAAAGTTTCCCTTTTAGAAACGGGGGAGGGGGGGCATTTAGATCCAGTGCACCTGTCTGCCTGAAGGAAGTTATTTTCACCAGTTCCTCTTTTGCTAGCAAAATCTCACATGCTATGGAGGAAAAGGTGGGATTCTCCAGCTGTCAAGTTCAGATTTTCAGGGAATCATGGAAAGGAGAAACTGGGTCGAAAATATCTCCTCTCTTTCCTTCCACTCATGTTACTATCATTTGATGGAGTTTGGTTCTTGCACATCCTGATCTAGCCTTATATAATAATTAGTGCAATTGTCCATTTCTGAATACAGTAAATATAGGAACAGAGAATTAACATTGCATCAAAGTATACTACTAGATGGAAATGCTGGATTTGAATAGTGGAGCTGGACCAGCAATGGATAATTTATAGTAGTCAACCTATGGTTCATTGTGATTTTGATCTTCTTGAATCATATTACCAGGACTAGGAGGTGAATTGGTAAACTGTTATGAACATAGGAAACTTGTATGCATTATTATTGGCAGGCTGATCAGTTAAAAATCAGGATTTAATGGGTGAACACTAAAATTGCATTATATTTGAGGGAATGCCTGCTTAAATAGCCAGGTTTTAATAGTTTTTTAAAGGGAGGCAAAGAGGGGGCCTGGAAGGTTATTCCACAGGTGAGGGGCAACGGCGGAAAAGGTCCTATTTCTTATTTTTTCCTTTTGGGCTTCTTGTGGTGTTAGTTGCCTCAAACGGCTAGCCTGGGAGGATCGGGTATTATGGGTGGTTTTCAATGGGAGAAGGCGACCTGACAAGTAGCGAGGTCCTAGACCATTAAGGGCTTTGTATGTCATAGTTAAAACCTTGAAGTCAATGCGAAACCGAACTGGAAGCCAGTGCAGGGCAGCCTGCGCTGGGGATATACGAGAATGAGTTCTGAAGCTCATCCATATCAGCAAAAGTTTGCTTATTGATAGCTGTAATCTGTACTGTATATTATAATGTTTTCATGAGTAAAACCAATGGACGGCAGATTCAAAGTCTTATTCTGTGTTGTGGAACACATTTGGTGGCTTGGCAGTTTGGCTCCGCAGCTGCTCCACAGGCAACGCGACTTCCCTTGCTCCGCTTCCTCCAGCAGGTACCCACTCAGAGGAGGTAGCTTGGCTTCCTAGCCCTGCTTCCTCTGGGCACTGCATCTGAGTGGATGCCTGGCAGTGGAAAAGGGGCAAGGGAATACAGGGTGCCTGAAGAACAGCTGTGCAACTGAACGGCTGAACCACAATTTGTGCCCATCTCTACTGTGGGTGTATTCATTGCAACTCTCAAATGAAGACTACATTCTTGTGCGATTTCCTTTAAAATTCAAGCAAAGGAATAGAGGGTTTTCTTTTAATTTTCTCTCTATAAGAGATCTTATAGATTAAATTTCTTCACTATCATGATTAACATGGTTTTCTTTTCTTTTATTCTTAGAATCTTTTATTGATGTTGATGCAGATTTCCATGCACGAGTCCCTGTGGTGGTATGCAAAGAAAAAGAAAGGTCTTAGTCCGCAAATTTGTGTTTTTCTAGCGTATAACAATGTAATTCATACAGGCTCACACCTGCCTTTGTTCTATAGTAAATAGCTCAACAAATACTGGATTTCAGAGTATAATCTTAATGGCAAATTACCTTGTTCAGCTTTCTTTCTTTCTTTCTTTCTTTCTTTCTTTCTTTCTTTCTTTCTTTCTTTCTTTCTTTCTTTCTTTCTTTCTTTCTTTATTTATTTATTACACTAAATTACATAAAACATATATATTGCTTGTCTCCTGTCGTGTTACCGCTTCAATCACAGTTTTCCCCAACATTTGAGCCCAATATAATTCATATTTCCCTGCCATCTTAAATGAGCATACTTTCATACTTAGTTTCCTTATTATCTCATCCCTATTCTATCTATCTTTACTTGCATCTATTTTTAATACAAAGAATATAGCCTATCTAATCTCAGCAATCTATTCAAACTCGCTGTTTAGCTCTTGAATACTAAGCAATTTAGGATAGATTTGGCTAACTATATATAATCTATATATCATCCACAGTATGTTTACCCTTTCTTCCAAAGAATTCCTAATTTCAGCAATAATCGCTAATTCAAGTTAATACTTTATGGGCAAGAGAGCTACCTCTTGGTCTATATGTTTCACTTTATGCATAGAGGTTCTTGTCTATGCCTAACTGCCTCTATTCTTTTAAAAAGCTAACAGATTAACCTTTACTTATATATCAGGTTTATCTTCACATTTCTATTTTCTGTTTCCCACACCATACCAATTAACTAGAGGCCTTAGACAATCAGAATACAGAAAACATTTTTATGTAATAGATTCACTAAGCCAGAATTTTTTTTTTTAATTTCCCTTTTCCTGCCAAGCCCCTAATCTTCACAGGTTGTCCTCCCCTTGTCAAATCCTTTATCTTCATGGGTTGTTGTAGTATCTTGATAGTGATCTTGATAGCCACTCTGCTACTGAAAAAGTCCCAAATTTTCCTCTTTTTTGGCACCCATATTAAGTAAGACAGATGCACTTATCATATTCCGTGGACTTGGCACATCTAAGGGTTTAGCCTGCACCATTCTTGTCATGTTCATTTTCATGTTGAGATCCGGCCTTTGTTCTGGTTTAATCTCTTGATTCGAGCTGATTTCAGTATATGTGTTTATCATGTTTTGTGAATTTGGCATATGCAAAGATTTATCCTGCATCAATCTGCAATCAATCCTTCCCTGTTAGACTGTGCAAGATTTCCAAGCAAAATCCAAAGAAACAAAGCAAAGCAAAAGACAAAAAGACGTGGCACCGCAAACACCTTTTGTGGATCAAGTCCACTCCTTCAGACAGCTTCATTAAATGATCTCAGCTTGAATAACTTTATTGCGGTATAAAACCATGAAAATAGATTAATGCAATTATAAATATTACAAGTTTAAAAAGTAATGCAATCATAATATAGGATAGAGCTGTAATACGTAACAACCAAGAAGACTACATGATCTCAGCTTCTAATATTGTGAAACAAGTAAATAGGATCTCCCACTCCATTTTTTAAAATCACATGCCTTGTTTTATATACTTTATATCCCTTCTTAACTGTCCTTTTTCTCTAAGCCAAATATTACAAGCTTTTGATAGGAGTGTTGCTACAGTTTCTTGATCATTTTAGTTTTCAGTTATCTAACCTCTTCTCAATTTTATGAAAAATTGTTCAGAAATCAAAATCAAACAAACAAAACATGCTTTCCCTCTATTTAGTATAAAAATAAAGCATTGTCTTTGCTTATTGAGAACTACAGTAGGACCCCAGTATCCGCTGGGGATTGGTTCTAGGCCTTCCCGTGGATAATGAAAACTGTGGATAAGAGAGAACACCCAACACACACACACACACACACATACACACATACACACACACTGCAGTTTCCTGACAGTAGCTTGTTTTATGGTTGCTGTTTTGTGACAGTAGCTTGCTCTGCGGCTGCTGAATTATTTATTTAACTTTTTCCTCTGCCAACCGTGGATAACTGAATCAGTGGATAATGAATCAGAGGATATGGGGGTCCTACTATAGTTTGCTCTGCATTCCTAAGATTTAGTATGTGTGTGTGTGTTAATTAATGGGATCTATACCAACCTCTTTAAAATAAGAGTGAGCAATTTCTTTTTTGGGGTATTTTGGGGCTACGTCCCCCCCATCAGCCATTGCTACGATAGTCAGTGGTAAGGGAGCATGGGGATTACAGCATGGATCAGCATCATATAGGGGCTATAAACTGTTCTCTCTCTATTAAAGCCACATTCTCTTACCTGAAAATAAATCTCTTTGAATTCAGTAGGACCTTATACTGAATATATACATTTAGTATATTGGTGAAAATACTGGCAAAAATAGTTTGTGTGATTTTAATAGTCAGCTAGAGAAAAATGTATTGTTTTGTACTTTTTATTCTAGCTCTTTACTGAGCATTGCATACTTCAAACTTCTGGTTGTAACCAGCTGACATTCTTTTTCTTTGTCATATTTTATAAGGATTTTTAAAAGGGCATAACAAAGTGGTTTACATTTACTGCAGAAAATCAACTACTAAAATGTGATTTAATGTAATATAATTTAATATATTGTTATAATTATTTACATGTTACAAAGAATCTTAATATTCTGTTAGAAGTCTTTAATAGTTTAGCAACTTTCCTGGGTCAGGGAAAGGGAGGAAATACAGAGCTTTTCAGCAGTAGCTGATTGCTGGAAATTATGTGTAGTTCTACCCTTGCTGTGCTTTTTCTTAGTAGAGGCAAAAATAATTTTTATTTCTCTCTTTATTGTTTTAGTGGCCTTGTTTGCAGAGTAAGTGCAGGGAATGAAAATGCCTGTCTGACATCAAATCACTTGGCTATGCTAGGAAAACTGGAACCTCGTCTTGTGTCCCTAGTAATTGCTTTCAGACACTGGGCCAATGTAAGTCTGACTTGAGGGGCAAAGCATGTATATGGATATTTGTACTAGCAACAAGACATGTAACTGATGTGTATTCATGGATTGTAATCAGTTTTCATGGCAGTTTGTGGATGAAATTGCTGAAATCTGCAGTAATCTGATTTGGATGCAGCGGTTAATACAGGTCTGATAAATATGACATTGGCCTCTGCATTAAAAGGAATACTTTTCAGTTTGCACATCTTATGTTGGGGGAGAGGGTACTGAAATAGATTTTATTTATTTATTTTATTTATTTATTTCACTACCCAAAGGCCCATCAAATGTGTTCTTAACCCCTGCCCTTCCTGGCTCATAAAAGGAGCTGATGGAACTGGCCTCAGGGTGGGGAGTCTGCAGTTTTCGCTATTTTTTAATTGCCCCAAATCTCAGCATGGAGGATAATTTCCAACCTGCTGGATAAAATTTCCAGCTATTTCATTCTGTGTAAGGTACTGCAGCTCCAAGGTTTCTGGATAAAACTGAATATCTAACTCAGTGGTGGACAAGGAGAGGTCCACAAGCTACAATTCCAACTTCTTTAAAAGGGCTTTTTTAAAACCAGTAGTGCTCTCAGCTATCATAACTAGCCAACTGAAGCGACCCCCTCCCCATCTTTATTTTCAAAATGAGAAGTGACCTTCTCAAGTTTTAAGAGATTGCCTTAGTACCATCAGAGGCATATCTGCAAGATGAAAAGTGGCTCCTCCCCAACATCTGAAGCTTCCTGCCTGTGGAGGACAGGCTAGTTCCATCTTGATTGCATTGTAAAGACATTCTTGTAGGTGCTTGACTTTGAAGCAACTTATTGAACAACTTATTTAAAAAATACACCTTGTAGTGCAATGGTGTAGGGCAGGCATGTCCAAACTTCATCCCTCCAGATGTTTTGGACAGCAACTCCCACAGTCCCTTGCCATTGGCAATTTAAGCTTAGAATTCTGGGAATTACGGTCCAAAACAACAGGATGGCCGAAGTTTGGACATGCCTGGTGTAGGGCTTTATCTGTAAATGAATGTTTCTGTTCTTCTCATGATCTTTAAAATAGCCATTCCACGTGTTTTTTCACTGTAAGAGGGGTGACTATTTTTTCAAAAAGAAGTCTTGAAGTTTTGTTGAGTTACTATTTTTAATAAAGCCAACATTGGGCAGCTGACCAAAGATAATAAAGTCATCATTGGGCAAGTTTTAGAAACTTTTGCTCTGCTTCACAGCAAAATGTTCAGTCAGGCAAAAGTGACTGACAGTGCTTTTGACAGAGTATTGACATGGTGATGCCTCAGGTCAGCACAATTGACTATTGTGTTGGTGTTAAGACAAAATGAGGCCTTGCTCTGCAGCTTAGTATCGAATACAGCTTTAATTATATGGGATAATAATAAAAACACTGCTTAAGTGCCTGTATAAGAACTTGCTACCAAACCTCCCCAGTAGAACTTCAATTGGCATTTTCTGTGGGAAAGCTTGTCAGTTTCCACAAATGATTGTAATGGGATGTTTTAATTGATGTTTTCCTTTTCCCTCCCAGCTATGTTATGCAGATCGTCCTGAAGAAGGTGGCTTACCGCCCTATGTATTTGCTCTGATGGTTATTTTTTTCCTACAACAGAGGAAAGAACCTTTTCTGCCTGTTTATTTAGGAACATGGGTATGTGTGCATTGCATAAGAGTTTATTAACCATTTCTATAATGTTCTGAATTTTTGTTGCTGTTTTCACTGAAAGAAACAGGCCATATCAAAAGGAGATGAACTGAGATATTTCTTCAAATTATATGTTAAAGGATTAAGAAGGAAATGTATATGTGGCTACTGCTGATTCCATCTCCTCTACTCACTCTAGTACATACTTATAATACACTACTGTCTGTTCTGATCAAACATAGTTTGATGTTATGTCTGACCAGCAAACTGTAGCTTAAATCAGTCCTTGGAAGCTAAGATAAAAATGGTTTCCAGTCATGTTTTGGAATTGTCTTTGAATTTGAAAGTATGTCATTAAACCAAGACACAGTCACTGAATTCTTGTTTCACAAGTTAGGGCTTGTAGCATTTGCATTATCATTGACAACTGTTTTGGGGGCATTACAAGCTTCCTCTTCTTCTCTCTCCAACTGGCAGGGAACCCGAAGGCTTCCCTTCAACCTGAAGAAGCCTTTGGGAGCCACAAAACGGAGAGGGAATGCTTTAATTTAATATCTAAGCCCTGCTAGTCCCAATGCTTCCTTCCCCTTTCCTGTGGCTCCCAAAGGTTTCTCCAGGTTTTTGGGGAGTCCTGGGGGTCCCAAGCACAGATGGAGGGGGAGAAGCTGGAGTTATTTTGTGTTAGCCTGTGAATATGTTGCCCCCAAAACAAAGAGTCTTGTGGCATCCAAAAGACCAGTAGAAGAATACATCTAAAGAAATGGGGTGCAGTTTATAACACGTCAAACAAAAGGTGTTCGTTATTAAGATGGTCTTTGATGGTTTGCTGCTGAAAACCTTGATTATTTCTGTGTCTCCAGAAATTCCTCACTGAAAGTTACACACCTGCATATTTATTTAATAGGATTACATCTCTTGACTTTCCAAAAGGTTTGGGGAAAATTTTCATCAAAAGTTCTGAAGAGAATTGAGCAAATTTTCTGTGAATTTTTAGCTTAATGGTTAATTAGAGAATGGGAATAAACTGGATTGTTTTCACAGTAAAATTGAGGAAGCCAAGAGTGCCCACACGAACCAGTACCTTTAGGGTTAATAAATGATCTGAAGTTGAGAGTGGACTATGGAATTCACAGATAGCACCACTGTGTTTAGGATAATGTTCCAAGTCCACCTGGTTCAGAAAGAACACAGTGACCTGGCTATGAAGATCACCTCTCACTATTTTAATCTCTGCTAGTTCTCTGTTTGCTTCCCAGAGCAATTGAAAGTGTGTGTTTTGACCTTTAACTTACAATGAGGTCTTCATGGTTTTTTTGACCTCAAAAATCTGCTGAAATTACATCATGGGGGGTGGGGGCTTTAGCTCTCATTCCCAAACCCTTTCAGGTGTTTAAATAACTTATAGCTGGTGCACCTATGATAAAATATCCCACTATATCTGAGTTCTGGTGCAGAGGAGCTAGCTGGGCAAATCTAAGCTCTGTGACACTGCAAAGCATTAAGGGTATTGTAGTTTTCTAAAAGGCACCATGTATGGAGCATAATGTGCAGGGAGGAGACAGTACTCCTAATTTGCAGCACTACAGAGCTTAGTTCCACACAGCCACTTCCTACATTTCTAAACTCAGAAATGGAGATACCTTTTCTCATTTGTGCATCACCTGCAAGTTGTACCAAGTACTTGAGAAAGCTGGGAGTGGGGGGCTCTAGAGGGGAAAGTCCAGCAGATTTCTGGGTGTTGTAGTTTTTTTAAAAAAATGAAAATTCCATCCCTACTTTTAACACCCTAAATGCTTGAGTCCCACGTGCTTGAAAGACTTATCCCCCCCCCAAACAGCAGTTTATATTTTCAAGTGAAATTGCCTTCCTCTATGACCTCACCTTCAGATTTGGGTAGCAAGGCTGTTCTCTGAAGGCAATCTAGTACTGGTGTTGTTTCATTCATCTGACACTCTTGTTCTATATTCTCGGTATGAGTTTAAATTTGGCATGTTTGTATGACATTTTGGGCAAAATCTTGTGTAACTTTGCATGGCTGTAACTCGGATCAAGATCTGGAAGGAATTAGTTTAAGTAATCAAAATCTTCCCATCCCAGTCTTTTTGGGTTCCAGGGCTCCCTAGGGTTTTCGTTCACCTCAGGACATGAGGGAATGTTTGATAGTAAAAGAAATGTCACCAGATCACTGTCACCTAGATTGGACAATTGAATACAATCCAGAGACAGAATAGAAACAGATTTGAAAATTACTTTTCTTGCCATATGTCTTGGTGTATGTTCAGAGGTGGTACATAATGGTTACTGAGCCTTGTTCCTCATTCATATCCTGGCTGCCTTAAAGATATCATTATCTGTTTCAGAAACATGATCTGATTGAAAAATGCAGTCCTTATTTTGTGTGATGTTGTCATTAATAATATCTGAGATGCTTGACCAGTAGGTTGGAGCCATGCTTTGCCTCCTGTGAATGGAAGGGCTCTTTCCATCTGCAAAAGAGGTTCCAGCTGTAGAATGTCATGTGACTTTGGAGAATAACCCAAATCACCACCTTCCACCCTTTCCGGAGGGTTCCCCCAGCTCGGCAGCAGATGTTTAGAAGGTGTGAGAAGCTGTGCAGGAAGGGGTAACAGCCAAATGTCAGATTCGTCCATCTTCCAGGGTCTGGATGGAAGCCAATATTTTCTTGCCTTAATGTCCTTGCTCTAATAATACTTCCTTTTTTTCCAGATTGGAGGATTTTCACTAAGCAAATTGGTGGACTTTAATCTAAAAGAAGTTGAAAATGACATTGTGGTCTGGGAACATAGTCCTGTTATAGATGATCCCAGTTGCCCAAAGGAGACTTCTCCTAAGAGGGGCAAGGTATGGTGATATATTAATTTTAAACAGAGAACAAATTTTATATCTAGACTTAAACTTGTCTTGGGTTTCTGTGGCGTAAAATATAACTGTAATTGACAAAATTAAATTTCGTTCTTTTTACTGGAAAACACGTGAGACCAGGAATAGAACTTTGACATTAATGTATTCTCTTTGACTTCAGTGGTATTTGATTGTGCCTATAATACATAATAAATTTTTCAAACATGCAAGCATGACTAGAGAACCAAAGATTCATTGAGTGCATGTTCTTGCCAAAAGTTATAACATATTGTGCCTCAGGAGGAACAAATAGCCATTGTGCTACTTTTTTAAAAAAAATAGTACCTTTAGCAGTGATTTGTAGAAAATTTACACTGCTGGTTTAGGATATCACTTGCTGCCTTCTTGAGGGGTACTTCAAAAGTGTTGATATATCCTGTCTATTAACATAACTTTCTGTTTGAAATAGTTTGCTTTCAGCTTTGAGAATATGCTTGATGGGAATTCTGCTGCTAGTCATTGTGTGCTTGAAATAACTAGGTATAATCTGATCAAATGAGATTCTTTCATATTTCAGTCTGCAGTGCTGTATGCTTATCTGAGAATTGAGATAAGAATAATTTTCAGTGAGGACTCATTTCAGTGGTGCATAGGATTGAGCCTTTAGGTACAAATTATTATTGATAGTGGGCTGATAATAGTGTTAGAGCTGTCTTTTTCATCCTATTATTTGCATTCAGCCAGAACATCTGGGATCTTGTTGATACTGTTATATTGTCATATTTTCCTGCTTTGGTATGTGGGTTCTAGACAAACATCGTGATTAAGGTTTTTGCTTTAATTGGCAGGTTCCTTTAGTGTTTGATTCAGATCATCAGTGTTCAATCTCTGTTGGACAGCTGTGGGTTGAACTATTTCGTTTCTATGCCCTGGAATTTAATTTGGCTGACTTTGTCATCAGCATACGTCTCAAAGAAAAACTTTCCCGTGAATCAAAGGACTGGCCTAAAAAGAGGATTGCTGTGGAAGGTATTTTAAGTTACCTCACTTGCAGAAGGGTCCACTTCATAGTAACTATAGAAGTCTTAGCCATTTTGGATTTACTGTTGTAGTTCTTAACTGATAGGCCTCTGAATGAAAGGAAGGGGGTGTAGCTTTTGCATCAGGAAACAATGCTACCCTCCTAATCATTGTAGACCTTCTAGCTATTCTTTCATCTTTATTGTTTCTCCTCCCTCCCTTTGTTTTGCTTTTCTGAACAGATACATGAGTCTGTTCCCTCTTTCTTTGGCGCAGTAAGGACATGGTTCCCCTATCTTCTGCTGTGACAATGCAAGATCATTTCATTTTCTTTGTAATAAAATGTGAGGATTCCTGATACAACCTGGCAGCACACAAAACAATTAGTAGATGGCAATCGCTTACAACTGGTCCCTTTGGCTGTTGGCTCCGTGTAGCAAGCCATAAGTGAGCACCTGCTGGCCATTTGAATGAGGTGGAGTTTTCTTTGATAGATTTAAAAAAAAACAACACAATTCATGTCTCTAATATATGTTCTATAACATTTCTTAATTGTAGCTCTGTGCCATCAAGTCCCTCTTTTAACGCATGGCAGCTTTAAATGGGGTCTCAAGGTGTGCAAGATATTCAAGGAATCTCTGCCACCCTCCACTGGGTTTCCATAAGCCGTGAGGTCTTCTGAGTTTAAATTGTATTTGCTTATGTAAACAAAAGACAGATGGTAATCTGGAAGCTTACAAAGCCTGCCAATGAGACATCAAACTTCCCAGAAGCACAAAAATGCACCGCTGGGACATAAGGAGTTATAATTCATTCTTGTTCGGTACAATTGATAAAGTAGAAAGAATCAGTGTAGGCAATTCCCAGATACCTCAGCCAGTACAGCTAGTGGAGAAGGCTTCTGGGAGTTTCTCTCCAAGAACACCTAGATTACCCAAGGTTAGGAACCACTGATGTAAACCATCCAGTGATGGTTACAATGTGCTTTTAGCTCCAGCTGCATTCTATCACATAATGCAAGTTGCCATTCAAAAGCAAGTCATGGGGATTTAATAAGCGATCAGTTTTGTAAAACCCAAGGGAGAGGAGGATTAAAGCAGTGCCACCAACAACAGACGTCTGTAGATCCATGATACTCGGGCAACTAGGATATTACCCACAGGTGTATATAACATTTCGTCAGTAGTCGGGAAACCTGGGAGAGCTACACTTCCTATGAGGCCATCAGAACAGTAGAAGCATGAAGGAGGCCATAACTGTTTCATTGCCTGCAGTTCCCCTAAAGCAAATCACTCCACTACAAATTTTTCCCTTTATGGGAAGAACTCCATACGTAAAAAGGCCACTGAGGGACATGGCTAGGACCCTTTCCCCAATGTTTCTTGTATCCCATTTAATGCGAAGGAATCACAATAAAAATTTCTTGCATCTGTGTACAGTGTCCACTTTGGTCCCTGAAAGTTACCTCCATTACAGCATTATTCTGAATTTTTAAAAACATTTGGTAAGTTAAACAGCTTAGTCCATGCTTGGCGTCCCATTCTTCACATATAGTCTGGCTCAACCAAGGCATATAACGCAGCATTTTCACAGCATGTTAAAAATTCACTTTTCACAACTTCCTTTTGAGGCAGTTTAGAATAGCCTTCTCCCTTTGCAGTTTGTTGGAAGATGAAGTCGTTTTTGTTACATTAGGGGGTTCCTGTATTCTGCAAGTATAATGTTCTTTGTGGGTTTTTAAAATCATTTTCTATTTACCGTATATGTCTTGTGTTTTTATTTATACATTTTATTTCATGTGGGGCATCATTTGAACTGGCAAGACAAATAAAAATGTGATTAATTGTCATATTTGAAACTGGAGAAATACCTTCAGTAGTGTGTCAACATTTGACTTTGATGTTTCTTTCCCTCAGATCCTTATGCTGTGAAGAGAAATGTGGCAAGAACACTTAATAGTCAATTAGTATATGAGTATATTCTTCACTGTTTACGGGCAACATACAAGTATTTTGCCATGCCCCATAAGCAGAGTACAAAAAACAACCAGAAGAGGCTTCTAGAATCTGCTGCACTTCTAGAAGCTGAGGAGAATGATGTGAAACATGACATACAAACTTCACCTAATGAAGCAGAAGGAGACATTGTAGGCAACTGTGTAGCTTCTAAGAAAAGTCTCTTTTTTGGATCTGGAAACTTTGTGGAAGAACAGCTGGCAGATGATATAGAGTGTTTAGGAATTTCTCATGAGGACTCTGACTGCATAATTGAAGAGTTTATTTCTGGTGACAATGAGGAATTTAAGCCAAGCTGTGAAGAAACAGAGAGTGGAAATGAAGAGGAAGAACAGGATGAACATGTTAGAAAATGGAAAGATAATTTGGATATTAATCAAGGTTTGGAAGAAGACAGTGAAAGTGGAGACCTTGCTATTCCAACTGGTGAACATGATGTTGAAACTGACAGCATTTCTGATATGGAAGGTTTCCAGAACATAGTTACGGCTCTTGATGAGTTTGGATTAGAATGCCGTGGTGTGTTGGATGATAAAGCTGAGGCTGATGAGGAGAGCACAGAAGGTACTGATGAACTGGATGATTCCCTGGTCAAATTGGAACCACCCACCCAGGAACAAGTATTTGAAATGGATAACTCAGAGGAGGAAGAAGAGGAGGAAGAGGATGAAGAAGAACACAGTATTGTAAACCAGAGACAACGCAGGAGTGTAATCAATACTGAAGATGAACTGGACAACACATACACTGGATCTGGCAATGAAGAAGTTCTGTCTGAAGAGGAAGAACTGTTTATATCTCTCAAATATGAAGATAATGAACTTGGAAAGGATGTGGATGAACTTCCAAGGGTAGATTTGAATAAAGGAGACAGTGTTGTAAAGGAGACGTTTTTGGAAAGCAACATAGCCACAGACCAGTATAGCAGATCTGAATTCTACTATGAGTTTGATAGATCTGTTTTCACAAAAGGAAAGGTAATAACATGTCAAAGTCTTATATGTACTGTATTTTACAGTGTTCCCCAGCCCTTTCGTGGTTCATATACTGTGGTCCTGATATATCGCGGGACCACAGTATATGAAAGGCAAGGCCACCTGGAGTAAGCTGGATGGCCTTGTTTCAGGCCTCCTGTACTTACCCCAGGCCTGGCGCTGCCCTGAACGGGCCTCTGATGGCCTTCTTAGGCCTGTCGGAGGCCCCCAAAGTGCTTTCCAGTGAACCGGAAGTGACTTCTGGAAAACCGGAAGTGACTTCTGGATAGCTAAAAACCACTTCTACGGCCTCCAATGGCCTTCCCGAGCCTGTCGGAGGCCCCAGAAGTGTTTTCCGGCGAACCGGAAGTGACTTCCGGATCAGTGGAATGCACTTCTGGGGCCACCGACAGGCCCAGGATGGCCATTGGAGGCCTGTTTGGGGTAGTGCCAGGCCTCAGGTAAGTGTAGGGGGCCCCAGACAGGCCTCCCAGTCCTGACCCGACCCAGCATCCATATATTGAGGATTTTCAATTATGGCTCAGGTCGGGTCCCAAACCCCTGCAATAGGTGGGGGGGGCACTTTAATTCTTAAATTCCAGCTCATGTTTCTCTGTAGAAACAGCATAGTGATTTGCAGAGTAGGCCCACAAGCTGAAGGTTTCCATCTCTTCTGTCCAGTGATAAAGTCTCAGTTCATTGACTGTCCCAGAATTTGTGAAGCATTGCTTCTGTTGGAAATCGCCCTGTGCTTATGTGTATTCCATCCCCGAAGTCTGGCATTGCTCCCCAACCCCCACCCACCCACAACCTCCTTACAGTGACCCAGTGATAACCAGTTGGCAGGCAAATCTGCTCCTGTCAGGTTTACCAAATGTCTGCTGTGTTCTAGTCATGAAATAATTGCCATTGTATGATCACACTGCTTCACACTGAAATGCTTATTAAATTCATCATCTCAAATGACAAAATCAGTTTCCCCATGTATACCTGGGGCTGAGCATTGATGGTAGATGACTGCTTGGTTTCTCTTTTGCTATGTAGTTTCAGAACCTAGGGAGTTATTCAGATCATAGAAATATTTAAATGTGCCTTGTTTTCTTTTGATACAGTCTCCTACTGTTGTGTGCAGCTTATGTAAGCGGGAAGGTCACCTAAAAAGGGACTGTCCAGAAGATTTCAAGAAAATTGAGCTGGATCCTCTGCCACCACTAACACCCAAGTTTTCCAATATGTTGGATCAAGTGTGCATCCAGTGTTACAGTAAGTTCTTAAAACTTAGTTTTTAATGCCACCTTTTGGAAATTATGAATTTTTTTTTAACATCAGGCTTCATGGTAGAGTGATTAAATTGCTGCACTGTAGCCAAAACAGTGCTCATGACCCAGGGTTAAATCCCAGGTTGCTGGCTCAAGGCTGACTTAGCCTTCTGCCATTCCAAGGTGGGTAAAAAGAGTGCCCAGCTGGCTGGGAGTGCAATGCGTAGCCTACACAATTGTAACCCCCGCATAGAATACTTTAAGCACTGTGGGGCAAAATATAAGCAGCACAATTTGCTTTGCTTTAATATTTCTTTTACTGAGAAGGCTTTTGCCCTCAGCTGGTTGGGGGTCAGAGTAGAAAGTGTCTGTAAGGACACATTAAATACCCAGTTTTTCCAATCAGTTCCTGATGCAGGTTGTGATTGTGCTCTTTTGCATTTGACTTTCCAAGCTAGAACCTGTTATTAACCACAGTGAGTCCTTGTGTGCGTGCGTGCGTGCATGTGTGTGTGAGAAAGAGAGAGAGATTACAAACATTGCTAAATTCCTATTCTAAGTACGTTTATAGACTGTGTAACTAGTGGCTGATACTGAATGTACACAGAGTTCATTATCCTCTCTTTTACAATATTTGTTTACCATAAGATAATAAACAGCATCTTCTCATGTAACTAGAATTTCGTCTTACAAAAATTTAATTTTGTGAACTAATACTGATTCTTCTACTTCAACTTATCAACTGCTGGGTATTGTGTGATATTTTTATGTTCTCTCCTAACACCTTATATCCAGCTTTTTTCCTGCTTTACTATCAGATAATTAAGGTGTGATACAGTATTGTTTAAAAACATTGCTAGAAGTATCTGTTTTATGCATCTCTCACTTGTCATAACCCTCCTCCTAAATTGAATTCATAATGTCTTTTTAACAGAGGACTTCTCTCCAAATATTATAGAGGACCAGGCTCGTGAATACATACG
>JAHTLZ010000237.1:39618972-39630224 GCA_023846285.1 Phrynocephalus versicolor | reverse complement strand
TACATACATACATACATACATACATACATACATACATACATACATACTCAATGGCAGTGGAGACTGACTGGGCTACAAAAGAAAAAAACCCATAAAAATTGCTAAATATATAGTTGACAATTTTAAAGTCTATATTTAAAATAATAGTTAATGCATTTTGTTTGGCTTTTATGAATTGTGTTAATCAGAGTACCAGGGGCACTGTATTTATACATAAAACTGGTGCAGCCCCATGCAGAGTGGATGTCCATGTTTCCCCCCCTTTTCTTTCATTCTTCACAATGGATTACTTTGTTAGAACAGAAGTTGTGTATGCCTGCAATTTTCTGAATTGGAAACTGTAAAAAATACAGTATGCAGCCTGATAATATGCCATATGTTAGAGCATGTGTGACACATAATGCTTGCAGTACCGCAGCCTGTTTGTGATGTAATCCATATGAACTGGTCTGTTATAAAATGAAACTGATCATCAGCAGTGCCTACTCAGGCATTACAGAAGCATGAGGTGCCCACCTGTCTTGAGGAAATCACACTAGCCCCTCTGACTCCATGACTTTTGGCATGTGAAAAGTACTGGACTGTACCTTGCCTCTTATTGCTGTAAGCTGCCTTGGGTCCTTTTCCAAGGAGAAGGGTGGGGTAAAAATACACAAAAATAATAAAGTGAAAGTATGACGAGGGGGGAGGTTCTGTATCCAGGTAGCTTTGCCACACAACCAGAATCCACAGTTTCAGTAGACATAGAGAGGCTGCCCAAGATGAGGGAGTTTCCTTTCAAAGTATCAGTTTCATTTGTTGAAAGCAGTGATAGTCAGATGCTGAACTAGCACACTTTCTTCAATGTATATGGGTTCCATGAGTTTTACTAATGACTGAGCAGGACCACAAGGCTTCCATAAGCAGTAATTAACAGTAGGATTAGGACGCAGCAACAAGTCAACTTACTTTTTAACTTTGTCAGTACAGCAGAATCCTTTTTCTGTTACAGAGTCTTGATTGTATAAGAATTATTGAAGAACTTGCACGAGTTCTCAAGAAACATTCAGGTAACCTTTGCTGGAAATGTGTTCTATTTTTTTTAACACACAAGAGATTGTGTGTAATCTTGAGATTGTTCACAAATTCTGATTCTGCAAAAAAGGGGGGATTCAGAATGGGCTCATGAGTTAAGTTTTATGCTACAGGATGGGGCCCCAGGTATAGGTAAGGTGCACACATTTACCTGACAAGAGTGAAAACAAGTAAAGTTTGTTTGCTGATTTAAACCGAATTGCATTAAGTTTTCTTTGTATATTATGTATAAGTAGGAGAATGCTGAAGTCTGGTGTTTAGTGAACAGTTAAAGCCATGACGGTTCCCCCCGCCCACACATAATTCAGTATGCATTGATTTTATTTCTGATACAGAATCCTAATTTCATTTTTTTCAATTAAAAAATGAAAGTGCTAAGTCCAACTTTTGTCCCAATTCAGTCTGTTGAATGAATTGTACCTGTGAACACCGTGTCACCTGATGATTTTAGTGAGTTTCTAATTTATAAATACCCTGCAAGTTAATGATCCACAGAAGTTCCTGCCATCAAGAATCCTGCTGAGTTGTTGCAAGCTAAAGATTGTGGTTTTCTTGACTGATTCTTGCTTTCTCATGGCGGGCCCAACATAACTTCTTTTGCTCTCAGCCTTTGGTCATTTTCCCATAGTAACATGTCCTAAATGTCTATTATAAGCTCCTATTTCTCCTGCTTCATCACTTGGTCCCAGTGAAATAAAATAAAATAAAATATAGCTAAAGCAAATGAAATCACTCAGTAGCCAATGACAGCTAATTAACAAGTTTCCAGTATTGTGCTTAGTCTTACAACTCACTTGCATATTCTGAGGCTTGCAATTTCTTCCTAAATTAATTAGCTGCCATTTGCCACCATGTCTTAACAGGGTTTCACTTAGTCTGGTATAAAATCTCAGGAGTCTTCTGGCCATTAATGAACAAATTTACTGTAGGCACGGAATGGAGATGAGACTATGCTGTATAAAATGTAGAGGAATTATTGAAGATAATACCAAGTTTAAATGCAGCTTAATAGTGAGCCCTTAGTAGCTGTATCTTAAGTTGTAAAACAGGTGGGGAACTTTCAGCCCTCAATATGCTTGGGGCCATATCTACCACTATAATTGATGGTATAGGCTCAGAATTCTAGGAATTGCAGTCCAAAACATCTGGCGGGCCGAAGGTTCCGCACGCTTATGGTAAACAAATACATCACATATATTTTGGTGCAAGCCTAAGGAAAGAGACCGCCTTGATTTTATTGATACAGGAAATTTTTCAGCAGACAAACCTGGTAAAAAATTAAATTAGATATAGTTGTCACTTTTTCATATTGCTGTCAAATAGAATTCATTAAAACAGTGATTTGTGAACTCTTTGCCATCAGGAAATCATTTTCACACTGACTTGAGTGCCATCAGCTCCTGCTCAGTTTGAAAGAATATGTCCCAGAAACTGAGATGAATAATCCATTCAAACAATACAATGACACTGTCACTTCTCATGATTTGAGCCCTAGAACAGTGTTAGTACTCTGAGCCCTTTCTGTGGGCACCCAACATCGCCCCTTCACAGGCACCTGTATTCAGGTTAAATTGCTGTATTGGCACTTTGCAAAAAATTAGTGGATTTTGAATCACAGTTTGGGCACACGGTCTTTAAAAGGTTCACCACCACTGCCCTATAATGTATAGAAAACCTTCTCATAGTTGTGAATTCTGGGGAAAGATCAGTAGTGGTGGATCAGTGTTTCTTGACTATTTCCAAGGTTCCCTCTAAGGTGTGTGTCTGTGCTCATGTGCACAACTCTGCCTTCCTCCATGCAGGACCCCCCCCCACACACACACACACTGATCATTTTCAGCCACTTTGGTTTCATTCACAATAGAATCCTGCAGGGGTGAAGTTACATATTGGGGGGGCTATTGCTGTTTTTTGTATAGAGAACCCCATGATAAAACATTTCCTGGGACACCATTTGAAAAGGGGGGTACTAAAATAAGTTGTCTTGAGTTCAAATTGGCAACTGTGAGTCCATAAAATTGTAGCCTGGGTATTACTATATTCTGCACAGAGCTGAGTTGCTGTTGTGATGCTGCCATTCCATTCAGTGGGTATAAATCCGTATTTCATCTTTTCTAAGGTTTAAGAAATATCTTACCAATTACGACCGCTAAAGTGCCAATTGTCAAGTTCTTTCATGTCCGAAGTGGTCTTGAAGTAGACATCAGTTTGTACAACACATTGGTAAGAGCATCTTCCAAGCTAATTTGCAAAAACATATTTAAGCATTCATTTGATATGTCTTACAAAAGGGACTTATTTGTATTTTATTGAGAGGGATATTATTTCAAATTACATTTGCTGACTTTCATGCAGACAAAGCAAAGCAAAGTATTCTGCTTATGTACCGCCCCATACCACTTCAAGTAGTCTCTGGGTGGTTTACATTTTAACTTTCAGTATGCAGGCTACACATTGCTGCCGCCCGCCCGCGCCCCCCCCGACCTCGGTAAATAGGGAAATGGCGTATTGTGTGAGCAAGTGTGAGAAATCAAAGAGTAAAGATGTTGTTGTCATTTCAGTGTCTTGTTCCACTGTGGACTGTAGAAATAGCTAAACGTTAAAATATGTCTAGCCAAAAAATTCAAAAGTATTTCATTTTAAGTTATATATTTAATAATCTTCTATTCTAAAACTAAGGTTGTATTTCTGTTTCTAATATTAAAAGATTAAAAGGCAGAGGTACACTTGTGGGTTCTCCCCTAACAAATCTGACTTGAGTAACTCTGAAACATCCTTGTTCTTGTGCATATGAAGAATATTTTCAAGTACTTTTCCAAGCCAGGAGCATCACCTGTAACCTCTGCTTTAGTCTTCCTCACATTTGATCTTCTTTTATAGGCTCTACATAATACAAGACTTTTGTCGTGTTATGCAGCTATTGATCCCAGAGTGAAGTATCTCTGTTACACAATGAAAGTGTTTACAAAGGTAAGGTAGAGTTAGCAATAGCATTGGAAAGAATGCGACACCAGTCAAGTTTTTGCAATTAACTTATCCCTCTTTTCAGATGTGTGACATTGGTGATGCATCTAGAGGCAGCCTGTCCTCCTATGCCTATACTCTCATGGTGCTCTATTTCCTTCAGCAGAGAAACCCACCGGTCATTCCTGTTCTTCAAGAGGTAATGACACGTATTTGAATGTTGGTATACTTGTCAAAACAATATAAAAGCTGCAAGCCTTAAACTGTACCCTGATCTACCTCCTTCCTTAGATCTACAAAGACGCAAAGAAACCAGAAATTCTAGTTGATGGTTGGAATGTCTATTTCTTTGACAGAATAGATGAACTGGTAAGATAAAATACCAGATCTTCAAGTTCACATTTCTAACATTTGGCAGAATAATGGAGTAAAATTGACTCTGAGAAGTGTTGGGATGGGAAGTGATTGGGGGACATTGTTTCCAGTGTTCTAGAACTCTAAAGATATTCTTCAGTTTTTATGAGACAATAACATCAGAGCATTTCACACACTTCTCCTCTTTACATGCCAAATTCCCATTGTGTATCATTGCAAATCATACTATAATAGGCTGTGACATAAGGCAGATGATGTCATCAGCCAAAGGTTTTTATCTTTAATTAAAAGTTTCAGTTTCTCTTCCACACATAAGGTTACCTAGAGATCCCTTTAAACCCGAGGAAGACTATGGACTGTGGGGACAGGGAGAGGAAGTCTTTAATGTCTGAAAATCACCAGTAGCAGTCCCAGTTCTAGTGCTGATTTTCAATCATTCAAGTATTCATCCCATCTTGAAACCCCCCAAGGCTTCCTCAGGTCAAAAGGAGCCTCAAAACCTGGGTTGAGGGGGCAGAATAGGAAACTAATGATAAAAACATACGGCGAATTACTCCATCAGCCCTATGCACACAAAGCTGTACCAAGAGGATTCCATCAACTTGATTCATAATCCATTTTTCTCAGGTTAAAGTAGTAGACCTGGAAGAAAAAAATATGCAAAGTTAATTGGGAACCTGAAGGTAAACTTGAGAGGTTCTTTCAGTAAGATGGACAAAATTACATTTTGCCTCCTCCACTGAGGGTCCCAGTGTACTTCCTAAGTCTCTCCAGTCTCCACAACCCCCCCCAAATGGCCCAAAATATGGGGGGGAACCCTCCAAGGCCTATGAGGGGTGTAATTTGAACAGCATACCAAATCCCTCCCCAAGAACATTTTAGACCATAATGTTTCTTATTTGAAAACCAGAAGTAGCCTACCAGTCACTTCCTGAATCTATAAATGGTCTTTTAAAGCCTAAAGTTGGCTTAGAAACATTGAAATGGGGTATGAAATCATAGCCTTGGGCACTTGGGGGTTTGCATTTCATTACTGGTGTATATGGGTATGTGTAGTGATTAGAGAGGGTGTTGGACCCTCCAACAATAGTTGAAAATGGCCCTCAGCACTTTGGAACCAGTTACCCATTGCTTCTCTAGAATTGTAGACTGCTCATGTAGTGCCTGCTAAGTCATCATCATTGGCATCCTTCAGTCTCGAAATACTATGGTATCATGCCTGGAGTAGAGATCCTAAAAACAACACATGCTAAGTATACAGGTTTGTTTCCACCAATTGCTTGTTCATAATTTATAGTAATTGTAATTGTTAAAAATTGTTGAATTTGTTTGGAGTGTGTTGGACCCTAATAACTGGACTAATAAAAGTATACTTTTTATTTGGGGGACAACTGAAATGTAATATCATTTGGTCTAATTAATAAACTTAAGAGTTTGCAAATAAAAGCATACTTAACCAGAATTTTGTTCCTTCTTAAATTTTATGCAAGACCTCAACAACAGACTCTTTGAACTGTGGAGATTGATGTTGTGCCTTAATAGGTCCAACTGCATTTAAATACTTAAATAGATCCTTAGCTGATAGATATTCCATTATGCATGGTAAGACTAAGGTCCTGAACGTCAAAGCAAGAAAATGTTTTTCTGACTTTCAGCCAGCAGTTTGGCCAGAGTATGGTAAGAATAATGAATCCATTGGAGCGTTGTGGCTTGGACTTCTGCGTTTTTACACGGAAGAATTTGATTTTAAAGAACACGTCATCTGCATCCGAAGGAAAAATTTGCTTACAACGTTCAAGAAGCAGTGGACTTCAAAATACATAGTGATTGAAGGTATTGCTAGAAATTATGACAGCTTTCGTAACAATTTATCAAAAACCATTTTACTGCAAGAGCCAAGTTGTTTAAGTCCTTCATTGCTTATTGTAGGACAATAGGTAAGAGTTCAGTGTTTGTTAGAAGTTGCAGTCATTTGTATTTGAGTGGACACACTTTCTCTGTCCCTGCTTTAAAGAAAGGGATGTGGAACATTGAATAAACAAAGAAGTATTTCATGAAATGTTTGTTTGTTTGTTTGTTTGTTTGTTTGTTTTAAGATGTTAAGTTTTTATACCACTGCTTCCCAAAGGGAGCTCAAGGTGGTGTACATAAGAATACACAAAACACAACATCAACCACAGCAACCAAGAATTAGTGGCAGGAACAAAATGTAGATATAAGAAAAATAAAAAATAAAAAGAAATTAAAAAATAAGAATGATGCATAATCATACTGATGGAGACATTTTATAGCCTGCTCAGCTGCAGTGGGAACCTGTCTCAGAGCAACTTCTCCACTGTGCTTTGTGAGATATTCAGCTCTTAGTGCTTGACATAGAACATGTTTGCACCTTTTTAATTCACTCGTTTTCTTGGCTTGCCTCTGCTGTCATTGTCCCTTGCTAACTACCTGCCAGGAGCTGGTGATGATGCCATCCTACTTTCATCTCGCTCTGCCATCATTCTTTCAATCCCTTTCTTTCTATCCCCGTCACTGTAATCAAAACATGGTCCCTTAATAATGGAATTTTATTTCCTTTATATGAAACATTTTTGTGAAATAAACTTTGGTGAATTAGAGTGTTTCATTGAATGTTTTCAAATGACAGTTCTATCATTGAGAGATTTTTCAGCTTTAAAAATTTGCAGTCTTCAGTGTTTCCTTTCCCTTTCGAGGAGGGAGCAAAAAGGGAAGACAGGCTGAATATTGATTTTACTTTTAAAATATTCATAGCATGTTAAGTTTGTCGGAAAGAAATTTCTTTTTAAACCTGATAGGCTTCTTGAAGTGGGTTTTCACTAAAGTCTATACTGTTCTACTTGCAGATCCTTTTGATCTGAATCATAATCTTGGTGCTGGATTATCAAGAAAAAGTAAGATTCCTTGTCCTGTTTCTCTTGAACAAAAATGCTCATGTAATTGATATGTGCTCTTCCCATTTAGAGAGTTAATTATTTTTTTTTATTATTCTAGTGACAAACTTTATAATGAAGGCTTTTATCAATGGCAGGAGAGTTTTTGGTACTCCAATAAGAGGATTTCCTAAAGAATATCCTTCAAAAATGGTGAGTCTGTTTGACAACCACTGTTGTTGCCCTTGGCAGCCCTGGTGGTTTTTTCGTCTCTTCATTCACTCTGGGTTGTTAATAATGGTATTGTTTATTTGTTTATTGTTGCTTTCCCCAGTGGTTCCCTATCACTGCCGTCCTTCTCCTAACCCTTTGCACAAGACTTAACTTGCTAATCTAACTTAACTTGCAGAAAAGAGCCAAGGTGATTATGAGGCAGGGAAATCAGGAAATAAGTAGGTTACAATGTTTGTGGCTCTTTTTCTTAGCTAAAAGGCAAGCAATGGAGTAGCAAAATCAGCAGTTATTGGATGCTATGGGAAAATTGAGAGGCAGAAGGATTATTTTGTGTTTCTTAATACTAGAATTTGGGGGGTCATCTAGTGAAGGTGAATAGTGGGAGATTTGGAAATAAGGGGGAAACTACTTCATAAAGCTCAACTGTGAAAATTGCTGCTACAGGATATAATGATAGCCCTCAACTTGGATGACTGAAATTTTGAAAAATCCTAGAAATTGAGGATGTTGTTAACTTATGACTATAATGGCTGCATTTTACCTCCAGTATCAGACGCAGTATGCCTCTGTATCCCCCAGTTGCTGAGGAATATGAGTAGGAAGATCCTGTTGGAGTTTTGTTCTACCTTTAAGCATCTAGTTGATTTCTGTGTAAACAATGTTGACCTAAAGGGGTCTTCATTCTCATCTGGCATGATTTTTCTTATGCTGTAATTATTAGTGTTTCCTTATTCTGAAGTACACAGAAATAAGTGCTTTCTTAAGAGTCAAATGCTAACTTTTTGTAACTTTTTTCTAAGGAATATTTTTTTGACCCAGAAGTATTGACAGAAGGGGAACTGGCCCCTAATGATCGATGCTGCAGAATCTGTGGTAAAATTGGACATTTCATGAAAGACTGTCCTATGCGGAGGAAGTAAGAACTATTTTCCTCTTATCAAAGAACAAACTGTTTTAGTTAATAAAAATGTTTTAACTAGCAGAGTGCGAATATGATATTCCTAGTTTCTAACCAGCTAGAATTGAGAAGTTACATCTGTACTGGAACACTGTGTGTGAGAGTGCACTGCTACAGTAATTCTAAAGTGTTGATACTATGTTGAAGATGTGTTTAAATCACCTTTTGAACATGTCATTTTTTAATATATCAGTTGAATTAAAACAGTTTTATATGGAATAATAGAACTTTATATGGATTTCCTTTCCTAAATATCAGCCGGTACAATTCAAGAGCTTACAGCAGAGACTCTTTTTTGTACATAATTGAATCATGCTTCAATCAACAGTGTATGCCTTTAAAATGATTTGCAAATCATGAAACCTGAGCAGTGATGGCAAAATGAATTTGTCAGGTTAAATAAATGGACACCTAAGAATCATACAGAACTTAGTGGACACCCAAGAAGAAAATCAGAAGCCTCTGTTCATTGCAAGTGGCATTTACCCCAAAAGGATTAATTCCAGTGTGATCCAAAACAAAATTTTACACAAAGTCTGGATAACTTTCAGGTTCATTTCTCTGTGCAAGATTGACAAACTGGGTTTCCAGAAATATCTGGTTTTCTAACTGTTATTTTCCATATACTGTACTAGAAAATGTTTGTGAGTATTTCCTTACAAAATTTATAATTTCACACTCAAGTATGATTTATAAGAAATAGACTGATAGAAACTTACTTAAGGATATTACAAAATTATTAAATTAATAATTAAATTAGTCACAGCATCATCAAATATATTAGAGATAAGTTAAAAATATCACTGCCATCTTGACAATTGTTGGACTTGATGATCCATAGGGCTCCTTACAGCTCTTTAGTTCAAAATGATCTATGAATCATTTGCAGTCTTGATAGAATCAATAAATAAAAGTTACAAATAGTGGCTCCAACTAGGGATGGGCAATTCGTTTCGGAAACTACTGGTTCCAAAATGACCTATGCAAGCACATGTGGTGTTCGGAAGCCTCCAACACACAAGCAGCCAATCTCTTACCTTGGTCTGCTTCGTCATGGAGCTGAGCTCCAATGTGGAAACAGGCTGCAACATCATCTTTGCTTCTCCGTGGTGCTGGCCACTCAGGAGCTGTGCAGAGACAGGCATCATCCCGCCTCCCTGTCTGATTGGCCAGCACCACGGAGAAGCAAAGATGAGCCGCAGCCTGCTTCCTTGTTGGAGTTTAACCCTGCACGAGCTCAGACCAAGGTAAGAGATTGGTTGCTTGTGTGTCGGAGAACACCACCTTGACTCGCGCGGAATTGCCCATCCCTAGCTCCAACTACAAAAGATCATGTCTGAAGTATACTTCATGAATATTCTAAAATATATTCTCTTATGCTGGTTATGTGACATTTTCTCAAGGTACTGCTGGTGCTTTACAATTTATGGTAACTAAAATTACACTCAGGTTTCCTTTCTTATGGCTTTTGTTCTTAGACTGAGAAGACGGCATGATAGTGAAGACCCTAAAAACCAAAGATTTGCTGAAATCAAAGAAAAAAGAATTAAAGAGGAAAAAGAGATCCCAGCTAAAATTATGGAAAGAGAGGTTTTGCTAAAGGATGGGAAACTACAGATCTGCACACCCAACAAAAACAAATTGGGATGGGGAGCAATGGAAACTGGAAAAGAGAAGTCTCCCAAACAGCCCTCAGATAAATGGAAGCGACAGGAAGACAGAGATTTAAGAGAAAAGCGTTGCTTTATTTGTGGAAGAGAAGGACACATTAAAAAGGAATGTCCACAGCATAAAGGCACTGCAGGTATGAAAGGTGAGTATAGGTTTAACAACGCAAGTGTAAATTACTGAAAATATGTGCTGTTGGTTGTTTTTCTAAATTGTGTAACTGAATCCTGAGTTTTGGACATAAAATTAATGTAAGGAGTCTTGTGGCGCAGTGGTTAAATGCCTGTACTGCAGGTAAAACTGTGCTCACGACCTGGGGTTCAATCCCAGGTAGCAGGTTCATGGTTGACTCATCCTTTCATCCTTCTGAGGTTGGTAAAATGAGTACCCAGCTTGCTGGGAGGGCAATGTGTAGCCTCCATTACTTTAATTAAAATTGTTAACTGCCCAGCGACTACTTGAAGTGGTATGGAGCAGTATATAAGCAGAACACTTTGTTTTAATGTTCTTACTGGTAGAAGAGTGGTTTAATATTTTTCACCTTGCTGTTTACTTGTCCCCAAGTTCCTACTCTGAATGTCTGGGCTTTCCTCAAGAGTGATGTGGATGAGGTTCTGCTAGACTCAGTTGTTTAGAAAGTTGAGGTAGAAAGGCGCATATATATATACAGTGGACCCTTGTATAACGAAGAGCTTGTATAACGAAAAATCCGTGCAACGGAAAAAATTTCCATCCCCCCCTCCCCTTCCCCTCCCTGTCCAAAATGGGTGCAGGCACTCTCTGGGGCTCCTTACCGAAGATGCAAGCTGGCAATGGAGGAGGAGGAGGAGGAGGGCTAGGTCAGCCTGCTCGGCTTGCCTAGGCACTCACAGCAAAACTTCCTCAGGGGTGCGCGCTCATCTTTCCCTTCCCCCTTTCCGTCCCTCTTTCCCTTCCCCCTTTCCGTCCCTCTTTCCCTTCCCCCTAACCCACACCACCCGCCGTTGCTCAGTCCCAGGGGCGGTTTCGCTTTCCCCCGAGCGCAGCAGCAGCAGCAGCAGCGAAGCGTCTCTGCCGTCCCTTGCGGCGCGCTCAGGTCAGGAGCAGAT
>JAHTLZ010000237.1:39597244-39618962 GCA_023846285.1 Phrynocephalus versicolor | reverse complement strand
TTTCTACACGGGAAGAAACCCGAATCCACCCTAACATGCATACCTATACCCGTGAAAATCTACGAAAACATATATATATATATACACACACACACACACACACACACAGTTCAGTAATTACATTTTCATCTTTCCCAGGTACTCTAAAGTCAGAAAGCCCATGTGGGTCCCCTCTATCCAGTGCAATTAAACACTCTGGTCGATTACATCAGGTAACTACTATTTTAGACATTGATGTATTTATTAAAAATAGGCTTTCTCTTCTAAATATATGTGACACAACTCATGCAAGTTAAGTATATCATATCAAACATTCACTGCTGTTGTTACATGCCATCAAGTCTCCTCTGACATGGTGACCCTTTAGGGATTCCATCCATCTCTTATTTCCTCTTCCTCTTTTCCAGCTACCTTCAGCTTTTCGCATCATTATCTTTTCCAGAGAATCCTGTCATCTCATTATGTGCTTGAAATAGGACAGCCTGTTTCAACATTTTTGCCTCCAGAGCTCTGAAATAGCTCGATTTGATCTAGGACCCACTTGTTGGTCATTCTGGGAGTCCAGGGTATCTGCAAAGTCCTCCTCCAGAACCATATTTCAGACAAATATTTCAAATATTCTTTTCTGCCAGGTTTCTTTACTGTCTATCTCCCATAGTCATACATGATGACTGGAAATACAATAAAGTCGATTAACTTTGTATTCGTCTCCAGTGATTAAGAAATCACAAATGTAATGTTGCTGCTGTGGCATGGTGCTTTAGGTAACCTCAGATGTTTGCTTTTGTCTTTTTAAGGGTCTCCTTCCACAGGAAGAAAAAAAGCAGCAGAAAGGAAAAATATTCTTAAGTCCACAGCCAGGTTTGTGTACTAGACTTCTTTTAATGCAGATCCTACAATGTTAATAAAGTGCACATGCATAGTTCTAACATACACACACAAAGTAATCCATACATGCTACAAAGAAACTTAAACTGTTGTGTACAACACAGGTGAACCATTTCCTCTGTTCACTTCCATTCTGCAGCAGCTTTCTTTCTATCTGCAGCTCAACCAAGCTGTTTTAGGAAGGATCTCAGACTATTAGAACAAGCCGTGGGGAGAGGGCTCAACAGGAATGCAAGTTTATTCTGTTCAAGCTGCTTCCTGCCATGAGTAGTTTTTAGAGATCCAGATAAAAAGATATGTTCTTAGATGCCTACTTTGTTTTTAAATAATGCATGAAAGCATGTCTCTGTCCAAGCATCCTTTTAGAGACATTCTCTTCTATGGGTGGTATTGCCATTTGCAGTGCCTGCATTGCCTCGGGATGTTCGTAAATCTGCGGTGCTGGAAGGCAGTTTTAAGAACATCCCAAGGGAACAGAGACTCTGCCCCTGTGGCTCTAATGAGATAGAATCCATTGAGCATATGATGCTCAGATGCAGTAGGCATAAAAAGACCCAGGCAAAATACATCACACCACTCTTAAAAGATATGGCAGGCCAATCGATCTTGGACTATTGTAATCAATTGCTAATTGACCCAAGTCGGACTACTACTGAACTGGTGGCAAAATTCTGGGCAGCATGTCGTAGCAACAGATAGCTGAGCTCTTAAATCTTGGTTTTATATTGTTATATTTGCTGTCTTAAAGGCTTTTTAAAAAATAACTTTTTTGTTTTATATATTGATCACTGTAATGTTTGCCAGTTTTTAAACTTTCTAGCTATTTTTTCATATTTTATTTTACTCTGCTCTATTCTGTTTTATCTTATGTCTGGCTTGATGCCGTAATAATAAACCTTACCAGTGCCTGCATCAATAAATAACAGGTTGTTTTGTTTCTTGGTCAGAAGCACTTCAATTTCTATAACATGTGGTAACAAATTTTCACTGATACCTTCAGTCTGCTTCAGCACATCACATTCTCCTAAAGCTGTTCCCAAGGCCTAGGGGACACTGCATTACAGAATGTGAAATGGTACAAAGAGCTGCAGGAGTGTTGGAGATGGAACTCAGGTGCCCTATCTTGTGCAGGTCCTTTTTGCTAAGGCAAAAAACACCATGGCGTACTATCTTGTTTTTTCATCTTCAGTCTGATTAACCATTAGAAAATGAATACTGTATAATATTGGAGGTGTTTTTGTTTTCTGATGAAAAGCCAGAAAGCAATACATAAAGCAAGAGAACAATTAGGAAGGCGGCCAAAATGTGATAAGAAGTAATTTCAGTTATCTTCAGAACAAGGGAGAAGAATTTCTCGGTAGAACAAATAATTCTGTCTTCCATTGGAAGGATTTCTCACTTTTGGGAAGTGATGTATTTTTTAAAAGACTTGAGACAACTTGTGACATTTAGGGTAGATTATTTTGTTCGAGCTTGGAGAGATTTTAAAGTCGGACTTCAGTAACACCCCGTTTCTCCTCAGCTGAGCAGAATGGATTTCATGTAAAACATATGAATGTTAGATGCCTTGTAGAGTCCCTGCCTGCCTTTAAGAAAGCAGTTAAAACGCTGCTTTGTAGAGATGCATTTGGCGACCATTAATTAATATCTTTTTTGGACCTGTAACTTAGATTGCCTGACGGTTTGTTATTAATGTTTTGTTGTTGTTGTTGTTGTTGTTGTTGTTGTTGTTGTTCTGCTCTTTATTTTTATTGCATTATTGTAAAACGCCCAGACTTCTGGTTAGAAGATGGGCGGTAAATAAATAAATAAATAAATAAAATGTGTGTTCTTTTGTGGTTACACCTTAATTAATGGCTTTTTCTCTCCTTGGCCCCCACAGGTAGCCTTTCCAGTAAATATATGACTCAGGGAAAAGCTTCACAGAAGAAGCCCCATCAAGATTCATGAGAGACTGAAACAATATTTTAAGATGCAATACAGACCGTCCATTTCCTTAAGAAATTTTTATTTTCTTTATAGCCTCTGGGTTCACAAAACAGCAGCATAATCTTCAACATAAAGATAAAAACATATTTCATTTTAATTAAATCGCTAAAGATGAGAATGCAATGGGTTTTAATGTTTCTTTATACCATGAATCCCTGCTCTTAATAGATAGAGCATTTTAATAAATAACCAGGCTGTTTGTATTTACTAGGTAAAACACATAGATGGGGGAAGTATCTAACACAAACCACTTCTTCCTACATTCAAACTGAATATATTTGAGTGCACTTCAAAGGTGTGCAGGCCAAATACAGCGACACCTTCAAAATACTATTTTTCAAGGACAAAAGGGGTATTTATTTGTGACGAACACTTCCTGATTTCTTGTGTTAAAAGTGCTTGAAAATGTTTTTGGACTGCTACTGCTGTATTTGCAAATATTTTAATCTGTGGGGAACTAAGACCTGAACATTAAGTAACATTTTATGTAAACTCTATGGGTTAAAACAGTGCCATTGAGTTTTCTTCCTTTTATTTTATGATAATTGAAAGGCTGCTGTGCTTGTGTACAGAGACTGAGACGCCAGTTCTGTTTGCTGCTGCTATGATTCTATCCCATTGTGTACAACACAGGAACAAATTTTCTCTAAGGAAACAAAGGGTGTATTTGGCAGTCAGAAGACGAATGCACATCTGCTTTTTTGAAAAGTAAAAGAAAATGATCTGTGTGCTGATTAAGAATCTACTTTTGTACTTTCATCAAGGCTTAATGTCAGGATTTCTGCAGATGGTACAATATACCCTTTTTGTGAAATGTATACAGCAAAAAATTAAGCCACTGTTATTTATGACCTGGAAATAAAATAGCCAAGTGAAAACTTTCAACTTCTACATTCTTTTTGTATGTTAAATGAAGTACTTTGTGAAAGAATTATACATATGTGAACATTTACTATCTTTTTTTGCTATGTAACGGTATTACAGCCCAAGGTAATATATGTTCAGAATTTTCATTTAGTTTCCATATTTTGTCCACTTCAGTCACAGAAATGACTATAGCTGATTTATAGAAATATGGATGTACTTAAATGTTTTATAATCAAAGTGATTCAGATTTAAATCGAATTTAAATCATGTCATTTTAAATCACTTCTCGGTGAGACGTGATGTAAATTATGTTTCTTTTCACATAATTGTCCACTTGCTTCCTATAATATTGTGTTTTTCACAATTCATACTGTGGCAAAGGCCAGAACAAAACAGGAAGAGGTGAAATAAGCAGTCAAAATCTGTGTGTGGAATATGATTCTGAGAACGTTTTGTGGCTTGCTGCATTGTTTTCTTATAGTCATGCATGACTAGTGAATTGATTGTTTCACCAACTCAGAAATGCTGTTCAGAATCTTTTTGCAAAATATAGACATTTGGCCTGGAAAGAACACTGGAATGTGATTCTAAGGATATTTTATAGCTTCTCATTAGTGAATAGAGTTAGCTTGGCCAACTCAGACATGGTCATTCTATGGCGTTTCCTGCAATATGCATCTGTGGCTCAGAATGAGATGTCAAATAGATTCCAGTATGGGTAATGGAATATGATTGCTGTGGATGTTTTGCTCACTGAGGAATCAATCTGATCATCCAACAGGTTGGATTAATCTACTCACTCATTGGTTTTCCAGGCTGTTTTCTGCAATACACTCATACCTCAGCTTACAAAGTTGATCCATTCTCCAGGACGTCTTATGTTCTGGAAAATTGATGAACTGAAAACACATGGGGGCGCAATGCATCCTGGGTACTTTTTCCGCTAAGCCTTATGAAAAGCGAGGTATTGCAGGGGGGATCATAAGCGGAGACATTGTTTCCAATGGATATCCTTTCATGAACTGAAAATGTTAACAGAGGCGTTCATCAACCGAGGTGTGCCTGTAGTTTGTGTGTTTTTTGCCCAGAAGAGCTACAGCTGTTTCTTGAGGATTCTTACTTCATTTATATACCTGGAAGCTGAATCATGACAACTGGACTTTTCTTGTGAGATTGAAATGTTTCGCTACTCATCCAAGAAGCTTCGTCAGTCTGAGGAAAGTTAGTGGTGAGGCCACTAATGCATAGTTCACCTTAGTTTCACATCACCCTGGTCTGAATAGGCTCAGAAGTGTGATGTGCTTTTGATTTGTCTGGGGATCGATGAAAGGGCAGCAGGATAACCTCCACCAGAAGGGCAAAGCTAAGAACCCATACTGTAGTGGGTGTTGGGAAGGGTTGCATAGTTGTGGGACTTTCACACACCCCAGGTCACTGCCCATCTAATGAGCCTATTCAGACCAGGTTAATGTGAAACCAAGGTGAACTACAAATTGGAGACCTTGCCACTATATTTCTTCATAGTAAGGAAGCTGCTTGAATGAACAGCGAAACAGTTTGATCTCACAAGAAGTCGAGGTGCTATGACAGCTTCCAGATAACCTCACCTGGATGGCTGAGAATCTTCAGATTCATTTATACACTCACTTTGTCAACATCTGCAGTGCAGTTATTAATTTGTACACATGCACATTTCATTGTGAAAGAAGCTACAGCTGCAAAATGGTTTTAGGATTAGTGATCAAATATTTTATTTAAGAGCAACAGAGTCCCAGTTTAGGATTAAACAAAAGCTGCATGCCAATGAAGCAATTTTAAACAAATTATCTTTGCAAGCAGCAGTGAGAAACTGTTTTTTTCCCCTAAAAGGGCAGGGTCTTGATCATTTTGAGATTATCAGGTATTTTGGGGTTAAATGCCACCGGTATGCCAATGATACCCAGCTCTACCTCTCTTCACCTCTGGATTCTAAGGGAGCTACTATCTTAACTTTACATGAGTGTTTAGCTGCAGTAATGAACTGGATGAGGATGAACAAGAATAAATGAAACTAAACCCGGACAAGACAGAGGTGCTCCTGGTCAGTTGAAAAGGAGAACAAGGGATAGGGATGCAACCTGTAGTGGATTGGATCACCCTCCAATTGAAAAATCAGGTACACAGCTTGGGGATGCTCTTGGACCCATCCTTCAGCTTGGATGCCCAGGTCACAGCTGTGGCCAGGAATGCATTTGCACAATTAAGGCTAGTATGCAAGTTGCGCCCGTTTCTTGAGAAACCATCTCTGGCCATGGTGACACATGCCCTAGTGATGTCCCAGCTAGAGTACTATAATACGCTGTATGTGGGGCTAGCGATGAAAGGTCTCAGGAAACTTCAACGGGTCCAAAATGCAGCAGCCAGGTTGCTGACTGGGGCAGGGTACAGCGATCACATTACACCCCTAATAAAGCAGCTCCACTGGCTGCCAATCAGCTGTTGGGCACAATTCAAGGTGCTGACCTTGACCTACAAAGCACTGTAGGGCCTGGGTCCTAGCTACCTTAAAGATTGAATTTCACAGTATGAACCGCTTGGGTAAGGTAATCAGGAGAGGCCATTCTCTCCATCCCACCACCTTCACAGGTGCGTCTCAGAAGAACACATGAAAGGGCCTCCTCTGCTGCTGTGCCCAGACTCTGGAACTCCCTCCCACAAGAGGCCAGGACTGCCCCATCTCTGCTGTCTTTCCGGAAGCAGGCAAATACCTTTCTCTTCAGGCAAGCTTTCCCTGAATGATAGACTACCTATTATATGTCTTTTACCTGAATCTATCATACATGAACACATAGACTTTATTTATAGACATTGTGATTGCATTGACACTATGTTCTCAGTTTCCCTCAATCATAACTTTACATGGAATTTTACTTTTTTTAACTGCTCATCCTCTGTGGTAGGTTTAATGTAATGTTGTCTTTTGATGCTGTAGTTCTCAATACTTGTATATGTCTTAATTGTACAGAGATGTATATTATGCCTCATTATGTAAGCCGCCTTGGGTCGTTTTTCAAGGAGAAAGGCGGGGTAAAAATACCCTTAATTAATTAATTAAACACTAATAAAGGTTTTGGTGCCAGGTAATTCCAGTTAATGCCATATTAGAAAAGATCTGTAAATACTTAGATAGCATTTGCTTTACGTATACGATGCCATCACGACCCCTTGAGAACGCCTCAGCCCACCCGGCCTTGCAAGTGGCCCCTCAAGACCACAACTCTTCCCGCCCCCTCTGTGCCGTTTCCTCCGCTGATTGGTCCGCCGCGCCTGCCGTGCCCGAGCCTGCCTTTCTACAGGCACACAACCCATCCAATAGGAATGAGCGCCCCCCTAAAGGCTCCGCCTCCTCAAGTGACGCAAGCCGCGCGGCGGCCGGGACGTCGCGCTGTAACGTCCCTCCGTCCGCCGTGTCCATGGGCAACCTCCGAGGACGGGTCTGAGAGGGCAGGAGGAGGAGAGGTGGGGGGCGGCGGCGGCGCGGGGAGGAGTCGGCGCTCGAAGAGGAGATGGCTTCTTCGATGGTCAGAGCCACCGTCCGGGCCGTGAGCAAGAGGAAGATCCAAGCCACCAGAGCGGCCCTAACGCTGGTCAGTAGTTGGGCGAGGCGTGACTCGTTGCGTGCCTTCGCCACCTCTCGCGCGCGTGGGGGAGGGGGAGCGCCTCTTCTCGGGGCGCTACCGGTTGGTAAACAAGCGTATTGCGCAGGCGTAGCCCGCGAGCCTTCTCTGAGGGGACGTGTGGGAGGGAGCCCTCAGCGGCTCTGCGCCCGCCCGCCCCTTTTGCCCCTCCCCCCCCCGAGTATAGGATTCCAGGGTGTCCAACAGCAGGCAGAAATGCGTCAGGTGGAGCGTCGTCGTCTTCACCACCACCACCACCACCTAAGAATGGAAGGGACACCCCCCCCACACACACACACGCGCGCGCGCGCGCGCACGGGTCATGGCTCCGCAACTTGTTAATAATTCTTTCAGATTTATTTATTTATTTAGAATACCTTTTTTTAACCCCACCTTTCTCCTTGGAAAAGGACCCAAGGTGGCTCACGATCATGAGGGACAATATACAGCCCAGAACATTTAAGGCGTAATTCAAGTTAAGAACAGGGGGTGAGAAGAGGCATCTTAGAACATTAAAAGGTAACACTAAAGCTCCAAAGAGCACCAAAAAAGAAAAAGAATATCCCTGTGCAACACGTGTTAATGCCAGCTTGGCTAGCTATGGCAAAAAGAAAGGGGGAGGGTCCCCCTGTCCTCTTATAAGCACCTGTAGATAGGGTATGCCTTGTCCCATTCCAGACCTTTGTTTAATGTGCCTAGGGGATTTTTTCAAACATGTCATTGTAGCTCACCTACAGTTTCTAAAAAAAGTCATAATTGCTGAAAAGGTGCACAGCCCTGTTATCCTTTGAATCTGAACATCTGAATCCCTTTCAGTTTACCAGTAGATACTCAAGGAATTTGTCTTGAACCAAAACAAGTGTTGCACGCTTGAAGTTTGACATTAACTCCTTTTCCTATGTTTTAGCTTGTGTGTTTAATGATTGCACAGACTGGAAGCAGGACAACCCCTGGTGACACCATCCAATTGGTTTCATGCAGTTGCTGGGACCCTGGTCCTTTCTGGTTTCAGTGCTTTACGCAGAATGTAGAAATAGATTCAAAGCCCATATAGTTATGTATGGGTAGAGGGCTGTGCTTACAATTGGGAACCTGGTATAGCCACAGGTAGATAATGTAATTGAAATAAATTCCCAGTCCCCTAAATATTTAGGATCCCATTTAGCATGTTTTGCCTTTGTAGTAAATAGAAGTAAAGGGCTACTATTACTGTACATGTTGTACAAATACCTTGAAAGCTTTCCACATTGCCAAATATGTTTACAATGAAATGTTTGGTTAAGAAAAATAGACAAAATGAACTGGTGATTAAATATTTTGTTCACACAAAAAGGTGTACTTAGAAATGATTTTAACCAAAATATTTTTAAAACATCTGAGACGTAGCATAGTAGTGACATAAAGTTTTGTAACATGAATTTTGGGAAAGAATATATGTTTGGAATGAAAATTTTAAATGTAGATACTATTATACCCCCAAACTTATGCAACAAGAGTTATCCAGATAAAACCGTAATCATAAAACCCTAATTATTCTGTCTTTATGTTAAATCAGCATGCAGACGGGAAGTGGGGATAGTACGTGTTGCCTCCCTCCCCGATCTCTATGTGGTTCAGTGAAGAGTACCACAATTCCTACAGTGATACAGGTGTATGTTAAATTGGAAATTTTAGTTGTGGCAATGTTCCAGTTGGCATACATATGCTATGAATGTACACATTTGAGCGTAGGTCTGGAGGGGAACAAAACCGTCACATGTTGCACATGTACACGGGAAGAATTACAAACTGTGGCATCTCCATGGCAGGTTAAACGAGAACCAGAAGAGGGGCTACAGGAACGTTGGGAAGCCCAATGGCAAGAGTTCTTGAGGACACATCAGGCCCCTCACTCAGGATGGGAGAATATAACTGTATCTGAGGAGCTGAAGCCATGGGATGACACTAAGGCTTTTCTGGCCTCCTTCGAGCAAGTCGCAACAGCATGCCGGTGGCCTAAAGACAAGTGGGTTGCCCTCCTCCTGCCAGCCCTGAGCGGAGAGGCTGAACAGGCTTTCAACAGCCTCAGTACCCAAGACAGGGCAGACTATGGAAGAGTGAAGGCAGCCATCTTGCAAGGGGAGGCCAACGCTAGGGAGAGGCAGCGCCAGCACTTCAGACAGTTCTGCTATCAGGAAACAGAAGGGCCAAGAGGTGTCTATAGTCGACTCCGAGAACTTTGTCATCAGTGGCTGAAAGTAGAGAGACACAGTAAGGAGCAGATCCTGGAGGTTCTGATCCTGGAACAGTTTCTGACTGTCTTGCCTCAGGAAATGCAGACGTGGGTCAGGGAGCATGGTCCAGAGACTTGTGCCCAGGCTGTGCTCTTTGCAGAAAGTTTCCTTGTTAAGCAGAAGGAGACCACAAGGCAGGAGGAGCAATTCCCAGTTGTAGAAGATGTGGAGTCATCCCAAATGAGTCAAGGTCAACCCCCAGATGCCCGGAGGAGGTTTCTGTGCAGGGAGGAGCAAATTGAAGAGGGAAACTCATTGGGAAAGAAGCTAATCCTTCACGATAAGGAAAGCACTTTTCAGCAGGATTGCCCAGAGCATTATGAATCCAGAGATGCATTGCTGAGAGGAACCAGTGCACTGCAAAATGATGAAGCAGGAATAAGATGTGTGAGTCATCTGAGCCCAGAGAGCGAGCAGATAGCTGACCTAGAGGTGGCTAATGCTTTCCCCAGCATGAAAGGTCAGTTTAACCAGAAGAGATCCAGAGCACACCACAACATCCACTTCTCTGGAAGACAATTCCCTTGGAGCTCAGGCCTTGGAGTACATGAAAGATTCAAACAAGGGAAGAAAGTATACGAGTGCTTAGAGTGTGGGAAAGTTTTTGATCATAAAGGAAATTTTAAGAATCATGAGAGAGTGCATACTGGAGAGAAGCCATACAAGTGCTTGGAGTGTGGGAAAAGCTACATTCAAAAGGGGAACCTTATGATCCATGAGAGAACCCACACTGGAGAGAGACCATTTATGTGCATGGAATGTGGGAAGACTTTTAGTCAAAAGGGAAACCTTGCCAAACATGAAAAAATGCATACAAGAGAACCTGTATAAGCATGTATGTTCTCTGTTGACTGACAGTGATGTATAACGTATTGTTGAGTTATGGCTCTGAAAAAGGCCAAGACCGGTCAAAGGATCTTGTTCATGCTATGCATTTTGATATCTGACACTATATAAGAGGATATAGAAAAGCTGTGTACTGTATTCCGTTGTTGAAACTGTATGTAGTTGTATTGTGCATTTCTGTAAGCCCCGCTGAGAGGACTTGTTGACCTGAAGGGTGCCCAAAAACGATTTCAAAAATAAAACAAGTAAGCATTGATTTAGCTCATTTGTGCTCCTAAAGACATAGGTTGGGAAACAGGGCAACAGAAAGATATTCCACAATGCATGTGTTGATGGAACATATGGACAGAATGTAAGATTTTTCAGGTAGTCATCTGGAGGGAAAAATTTACTGACTTGCTGGTGCCCACTTTGAGTAGTGTAATATCCAGTATATTACTAATTCGTTTGTTGCAGCAATGCCATTTTCAGCATTTCTTCCAATGGACAGAGCAACAGAAAACTGTCAGTCCCACACTAAAGCAGTTTCCATACTGTGCCTAACATAAAAGGTGGAAACATCAGGCCAATGGATACAGTTACTCATTGGTTAAAGTTATGTGAGCATCCACTTTCCACAAGATAAATGCAGTATATGCTTAAATAAATAGTCCTTCCTCACTGTCATTAGTTGAATGTGCAGGCTAGATAAAGTACAAGTAATAGATATTAGTGTTATAATCATTTTTTATTAAATTTAATATTATCTGATTATAAAATCAGTGTCCCATCCATGAGAAGTGCAGCGGGACAGCTTGTGATACTCTTCAAGGTGTAGTTCCTTTCGTAAAAAAATAATTTGAAAACCTGCATGCACACAAGCCTTCATATAAATCAAATCAAATTTTATTATACGGTCATAGGATAGGCCAGGTTATTGACAAGAAAATCAGGGACTACAAGCAAATACATAATATGAAGACTTATTAAAGAGAATAAAAATGTGGTTATACAAATAGATACAAAATGTGAAGAGTTATTGAAATGTTTTCATATAAATGTTATCCAGATAAAACACCATATAAAATGGATTGCTAGACTGCAGGCATGGGCTTTGCTTGCTATCAATATGAAGTACAAGCACAGAACAATTTGCGAGTGGCATCACAGAGTTTCAAAAGCAGTAGTTGAAGAATTGTTGCTATTTTTAACATTGTTTGATCATAGTCCTGTGAACATCTGGTAGTGAGGACACTATGACAAATGATACCTTAAATTGATTTATATTATTTTGACTTTGTTCCAAGTGAGCAATAAAAACATTTTACAGGATTTTTAATTATAAAATGGCGCCATTTTAATCCTAATGATATCACTGCATTAAGTGAAGATGTTATCACCAAGTCATGCAGGATTGCTAAGTCTTACACACTTCTTACATGCCCACTGATGGACCCTTGTGTATTCGTCCTGAGTACACCAGCACCATCCCATGCTGGTCTTTGATCAAATATGAGTCAGCTAGACATGAGAATAGTAGCAATAAGAGAATCCCCATCAGATGTAACTTTGATTTCTGCTGGAAATGGCATATGTAAGGTTTTCCCTCTTATGTTATCTGCAAATGAGCACTAAAACAAGCAGATTTGCTTGAAGAAGTGAAAACTTTGGTTGGATTTTAAGACGTATTCAGTGAGGCATTATAATTCTGCCTACACCATAGCAAAGAAGAAGATGGCATAGGAAATGGCAAATATGTAATATGATCAGTTGTTCTCCCTTGACAAAAATGGGGGACTCTGGCTTAAAAACAAGGTGGCAGGGACACAATGAAGATATATAACATGCATAGTCGAAATGAAGCGAAGAGAATTTTTTGTATGTGTTATAATTTAATAACTGGGTTATCTCCACTGAGCTGAATGATGGGAGATAAAGGTGTTTTAATTACTCTTGAATATATAGAAAAACGGGAATTTGCTACTAAGAAATAACGATGGGTTCCCATCCCATGGCAGCTTTAAAAGATAATGCCATTGTAGTGTTGAATTTAAAGATTAGCAAAAACGGGCCAGGAAAAGCATCTCCTTTGTGGATTTTCAATAGTGTTTTAATGTTAATATACTGTATATTAACAAATTATGCAGCCAGTTTTCTTTATTAGTTTATTGTGAGGTATGGTGGATGTCTGTTTTATGTTCTTCTCAGTAATATTTGTTACAGATTCTGCAATTTTGTTTCTCCTACCAATAAATGTTTGAAAGTCACTTTAAAGAATCACGAACTTTGTTGATACCACTAAGTTGAACCACACATTGCATTAAATATATTTATGTCTTTTATTTATTTATTGGATTTATATACTGCCCATCTGGAACAGGGCCTCCAATAAATGTATGTCACCAAAGTTTTTAATTAGTTGATTTTTGAATACATATTTGTGGAGCTCCAAGTATTAGTTGATTTTTGAATACATATCTGTGGAGCTCCAAGTGCTTATCTTCAATATCTAGGAAAGTTTTCTCAGAAAGATTGATGTTTCAGTATTGTTCTTGTCACCACAGTAGGTAATAAATAAGTGGAAAGGCAGCGAGCAGGCCAGATCAAGACCATGCAGAGTTGGGAACAGCATTTGAAACCATTGGCTCTTTTGCAACTGAATTGTGGAAATAGTCTGGGGACAAGGGAATGAGACGCTATCTGTTTTAAGTTTTAAATTTTAAATAGTTTTGTATGCTGAGCTGACTAAACTAAACTAACATACCATATATACTCGAGTATAAGTCGACCCGAGTATAAGCCGGGGCCCCTAATTTAAACCCCCCAAACTGGGAAAATTTATTGACTCAAGTATAAGCCTAGGATTGGAAATGCAGCAGGGCCTGGCAACTCCTCCTTTGTGAGCTGGGTGTGTGTGTGTGATGTTTAAAATGACTTTTAGCCATCGAGGCAAGTGCTTGAGTTGGTGGCTAAAAGTCATTTTAAACATTGTTTTAAAATGACCTTTTAAACATGGGGGGGGGGTCAGGAGAGGTGGCACACAATGTTTAAAATGACTTTTAGCCACTGACCCAAACTTGCCTCAGTGGCTAAAAGTATTGACCCGCATATAAGCCGAGGACCCTTTTTTTCAGCCTAAAATTAGGGCTGAAAAACTAGGCTTATATTCGAGTATATACAGTAAATTGGCCTGTCAGTGCTTATAGCCTAATCTCCTTCTCGAGAAATTGGGTAGTTGTCCTTGTTCATTTTTATACTGTTGATATTGATTGTGGGGAATGGAAATATGCTCTGAAACTAGCCTTTGAATACTGGAAATATAAAATATAAATTAGGATGACTGAATGCAAATGATTATTCGTCAAATGCAAAACTGTTAATAATAAACATGTATTTCAGACCCCTTCTGCTGTGAATAAGATAAAACAACTGCTTAAAGACAAGCCTGACCATGTAAGTAGAGGTTGAGGGTATTCCTAATGTTATGTCATAAATTTAACAGTTGCAATATCCAGTTAATGTGCATAATACTGGCAGCTGTCTTTGTAGTATGTGTGGTATCTGTCAATGTTGACACTTCATAAAATAGCGGAAATGATCTGCAAATCTGAATAATGTGGTTTAAATTTACAAAAATGCCTTTTTGACCTTTACTGCATATACTACCATATAGAGATCCAAAATTATTATGGGTGAGACTGGTGTTTTTCTCCTGTATAATTCCAAACCGTGTCTTGTAAAGTGTAATGAAATTTGTTGAATGTCTTTATATGCTATAAAGATATCTAGATTAACAAGTGTCTAGTTCATTATTAGCAAATGTAATGTTACAGTTCAGTTCACTTTCTGTCTTGGCTATTGTAAGTAAGTGACAGCATACATGGTATAGTAATTTAAGACTTCAGTTATGCTAAACATGTGCAACTGAATAAGATTTACAGCAACAATCTGTACTTATCTAGTCAGAAATAAATCTCATTGAGATTAGTGCAGCCTACTCTTGGTTGCTTGTAAACAAGAGCAGTGTGCTTCAGGCATGTAGATTGTTCTCATTTACAAACACCACTAAGTCCTTGCCAGCATAACCAATGGTTAGGGATTGTGAGAGATACCATCTCAGCCGTGGAGACACAGAAATTCCTCAGTCATTTGTTAAATGTCTGATTCTCCTTCATGGCCTTCGTGAAGCCACACAGATGGGTTCTCCCAGCGCTTGCCCTAGGTATTATCAGTAGAGATGTGAAGACCCCACCCCACCTAAAAAGAAACAGCATTCTCTCCCCCCCCCCAAGTGGAAAAATAGAAGTTTGGGGAAATATAGGAGAAACTTTGATAAAATGTTATGCTTATTCAGAATGCAAAAACTATAATATGAAGAGTTATTTATAAATATATACTAGTGCACAATAGCAGGTTATTGACATATACAGCAGTCATATCCAGAAGGAATTTTTGTACATAGTGAATGCTGTCATTTTCATGAGAAGAGGATATAATGCCCTCCATTGCTTACAAATTGCAGCTTTTGCTGGTCTTCGTTCTAATTAAGTAGAGTTAAAGCAAGACAATTTCTTTCTAAATAATTAATATTCGAAGTTATTAATATAAAATTGAATATTGCTAAAGTAGAAGATAAATTTAGGGTTGATCAATCAGTATTGCATACATTTCAACTTTTTCCAATATTTCAATTTTTATAATCGCTATGTAAAAAAAATAATTCTGAAATGTTAAACATTATATTTCAGATAGGAGTTAAGGTTGGTGTTCGTACAAGAGGCTGTAATGGACTTTCTTACACACTAGAATATACAAAATCAAAAGGAGATTCTGATGAAGAAGTAGTACAAGATGGTAAGTGTGTTTGCAAAAATGCTGCATTTTTTGCTCTACAAGATGCACCTAACCATAAGACACACCTAGTTTTTAGAGGAGAAAAACAAGAAAAAATGTTTATCCTAAGGTTTCATGGAGGAGACCTCCTTGCAAACAAGGTGATTTTTGACTCGTGAATCCAAGCTGCAAAGGAGATGGTTGCAAACGGGGTGATTGGGACTGGGGAATCCGGGCTCAGTTTGATTGTTGTATTGTTTCTTCATTGGGTTTGTCTTGCCCTCTTTCTTAACCGCCCAGAGTTCTTTTGGGAAGACGGGAGGTATAAAAATAAATAAATAAATAAATAAATAAATAAATAAATAAATAAATAAATAAATAAATAAATGGGGAGGGTTGCAAATGAGGAGATTGGGACTGGGGAATCTAGGCTGCAAAAGGGGAGGGCAGAGGCTCTGGAGGAGACCTCTTTGCAAATGAGGTGATTTTGACTCAGGAATCTTAGTTGCAGAAGGGGAGGGGTTGGGAGAAGCTCCCTGGAGGAAGCCTCTTTGCAAATGAGGTGATTGTAACTGTGGAATCCTGGTTGCAGCAGGGGACGGTAGAGGCTCCATGCAGATAACTTCTCTCTAAATGAAAAGCTGTGATATATAGGTAGCGAGGACTACTGTATTGGCTCTATAAGACATACAGACATTTCCCCTTACTTTTGAGGGGGGAGTGCATCTTATAGAGTGATAAATACAGTAATTGCTAATCCCCTTTCTACCCTGTTAAAGAGAGGCAGCTCTCTTTAACAGTAGCTGTGGCTGTTTCCATACAGTAGAAGACAATGTTAGAGATGAAAGCAACCAAAATAATTTCCATCCATTGTACAACAGAGATGGGGAGCATGTGACTCCCAAGACATTGTTGGGCTATGCTCCCCATCCTCCCTCTTCATTGTTTGTGCTCACTAGATATTGGGAGTTGTAATCTTGACAACATGTGGAAACCCTCCACCTTTGCTACAACAGAGGCAGGTTTGAGTTTTTTGCTCCTTACTTCTGAGTGAAATATCCAATACTTCTTGATATCCGCGAAATGCAGATGCCTTAGTAAACTGACCTTGGACTGCTTCTGCCTGCTGTGTTTCCAAAGAAAGGTTTTTAACCCCCTCCTGACCTCTTAGGAAACCTTGCTGCCACTAGCTCAAGGTCTTTTTGCTGGTATGTCAGGAGGGGGTTAAAAACTTCTCTTTGGAAACAGCAGCTGAGCAGCTCAAGGTCAGTTTGTTGAGATGTCAGGAGGGGGTTAAAAGCCTCTCTATGTAAGCGAAATTCAGATGCCTCAGCAAGGGCTGCTCCTCCACTTGCAAAGAGAAGCTTTTAACCCCCTACTGAAACCTCAGCTGTCAGGAGGGGATTAAAAACCTCTCTTTTCAAGTGCTGCCTGCTTCTCTCAAGGAAAAAAAGGGATATACAGAGACTGTAATATATGAACCACATTGTGACTGCTGTATCTTGCTTGCAAGACTTAGCCCTTAATGGTAACATAGTGTTTTTCATAAAGCAGATAATTGTAGAATATGCCAAGTATTTCAATTTTTTTCTCCTTTTTCTCAAGGTGTTAGAGTGTTTATTGAGAAAAAAGCACAGCTTACACTTCTAGGAACTGAAATGGATTATATAGAAGACAAACTATCCAGCGAATTTGTTTTCAATAACCCAAACATCAAAGGAACATGTGGTTGTGGAGAAAGCTTTAATATATAACGTACCAGGACTGATTCCATGGCCTTCAGCACCACAAACCTGCTTTCTAAAATAATCACATGGCATGTGTTCAGGACTTTCAGCTTTGTCACATATGGCTGTCTTTTTGGGGGAAAATAAAAGTACTGTCTTTTAAAAAAAGTAATCTGTGTGTTAAATTCTAGCCCTTGCATATTTTCAATTTTGAAGGCTGTTTCTGGAAAAGCTAAGAAAACCAAGTAAAATAATAAACACAGCTTTAATTTAATTTGCAGAAAATTATTTTTCTTCATCTTAGTGGTCCTGTCACGTCTTCATAATATAAACTACATACTGAAAAGCATTACGCAAACTTGTATTTCTGTGTGTTTGTCTTCGACGGAATTACACTGCTATGTGTGTTGTGAAGCACACTCAACATTTACAAGAAATTACAAACACTGATTATTTGAAACATGTTATGTGTCTATTTAGATAAGTTTTCAGAGGCTTACATAGCATGAGGCAAATCAGTACACATTTTGATACCATATACTAGACCAATGTTGGTGAACAGGTGCCAAAGGTGGTACTCGGAGCCCTTTCTGTGGGCACCCGACATCGCCCCTTCACAGCCACCTGTATTCAGGTTAAATTGCTGTATTGGCACTTTGCGAAAAATTAGTGGGTTTTAAATCGAGTTTGGGCATTCAGTGTCTAAAAGGTTCACCATCACTGTACTAGATCCTGCTCCCTTAATTTACCTCTCCCTCCCTTCCCCCAAAAAGTGAGTAAATATTTTATTGCTGCCGAGAAAGCCACTAGTATTTTAAAAATATGCTTGATATTAGACAGTGAAAAAGATAGCATAATCCTGTTTGTTTGTTTTTTTTAAAATAAAACAGCTTGTTTTGATCCATTTTTCAAATATCCTGAAATGAATATTTAAAGCAAATCTACATTTTATAGATCTAAACAATTCTGAGTGTTCTTGGTATGTAGCAAGGGAAGCTTATTCTTTTTAAATTGGTTAATTTGTTTGTTTGGTAACACCTTATGAGTGTATTTACTAAAGCTTATCCCAAATGTGAACACATCATGGTAGTAAAATATCTGGTTTTTTATAATGTCTTAGGAAGTTATTTGTTTTAAAGCTTTGTTATTGTATTCAGGGTTTTTTTGTATGTGATTAACTAGCACGTATCATGAATGAAAATCCAAATTTTAAGTTTGCCTGGTCTTACAGTTGAGACATTGTTATACATTATTATATTATATTAGTATTTTTATCTGTTCAGAGCCATTTTTGCTGCACAAATAATTTTTTTCAAAGTCGTTCTGCAACAAATGTTTAGTTATCTTGTATAGCCAGATTTTTGTACTACCCTTACTGTGAAGGAAAAAAGAGATGTGTCATTGCGAGGGTGTTACATTTCTAACAGTACAAGATTACAGATTACAGAATGTTCATCAGTTCTTCTGCTCATGCAGACCTCTGCACCTAAACACTGGAAATACCTAACTATGAAAACAGTTCAGTGATCAAGCAAACTGCCTGAAACTGTCTGTGGAAGCCTTGGATTTTTAAGCCTTCAAATAAAACCTTGGGATGTTCTTCTGATATAGTAGCATCTTTTAGAAAAATTGTTCCAGTAAGGATAGGGAAATTTACAGTCCTGATGTGTTAAATTTCTACATATCACAGAGAGTTTCATTTCACTGAGAATGTGTCTGAGACTACTCTTGTCACTAAGCCTAATACTCGTATAATCTTTTCATCTTGCAAAAGGTTGAGATCTTGTAATCTAAAATTCAAGACCGAGAAGAGCCCTGGTATTCTGACTGCTTAATGGGCAAGGATTAAGCAGCACTAGATAAGAATGCTGTCCAGTTTATATCCAGAATGTTGATGTACAGTAATTATTTTTTAATTGTTGGACTGTGTTTTCTTATAACCAGCCTTGTGAAATGAAAGTGTGCACTTCCATAAAAAGTATTAAGTATAAAAAAGGGTTGTCAACTTGAAGTACTACGCACAAACCTGAAGTAAATATTTGTTAGTAATAGTTTAAGAGTATGTCCTTATTATTCATCTATAATGTGTGCAATACTGTAATTTGGTCATGTTGTAATAAATTAACTTTTGGTAAACAAAGTGTACAGATCTTTAGAGATTTCTACAGCAAATCATACATGACTATTATAAAATTCTATTTTGCTCTCTTAATTGCCAGTTGGATTATTATAATGTATGTAATTATAATGGATTATGGTACTGTTGATGGGTTTTTTAATGATTAACAGTAGTACAGGCTATCTTGCCATGTACTTAAAGATGAATGGGAGTAGTAGTGAAACGTATCACCTAGAAATTCAAATACATATTGGTTAAACTCACTAGCCAGATTAGCTTCCTGCATTGTTTGCCATCAAGCTGATTCCGATTTATGACAACACTTTCCAAGTTTTTCTAAATATAGGCTGAAATGTTATTGATTGATTGTATTTTTATCTCACCCATCTGGCCAAACAGCCACTATTGGCACCTCACAATAAAAATCAATAAAAATAAAAAGCAATGTGAAATACATATCAACATCAAATCAACATTGAAGTCAAAACAGCCCAGTATACAAAATCATGAAGGATGTTACTGTAGTGTTAATGTGCTTGCCCCCAGCCATTTCACAACATATTTGCAAACACTGCTTCTGATTTTCCTTTATTACTGCCACCAACTAGCTTTGCTAGTAAATTAAAGCCTTCAGACTGTTTTTAAGTTGAATAAAAATAAAATAAGTTTATTGATTACAAAGTAGAATCAAAATCATTAATGGTGACATGTTGAAGCATAAACAAAAAGATGAATCTAGCTCAAACCCACTCAAGTTTGATAATAAAGCTGAATAAATGCACACCCAGTTCCTAGGTTTACTAGCTCTAAACTTTGTTTACTTCAGACACTCAATCCTATCTCTTCTTTAGCCCTGTATTTCTCTTAGACAGTACCAGACCCTATCTGAATCTGTCTTTTAGCCCTATTTCCAAGTGTAGGTCTTTCTGTCAACCCTGTCTGACTAAAACGGGTCCTCAAACTATGGCCTGGGGGCCGGATGCGGCCCCCCAGGGTCCTGAATCAGCCCCCCAGGACCAATTGCAGGACCCCCCAACCTACCCCCTGCTTCACAAGCAATCCAGCCTCTGCAGCTTCTATTGCTGAGGCAGTTCAAAGTGGTGGGCTATGTCGCTTCCCCCACTCCCCCTCCACCACCCAGATGATCAGCATGCTGGCTAGTGGGGCAGTTCAAAGTGTGAGGGCTACGGCAAGGTCCCCCGCTCCCCCCACCTGCTGCCCAGATGGTTGGGGCACCAGCTGCAGCCAAGTGGGGCAATTTAAAACAGGAGGGCTGCGGCAAGGTCTCCCACTCCCTCCATGGCCCCAAGACCCCACCCCTGCTCCTCCACCCCGCCCACCTGCCTTTCTTGTGTTGCTGCTGCCTGTGTTATTGTGGTTGTGAGCAAGGAAGGGGGCAGGTGGAGGCAATGCCAACCAGCCTTCCGAGCTGGAGCAGCCACTGCAGTGGACCAAAAGAGGGATGGCCAGCGGGTGACCAAGGGGGAAACGGAGCTACTTCTCGCCCACCCTGCCCCCTCTGAGCTGCTGCCTTGCTCCATGGAGGAAGGGGGAGGGGAGGAGGGAGGCCAGCCATGGCCGGAAGCTGAGGTCACTTGCACCACCACCAGGTTAGAGATGGGCAAGGAGGTGGTGGCGGAGAAAGAAGGGAAGAGAAGGCCAACAGTGGCCCGGATCTGGTTCCTGGGAGGCTGGCGGGGCTGCATTTGTCCTCAGTTGGTGATGGGCGGGCTGGTGAGCCAACAGGGCACCACAGCCTGGCTGGGCTCGGCCAGTGAGCGGGCTGTGGGTGGCTTTGGGCAGGCCTTCCTGCCTCTCCTCCCTCCTTCCCAGCCCTTGTTCCCTCCCTCCCTTACTTGCAGCGCACCAAGTCGGGCTGGGCCCGGCCAGGCCAAGAGAGGAGACAGCTTTCCCTCTGGGGTGCAGTGAGAGTGTGATGGCCGGGCACACGGCTGGATCAACATGCAGTGATGCCAGCCTTGCCGCGGCTGCTGCTCCTCATCCTCAGTGGCCGCCTAGAAGGTGATGAGGAGCCTGAGTTTGCCTGGGAGGCTGCCTCCTTCCCGATTCAAGGAAGGAAGGAAGGAAGGAAGGAAGGAGAGCCGCTCCAGCCGCTGCCACTGGAAGAAGAAGGAGGAAGAGGCACAGCAGAGGGATCCCGGCGACAGCACCTCAGGGTGGCAATCCAGAGCAAGAGGCATTGCTGGGCCCCCGGAGATGCACTGATCATAGGGCGATCGTGGGAGGCTCCACCCACTTGCCCCTCCCTCCCCCTTTTTTCTGTGTCAGCCTTTCTTTCTTTTTGGACTGTGGTCTGGCCCCCAGTGGTGTCTGGGGGTGGGTGGACCAGCCTGCTGTTTGAAAACTTTGAGGACCCCTGGACTAAATGCTGAGCAGTGCCTTAAATCCTCTCAGGCAACTCCCCAGACTATCTCATTGGTCTGCAGACCCACCAATCAGCACAGACACCTCTCGCACATTATTCATCATAACAGGTAAATGCCACAGTTACATTTAGCAAAAATTATATATCACAGCATT